>LR880968.1:18268725-18280566 GCA_904067115.1 Aegilops sharonensis | reverse complement strand
TATATCATAGCTGCCATACGGAAGGCAGCGTCGACATCGCCGTCGAAGCTTCTTCGAGTGTAGTATATCCTAATCCTCGTGGCACCACTTGATGGAGAAGCTATTTAAATCGTAGCTTTATTTCGCTCTCCAAAGATTGCATTGGCACACGGGCAGTTCTTGCAAGTCGGCGATGCAACTGATCGATATGATCCAATTCTTCCAACCTTATCGCATAAATAAACACTCCTTTCGTTTTCCTCAAGATGTGTACGCATGGTTCCATAAATTCCAAGAGCTTTGCGAATTGCAGTACAGATTTAGCAGGCGGAATATGTCTTCCTCCGTGTATGCCATTGTCACCATTGCTGCTTGCCAAATAAACCCTCAAAGATAGAAGGTTGAACACAGAACAGTGACCTGCGTACTGACCGGAAGGGAACGCATGCATGGCTCTCGGATGCCAGCGCACTCTATATGCACAAAATAATTTAGTAATTACAAAAAAATCTATTTTATTTGAAAACAAATATGATAAAAAATTGTACTAGTATAAAAAGTTTCGTCAAGATGACTTTCACGGTATTCTGGGTGGAAGAAAGACAAATCAGACGCTTTATACAAATTACTGTTCACAGTATTTGTGGCGGAAAATTTGTTTCTTTTCCGGCAAGTCAACACGGGTTATTCCTTGGGAATTTTTTATACATGATCATATTTGTTTTCAAAAAGATTTATTTTTTTACTTTTTTGTAATAAATAAATTATTTTATGCATATAGGTGGGCTGAAAACCGAGTGCATCAGGATATTTCCGGTACTGGACTGGGGGATGGCTAGCAGCGGCCAATTTCAGACAGCACTAAAGGTCTCCTGTTTTAGTAATTTATTCAGATGAAAGGATCTAACCGAGCCCGAGTAGGGCTCGATCTTCACCCGGCTTTGAATTAACAAAGCCATCAACCGGCCAGGATTACAAGAGCACGCCATACAACCGAAAATAAAAAGGAAAACGGGGATGCAACCCCATGCAGCAGATATAAGGCACCGATGAGGCTAAAATCTACGACCAGAGACTAAAAAGAGTACAACTTGGAGACATAACAAGGGCTAGATGGGATAGCGTCAAGGAAGGAGCTCGCCATCGACACGCCGAAGGCAAAGCGAAGCTGCTCTCACCAGAGCCAGCAAGAAAACAGGGCAACCACTCGAGCACACCCGAAGCCACAAATTGCAACTCGCACATGAGGAGCAGGCCGCAGACAGTAGCCATAGGAACAGAGCACTTCAAGAAGACATGGCGAGCAATGGGCAACGACGCCACCAGGAGGGCCGAGCCACACCAAGACCAGCGACACTCCTCAAACAACATGACCAGATCGCTGTAGAGGGGACCACTATCCTCTCTCGCCCAGGCCGAGGGCGTCGACCCACCGGACAACCGGACCGCGTAGAGGAGGAAACGAAGCAGCTTCAGGAGGACATCGATCCTCCATGGCGGGAAGTCACCGCTGGACGAAGGATCCACCGCTAACTAGGACACCAAAGGCTTGCCCCAGGCCACCCTCTCATCCCACAACCCAAAACAACGCCTTCAAAAAGGAGGTGCAAGAGCACCGTCGCCGCCCAACCAAGGTTGTGGATTTTCACTCGGGAGAAGGGGAGGGAGATGGACCTCAACGTCGCCTTCGGGAAGGGGAGCGGCGCCCGGAGCGCCGCCGCCGGCCAAGAGGTTACCCCGATCCAGGGCTCCCCACCCCACCACCACGACGTCGTCCACCGGATCCGGCAAGACATGGCGTAGGAGAGGCCGCAGCAGGAGCCAAAGGAGGCGTCTTCAGATCTGGAGAGGCCGGACACGGGGACCCGACCACCAGCCGCTCGGATCCACCGCCGGCCCGCCGCCCACACAGCCGGGCAGAGGCGGCCCACCGCGCCAAGGGACGCCGCCCGCCGCCGGGGAGCGCCGCCCGCACCACCTGGAGCCGCTGCCCCGAGCCCTAGCCCCTTGCCCAGCGGCAGAGCGGCAGAGAACCCCGCCGCCGCGCGGGGAGCCCGGCGACCGCCTCCAGCGACGGCGAGGAGGGGAGATCCAAGAAGGGGGTTGGCAGCGGCCGGGGAAGGGAACCGAAGAGTCGCCCTCGGGAGGGCGACGCGAGGGGAAGGGGAAAAAGGTTTGTCCCCTGTTTTAGTAATTGAGGAAAGAAGGTCCTCTATAACTTAATATAAGATGTTTTTGACATTTTTACAATGTAAAAAAACATCTGACCATTTGATACATATCACCCCTGACCATTTGCCAAAGCAGAGCGAGCCTATGCACAGCATAGCAAAATATATGAGTAGCAGAATGTATTCGCCGGTGGCAAGCTGGCCGGAGAATACACGATATATACGCGGCACATGCATGCGGATATACAGGAGGATATCTCTAGCGTGAGCAAGGTTGATAAATTATATTCGCACGCAAAGGCACAGTGGCTGCTCTGCCAAGCAGTTGACGCAAGCATGCCGGCTTTTGATGGATCCATGCCCATTAGACGAGGGTACGTCGTACTCTTGCTTAATTTTCTTGAGGTCAGCAAGGTGGAACTTTATACTCATTTTAAGTATTATGGAGTATATATAGAGATGGAGACAGAGATTTCATATCTTCCTTTTTTTGGATATAAAAGGAAAAGCCTATCCTAATTTTTTAAAAGGTAAACCTACTTGACGCTTAAAGCAAAGCATTGATGGAGGAAAACACATCCGCAATGTCCTAGGTCCGACCCATTTCAATTTTGTTTCCTTTTCTCTTTCATTCTTTTTGGTTTCCCTTTTCTCCTTTTTTTACTTTCATTGTTTCTTCCTTTTTTTTTCTTACTTTCAATCTTTTAATTTTTATCATTTTTATTACGTTATTTTAAATTATATCTTTTTCCTACCGGAGTTGCAAATTTTTCCAACTGTACATGAACATATATATTGACATGTGTATCAATATATTTTGGAAAATCTATGAACCTTGAACCTTCTCCTAATAAATGCATATATTTTTTGTATACATAAATTTTTTAAATATGAAATGGCCATTTTTATTTAATATTTGCTGACACTTATACATATATGAACATGTTTGAAATTCTCACAATATTTTGTCCATGTCTAAACTGACCTTTTGACAGTATCTACATCTATTAAGATTTTTTATTGTTCCGACATTAAAAATTATGGACTTAATTTTCCAATAAAACCATGGACTTATTTTTTTAGGAGGAACAAACTCACTTTATTAATCAATAGAAATTACAGTAGGAATTGCATCTGGGTCACGTGGGCTCAAAAATCATGGACTTAATGGGCCATGTAATAGAAAATGACTTCATATAGGGGGACTACAGGCAGTACGCCACTATTGCCGAGCCTCTATGTGTAAAAGTTCTGGGCTAGCGCATAAAGTGTTAGTGACGGGGCTGGCTCATTTGCGCATCGCTCTGTAAGTTGTAGCGTTTCACAGGATTTCTCTTAGATGAGCAAGATTTTCTACGTTTTCTCAAAAATAAAAACTGCAGCGAAAGGTTGAAAAAATATTAAAGATATATTTTTTATTAAATTCTATAAAGTGTTATTACTTTTCCCGAAAATTTTCTCAAATTGATGGAAAATGTTAATTTTTTTGAATGTCCATTTTCAGAAGCTGTTTGTGAATTTTTAAAAATGTTTCCTATTTTTAACAATATTAAAAAATGTAGAAATATTAAATAATTTTTATGAATATTTTTTTAGTTAATTATGGTAAAAATCTCAATTTTAAGAATGTGCATGTATTTGAGAATTGTTTTTCTTAAAATTTCGTAAGTAGCCATTTTTAAAATTTGTGAACTTTTATTAGTTTTTGAGAACTTTGTTAGAAAATCATGAACATTGTTTAAAGGAAAATAATACCCATGAAATGAAAATAAAAAGAAAGAAGGTGGAATAAAAAAATTAAAATCAAGGGAAAAACAGCATAAAAGCTAGTATAATACCACACACGTAGCAAAAGAAATAAAAAAAAGTCTGTTGTAGTGGCGCAGGTAAAGTTGGTAGATTTCTGCGATTTGTTGTAAGTTATCCTTGTTAGTGACGAATAGGAATCACACACTTGGGGCTGTGAGTGCAGAATTCCGGTACTAAACTACGGAATGTCGCTAGACTAATTAGAATGGGCCTTGTAGCTCATATAAGTTGTATTAAACGCCAGAAATTACCTGGGAAGAGTACAACGATGTCTACCTAATCAAGGTCCATCGGGAAAAGGCCCACTAATAGGGGTATGTGGTGCTTTGGCCTTATTTGACGTATAATGCATCAATTTTATTGGATCATAATGCACTAGGTTTATTAATTAATGATCATCGGAATACGAATATATAACGCGTCAAATAGGAAGCATTTTGCACAGTAATGAGATGTACTATAGTGTGCTTTTGCTCAAAAAATAACTGTAGTGTGTTTTTTTAAATAGATTTCTAAAAATCACGTCAAAATTAATTTTTAACAGTTTATTGAAGTTCCCAAAATTTTATCGCTGTTTTGTTTTTGAATTTTCTACTCATTTTTTATAAATTCTGAACAAAATATGAAATTTCCAAGCAAATTTTGAAAACTCCGAACCAATGTTGATACTTTCAAAAGTTTTCCATTTTGCAAAAAACAATTTGAATTCTAGAAAATATTCCACTTTTTTTGAAATTTTGTAACATTTTCTGATTTGAAAACAAAGTTTGAAATATTTGAACATATTTAAAACAGGAGAAAATGGAAAAGCTAGAAAAAGGGTAAAAGAAAACTGGACCGGATGCTTATGGAAGGTTCCAAAACCAGAGCCCACTAGTGTCTACAGTATCTATCGGGCCGTCCATTTTTACTACTTCCTCCGTACCAAAATATATATGACGTTTTTGCAGTTCAATCGATAGGAAACACCATCCGGACTCATTTGTCTGATATTCTTTTTAAAAAAAATTGTCAGTTCAATCCATATGAAATTCTACCGACATACTCCCTCCGTCCGGAAATACTTGTCATCAAAATGGATGAAAAGAGATGTATCTAGAACTAAAATACGTCTAGATACATCCTCTTTTATCCATTTTGATGACGAGTATTTCCGAACGGAGGGAATATATTCAACCAGACTAACAACACTGCCTCCTGTACTAATCTAGAGTGCATTATTCACACGCACGGTCGCGGCATCTCTACACTGATTTTACCGGCCTTCAGTGGTGAAGGATATGGAAATGGAGTTCCTGGATTCATCTTCGGCAATGTTGCCCAGCGTGGAGGCCTTGGTCGTGTCGGTGGCGAACGTGCTGTTGGTGTGCGCGCCGGAGGCGGAGCTGGACGCCGAGCCGGTGGCGCTCTTCCACCGGCCGACCCGGCCGTGGACCGCCGGCTTCCCGGGCTTGGGCAGCGTGAAGGAGTCGCTGGAGAGCATGAGGTGCACGCTGTACATGTCCGGCCGGTCCGACACGACGGCCTGGCAGCACAGCAGCCCGAGCTGGACGCACATGGCCACCTCGCCGGCGTCCCACCCGGACAGGCCCGGGTCCACGATCTCCAGTGACCGGCCCTCCTCCCACAGCTTCCATGTCTGAAAGTTTCACCATAGATGAATTCTTCAGTTTAGTCATCACTTATCACTGTTTTCATGTTGAAAAGGTAAAATGCAGGTTATTTAATATTTCTTTTTAATAATGAGAGATGCTCACGTAATTCAACAGGTCGACTTTTTCGTCGCCGAGATGCCGGTCGATGTTCTTCCTCCCGCTCACGATCTCCAGCACGAGCATCCCGAAGCTGAAAACGTCGGTCTTGGTCGACAGGTACCCGCTCATCGCGTACTCGGGGGCCATATAACCACTGCAAAAATCGCATCATTTCTTGATTTTTCTTTAAAAAATCATAAATAATTTTCAACTGCAAATTGGTGCATGTGTTTGGGGCTTACTATGTGCCGGAGATTCTGAATGTGTTTACGTGCGTGGCGTCTTCGAGGAAGAGCCTCGCCATGCCGAAGTCCGAGATCTTGGGGTTGAGCTTGTCGTCGAGGAGCACGTTGCTCGCCTTGATGTCCCTGTGGATGATCTTCACCGGGGACTCTTCGTGGAGGTAGAGGAGGCCCCTCGCTAGTCCGAGGATTATCTGGTACCGTTTTGGCCAGTCTAGCTGCGCCCTCTTCTCCCTGTCTGAAAGAATGCGATTCATTGCAGGTTCAGATAACAGAGCAGCTCTTGTATGCTCTGTATACTGATCTACTCCCTCCGTTCCTAAATAATTGTCTTTCTAGAGATTTCAACAAGTGACTACATACGGAACAAAATAAGTGAATCTACACTCTAAAACATGTCTACATACATCCGTATGTTGTAGTCCATTTGAGATGGCTTGAAAGACAATTATTTGGGAACGGAGGGAGTAGTTTGCAGGAATCGATTGTTAGGAAATTGTAATTTACTGGCACATGCTGCTTATATAAAAGTTCAGATACCCGACAAACACTGCAAAATAATTTTGCCAATAATTCTAAGTTTTTCTCATGTTTCACTTGTATGAACTCAGATAGCTTAGTGTTTGAGATCCTTTCGTGCAGTCAAGGTCAAACCAGGACTCTGCTTCTGATTCAGTCAAGGTCAGTGATAATACTTGGAACCAGCTGTTGTATGAGGACGCCAGGGCCAACTTTAATACTAGTAGTACTACCTGACATCAACTGAAGACTTGTTGTAACAGACTGAATGCTCTGCCTGACCAAACTGCTGTTGACACGAAAATTCAATTGTCATTTTTTGACTGAAATTTTCATCCGATTTTCAGACTGATTTTGATTTTCAGACTGGACACAGAGAGCTGAAGTTTTCATCCGAAATAGCATGAAATCCACCGGGTTTTGGCGCGCAATTTGAGTTGAAAATAAACCGAATTCTCTAGTTTGAAGATGTATAAGCAGAGGCTGGATTAATGGGGATGAGCGTGAGGGTGACTGACCGAAGAGGATGTGGTCGAGGCTGCCGTTGGGGAAGTAGGGGTAGACGAGCATCTTTTGGCCGGCGGCGGCGCAGCAGCCGAGGAGGGAGACCAGGTTGCGGTGCTGCACCTTGAGCAGCAGCCGCACCTCGTTGAGGAACTCCCGCACCCCCTGCCGCGACTCCAGCGACAGCCGCTTCACCGCGATCTCCTGCCCGCCCTCCAGCACGCCCTGCGGATGCATGGAGATTTCTTTCGTCATCAGCGATCGATCCAAGCTTTTTCGCGCAGGGAGACGAACGGCGAGGAGGAGGTCGCTTGCCTTGTAGACGGGGCCGAAGCCGCCGCGGCCGAGCAGGTTGCCGTCGGAGAAGCCGGCGGTGGCGGCCTCCAGCACCGGCAGGTCGATGAAGAGCGTCCACTGGTCCCCCTCCCGCCCCGACGCGCCGGGGCCGTCGCCGTCCCCCGTGCTCTTCCTCCGGCGGCCGCAGCACGCCCACGACCAAGACGCGGCGGCCGGCGGCATCTCGGGCCTTGCTGGCGAGCTAGCTAGCACAAGGAAAGACCGCGCACCCGACGCTGCCGGAGACAACAGAGAAAGGCTCCCCTGCTCACGCGCCAAACAGTCGGAGAAAGACTCTGGCGGCGCGATCGACGTCGAGCCCGCCGGCCGGACCGGGCCACGCGCGTACTAGTAGCGAGGATTAGGAAGCGTGGCGTGCTCACATACCATACCACCAGGACTCTCTGTGGCTGCTAGCTGCCCCGACCGGCGCAGGGCAGTGGAGCAGCAGCGGGTGACAGGTGTGCCCCAGCTGCTGTTTGCGCGGTGGGTAACGGGACCGTGGGGCTTGGGATTCGACGACGGGTCTCCGGCCGTGCGGCCGCTGTCGCGCACTCGAGCGTGGGCGCGACATGTGCAAGCGAAGCGCGTGCTTGACTCTCGTACGGGTCAAGCGGCGGTTAGCCGTCGCGTCGTGCGGGCGGCCGTCCTTCATCGCGGGAGCTCCTATTTTTTCTCTTCGAATTGAGGGCCTTAATCTTGAGTCAAAACTCACAAGCCTATAAACCTGTAAACCTATGTATTGTGTAGCATTACTCAGTTATGTAGTTTACGTAAAACACGTTGATAGCCTTACGTAGTTCCAGGATTTTCGGGTAGCCACAATTGTGTCGCCCAACAATGATACATCGACGGACATTTACTTAACGTTTACAGGCCAAGGCTGACTTGTCGTTTTTTGATTGGATTAAGAGCAGGCGCCATGGGCACGGAGCGTTTTTAGGGCATAGGAGGTCTACAAACCGTCTCCGACAGCAAAAATTTCACAATTTTTTGGGCAGCCATGAGAAGGGCTCAGTGTGCGGCAAATATGTGGCAGTGGCGCTCCTGCCGCAAAATGTCATTTTCCTTCCTGTGCCCAGCCGAAAACAGGCGGATTCGTCGCCTGCCGGCTGCCACGCGCCATGGCCGGTGCCTCCGACCCCGCCGCTGACTCCAAAATGCTCGCTGCCGCTCACGTGCTCCTCTTCATGGTCGGCGGAGGCCCTACCGCCTCCTCCCAAGCTACATCCGCCGTCGCCGCCCATGGTCCCCGTGCTGGATTCATTGCACGCCGATCGGTGAAAGCCGCCGGAATGGACGACGGCAAGCCGAAGAAGACCCCTGCCGCCACCAAGCCTCATGGAGGAACATCAAAGCGGCCGCAACATGACCCATTGACTTCGGCTCTGGCGAAAAAACTGAAGGCGGCGGCAGCGAAGAAGAAGAAAGCTGCATCTCCGGCACCACCAGCACCGCCTCCTCCTTCTGTCCCGTCACCGCCGGCGGCCGATGTGGAAGAGCCATTGACACCCACGGCCACTATCACCGCCGCCCACAATGTGCTTGATACTATGTCCCAAAGGTAAAAACAAGTGTTTTTTCATTTTTTTTTCTTTTGATTTTGCTTGTGGTTGATGTATAGATTTTTCTTTGAAACGAGGCAAAATACTTGCCATTTCATTGATTAAGAGAGAGTAAGAATTGTCAGGTTAATTTGCGGGAAACCGGGCTAAAGCCAATACAACTCAGCCCAAAAAATGGACACCACCGGCCAACCTGGCCACATGCCAACAGATGGACACATGTGCCAGCGAACGACAGCTTCGACTTTGAGAACAATCTTTGCAAGGGAAATAGGCAGGGCTTGCGCCGACAGAGTCCTCCGCGAATGATCGCTGAGTGTCTGTCATCGTCACCACCTGGACACAATCCACTACAGCTTCGACTCCATAACAACCAAACAACCACGGAAGAGCACATCGGACATGCTGGATAGACCGACTACCAGAGCCCGAGCCGCGACCCCAACTCATCTTTACGCCATCATCATTGCCAAATTGATATTGACGCCCTGGACTCAACGAACCAGCCACCAACAACCATTAGTCTCCTAGTTGTAGTCCGCTTCAAGACAATGCCCCCAAGTAGGAGAAAGGCGCTAGTACGCCTCCATCGGCCTATCCAGGTGATCGGAGGTTTACCTTTGGAGCCAAGGTCGCGGGGAGAGGGATGAGCACATCTCCACAACGACGCTTTCGGGAAAGATCGCGACACTCACGGGTGCCACCGTCGCCGGTTCCGAAGAAGAGGATTTCTCCCGGAGGCGCCTCGACCACCTGCATCCCCCACGACAGACCACCAACTGCAGCCCACCAATCACCATAGAACATGTCGAGGCCGAGGAGGTTGCGGTTGGAGAAGCCGGCGGCGGCGGCCTCCAGCACGGGCAGGTCAATGAAGAGCGTCCACTAGTCCCCCTCCCATCCCGACGCGTCGGCGCCGCCTCCGGCGCTCTTCCTCCTGTGGCCGTAGCACGCCCACGCCCACAACCCGGCGGTGGGCGGCATCTGGGCTCTCGCTGGCTAGCAAGCACAATGAAACACCAACGGGACGCCGCCAGAGACAACAAAAGAGTTCCACCATCACTAGTAGAAAAAGGGTCAAATGTGCGACACATTAGTCTTGATTTGTAATAGAACCGGCACTAATGTGTCCATTAGTGCCGGTTCCAACGGCTAGGCGGGAGGAGCTCTTTAGTATCGGTTCATGGCGAACATTTAGCACCGGTTCGTGCCACGAACCGGTACTAAAGAAAGTGGCGGCAGGATGTTGTCAGAGTGGGGCCCTTCCAGCACCTTTAGTACCGGTTCGTGGCACGAACCGGTACTAAAGGTCGTTGAGGGAGTCCCGGACTAGGGGGTGTCCGGATAGCCGGACTATCGTCACGGCCGGACTCCAAGACTATGAAGATACAAGATTGAAGACTTCGTCCCGTGTCCGGATGGGACTTTCCTTGGCGTGGAAGGCAAGCTTGGCGATACGGATATGTAGATCTCCTACCATTGTAACCGACTCTGTGTAACCCTAACCTATCCGGTGTCTATATAAATCGGAGGGTTTTAGTCTGTAGGACGAACAACAATCATACCATAGGCTAGCTTCTAGGGTTTAGCCTCCTTGATCTCGTGGTAGATCTACTCTTGTACTACCCATATCATCAATATTAATCAAGCAGGAGTAGGGTATTACCTCCATCGAGAGGGCCCGAACCTGGGTAAAAACATCGTGTCCCTTGTCTCCTGTTATCATCCGCCTAGACGCACAGTTCGGGACCCCCTACCCGAGATTCGCCGGTTTTGACACCGACATTGGTGCTTTTCATTGAGAGTTCCTCTGTGCCGTCGCCATCAAGTAGGATGCCTCATCTCGTCTTTAAAGACGGCACCATCGCCAAAGAAGCCTTGGCCACTGGTCAGACTCTTCGGCTAGGCGGTTTTCTCATGACCGCTAGTTCGGCCGTCGCGCCGACGATGACCTCTCGAGTCATCGAAACCAATCTCCATGTCAGTTCGGAACTTGCCGAACAGTTAGAACCGATCGAGCTCTCCTCCGTAAACGAGCTCTTGGATCGCATCGCCGCCCTGGGAGTCGCCACAGATTACGACCGGATCGGGCCTAAAACCGATCTGAGAGAGATCAACTCTCCCTAGGCTACCCATCATGTTGCTGTGATAGAGGAGCAATGCGGTGACTCTTCTCCTATCTTAAGGACTAGCTACGTCCGGATTCCCGATCCCTCCGTGCCGGATTCCTGCGGAGGGACGGATGTCGATCAAGCCCTGAACTTAAAGTCAGGCGGCGGGACGGGCTCATTGGATAGCACTCAAAAATCCAAGCTTCCGAGTTCGGAAACTTCCCGGCCCTTGAGTCCTAAATTGGACGGGGTTCCGAATTTAGTGCCACCCGCCCACCCAAACATTAGCGATCTCTCTCGAATTCGGCAAGAGCCCGCCGAAACAGTACAGCATTACTGGGCCAGATTCCTCCTGGTTATGAACAGGATAAAGGACTGCCGAGAGGAGGATGCAATACCAATCTTCTGCAATAATTGCACGGACAAGGGAATCCTAAACGCCATAATTCGTCGCGAAATCACACGCTTTTCTGACTTGGTGGCCATCGTACAAAAGTACTGTGCGATGGAGAGCGCCTGGAAAACCAAAAGTAAATTTTGGGATAATCCGGTCCCGAATACATCCCTAGTCGGGAGCAAAAGGGTGCATCATTATCAAGCACCTGGGTTGAATACCAAAAAACCAAAACCCCCTAAAGGGTACGGAACCGTACTGGAGGGTTGGCTAAACGGACCCTGCAAAATTCATAGCACAGAGGGCGCCACTCCAACTCATAGCCTTCGAGCATGTTGGATACTACGGCAGGTGGCCAAAAGTGGCGAAGAGCTTCTAGCTTCAGAATCCCAGCCCAGCAACACCAGTACGGTGTTAACAGTCTTCGAGACTTTCGCATCAAATAACATGCGAAAAC
>LR880968.1:18154803-18165458 GCA_904067115.1 Aegilops sharonensis | reverse complement strand
GCCTGGCGCCCACGTGGACGGGCCGTTAGTCGCGGTTCTTAAGCAGCCGCGACTAAAGGTGGGGGGCTTTAGTCGCGCTTATTTGGTCGCGGTTGCGCAACCGCGACTAATGGCAGTTGCGAACCGCGACCAAAGGCCTTTTTTCCACCAGTGTTCCCTCCACCTTGGTCACGGTGCGCAACGTAAGATGACTTACACACCTAAACGGAAGGAGTATATAGATTGGTAGAAGAGAACAGAGACCTCCCTCTATGTCCGGCACCAGCGACAATTATGGTTGGCAATGATGCATATCTGGTACTTGTGCCCCTCCCTCCCCGAACCTTTACGGTCTAGTGCGCCAACGTCGATGCATGTCGGATCGGTAGGAGAAGCGCAAGAATCAAGGCACAATGGCGTGAAGAATTAAGTACATGTGGAAGCTAAGCGTAGCTTTGATGGCTAGGTTCCATATGGTGTGAGCTGCCCATTCGGGTCGCAGTTCATAGGCTTGGCAAGGGTGATCGTATTCCTAGATTTATCTTGGGTTTCTGGTGTTACACTTTCAAGGTAGTGAGCTCATCAACTACGAGATGTCTGTGGTGACCTCGATAATTTCATGATTTTTTGGCTCCGTCTCTTGGATGTGCTCGTAGGGTTACGATTTGTGTGCATTTATTGGGATGAGCGTGGATGCGCGTACGTAAGCGTCCACATCCGTACTGTGTTTATAAAAGAAAATATGTGTGGTGCGGACGAAAATCTTTTTGTTCGTGCACATCTAATCAAAGTTCAACAACAGTAATCTTGCACTTGGCACTTTTGATCGATGGGCACGGCACGCACACCTATTTTTATTATTACACACGATAAGCGAGTTGAAGTTGAACTGGTACATAGATAGGCACTGGGACTACTCTGTGGATCATGGAGCAACAAGGCAACAGAGAGGGGAACACGCCGAAATGTACGCGTATGTGCCATGCTAGCTAGCTATGGTAGCTAGTTGCCAACGGCGGCGACGTCCACCTCGTGTGTGCACTTTGGGCCGGGCCAACCTTCGTGTATATCCAGGCAAACGTAGCGGCCAGGGCTGACCTCGTCGCAGTGCTGGCACGCCCTGGCGCACTGCGCCACCGTGTCGTCGCGGCAGAGGCAGGCCCTCGGGAGCACCCTCAGGCACTGGGGGTCGTCGCAGCATGCCCACGGCCTTCGAGGACCTTCTTCATGGGCGCCCCAAGTGCTGTTGCATCACCAGCAAGAGCTGTACCACATGGTAGTCAAGAGATCAATGGAGGGTATGTACGTAAGAACTGTCCAAGTTATAATCTCATACTCAGTGGTATATATGTATATTGATCTGATCTGATAGCGGCATGCCCGAGGGCCTCACCTTTGTCTTAAACTGTATAGATAACCGATATGGTTAGTATCTAGGTTGTAGTTATCTTGTATAACAACCTGTACTTATCTTTCTGTAAACCCTAGCGGCAGCTCCTAGAGGCGCCCTATATAATGCTATCGAGACCACCGGCCTAGGTGTGTCGATCTAATCTATTTCCTCTCGTTTCACATGGTATCAGGCCATCTCGCATAAACTGCTCGATGGGTTCTCCCTCCACCGTCGCCATGACCTCCTCGGCTCTTGCTTCTCTGCCCATGCCGTCCGGCCTCGCGGCGCCGTCGTCTTCCGCTGTTCCCCAACCCTCTGCTAGCCTCATTACTACCAAGCTCTCATCCTCCAACTATCTTCTCTGGAAAGCTCAGATTCTCCCTCCCCTTCGCATCGCCGGTGTCACCGGCTATGTCGACGGCACCACCCCCACTCCTGCTCGCCTCCTCCCGGCCGATGACAAGGGGGAGCACGCTCCTAATCCGGAGTACGCTACCTGGTTCCGTCAGGATCAGATCATCCTGAGCTACCTGCTTGCCTCGCTCACCAACGATGTGCTTCAGCAGGTCCACCTCTTCGACACGATCTGGGCGCACCTCGAGGAGATGTACGTCACGCACTGCCGTGCCAGTGTGGTGCAGATCAAGATGGACATGATGAATTTCCGCAAGGGCAACCTCTCCATGGTCGACTACTTCGCTAAGATCCGCTCCAACGCCGATCAGCTCGCTGCTGTGGGCCGCCCCATGCGAGAGGAGGACATCATCACCGCCTTCATCACCGGCCTCGACAGCGACTAGAGCCACTCATCACGGCTATCACCACCCGCATCGACGTCATGACGCTAGGCGAACTCTACTCCCACGCCATCTCCTTCGAGCGCCGCCATGAGTATCACGCGGCCCGTCTTCAACTTCACACGGGCGGCTCCTCTGTCAACTACGTCGCCCGCGACAGCAACGACAACTCCAACAACCACGGCAAGGGCAACTACTGCGGCAAGGGTCGCGGCAACTCCGGTGACCGCGGTGACTACATCAACAACAACCGCGGCGGCTACCGCGGTGATCGTGGCGGGGGCGGCAATCGCCACAACGCGAACGGCAACCGCGGCGGTGGTGACCACGATGACCACGGTGGTGGCAGTGATACACGCCTGCAGTGCCAACTCTGCCGGGGCCCTGGGCACTATGCCTGGGAGTGTGCTCAACGCTACAACCACGCCTTCCAGCTTCAGCACTCCAAGATGGCGGGCCTAGCAGCTGCATCACCACCATCCATCCTCGGTGATCCTACCTGGTTCACCGACACGGGGGCCACCGATCACATCACGTCGGATCTGGACCGCCTCACCATGAGGGAGAAATATCCTGGACAGGACCGCATCCACACTGCTGACGGATCAGGTTTGCACATAGCTCATCGTTGTCATGCTCTCCTTCCTACTCCCTCTGCCAATCTCAAACTTCGCAACATACTACATGTCCCCAATGCCGATAAGAATCTCCTTTCTGTTAATCGCCTTGCCACTGATAATCATGCTTATCTAAAATATTATCCTACTCATTTTCTTATGAAGGATTTGACAACCAAGCGGGTTCTTCTTCAAGGCAGATGTGAAAATGGGCTCTATCCCATTCGGCCCTCACGTTCTCATGTCCTGTCCTCAGTTAGGCTCTCTGCTGAAGATTGGCATGCTAGGCTCGGCCATCCATCCACACAAGTTGTTCAACACGTTTTGGCGTCCAATAAATTAGCGTCGTCGAGTCGGGCTTTGACCCATGTGTGTAATGCTTGTCAACAAGGCAAAACACGTCAGCTACCCTTTCCTAGATCCTCGAGTGTGTCTTCGTTTCCTTTGGAACTTATTTTTTCAGATGTGTGGGGACCTGCCAAAACCTCTTCTGGTGGGTTCCAATACTATGTTTCATTCATTGATGATTATAGTAAATTTGTGTGGATTTATCTTCTTAAACGAAAGTGTGATGTGTTTGATGTCTTTCGTGATTTTCTCGCCCATGTTGAACGCCTTCTTTCTCGTAAAATCTTGTGTGTTCAATCTGACTGGGGTGGGGAATACGAAAAACTTAGCAACATATTTTTTTCGTCAACTTGGCATTGCTCATCACGTTTCTTGTCCACACACACATCAACAGAATGGCTCGGCCGAAAGGAAGCACCGTCACATTGTTGACATGGGTCTCTCCTTGTTATCGCATGCGTCCATGCCCCTCCGCTTTTGGGACGAGGCGTATCTATCCGCATGTTACCTTATCAACCGATTACCTAGCCGTGTCATTGGCAATATGAGTCCCATGGAAAAATTGTTTTCCACCAAGCCGGACTATGTCTCCTTTCGCACGTTTGGGTGTGCATGTTGGCCCAACTTGCGCCCGTATAACACTCACAAACTCGCGTTTAGATCCCAACAGTGTGTTTTTATCGGGTACAGTATTCGTCACAAAGGCTACAAATGCCTTCACGTACCTACAGCTCGTATATATATATATCACGCGATGTTATCTTTGATGAACAAATTTTTCCCTTTGCCAATGACCAACCCTCTCCAATACCACCTCGCATTGCTGAACATGCCATTCTTTTATTTCCATATGACCACATGAACTATGGTGCATCTGTTTCTCGGACTAATCTGGATGCAGGTACTGCTTCGGCGCAGAAAATCCCCTCAACAGACTCCCAGGTGGATCCTGATTCCCGATCCGCCGTCGTATCAGCCTTGGATCCCGTGTCGCCTGATGACAGCGATGTGGCGGCAGCCGACCGTGGGGTGCCAGGCGACAGCGCGCTAGCCGACCGCACGAGGCCCGCGTCTCCACCAACCGCCAACCTCGTGGCTCCTGAGGGGGAGCGGACCGAGGCGCCTCCCGTGTCGGCTTCTGCATGCGCACGCCCGGCCCACGCTGTGGCGGGGCCCACCCCTGCGCGGGCTGCTGCGTTCCCCGCCTCGCCCCCGGCTGCGGTCCAGTTGGCGCCTGCGGAGCAGGCCGTTTCCGCTGACGGCGCTGGATCCGAGGAGGATCTGGTGGCTG
This sequence comes from Aegilops sharonensis, assembly GCA_904067115.1. Classification (NCBI taxonomy): domain Eukaryota; kingdom Viridiplantae; phylum Streptophyta; class Magnoliopsida; order Poales; family Poaceae; genus Aegilops; species Aegilops sharonensis. Next base: position 18,161,033 of record LR880968.1, on the reverse strand, counting down.
CGCATGCTTCCTCGTCCGACACGGGATCCAGGGGGATTCGCCTGCGCGCTCGTCTGCATGCGCCCCGCCTGGATCTTCTGTGGCCGCCGGATCCTCTATTCCGCCTGCACATACAATGGCGATGCGCACGCGTGATCACACTCGCAAACCAAAACAACGTACGGATGGTACTGTCACGTATAATCCGTCCCGTCGTGCCTTCTTGGCCCTGCGGGAACCAGTTGATCATCGTGAAGCAGTTTCATCTCCGGAGTGGCGGCTGGCCATGCAACTTGAGCTCGATGCATTTCGACAGAATGGTACCTGGACTTTGGTTCCTCCTCCTCCTCGTGTCAACGTCATTGACTGCAAATGGGTGTTCAAAATCAAACACAAACCAGATGGCACTATTGATCGGTACAAGGCACGTCTGGTTGCAAAGGGATTCAAACAACGCTATGGCTTGGATTATGATGATACGTTCAGCCCGGTCGTTAAACCTGTCACTGTGCGTCTGGTTCTCTCCATTGCAGTCTCTCGTGGAAGGTGTTTGCGTCAGTTGGACGTTCGAAATGCTTTTCTTCATGGCATTCTCCAAGAAGAGGTATACATGCGCCAACCTCCTGGTTTTGTGAATCCCTCGGCGCCTCATCATTTGTGCAAACTCCGCAAAGCTCTCTATGGTCTCAAACAGGCTCCTCGAGCGTGGTATTCTCGGCTGAGTTCTAGGCTTCAACAACTTGGTTTCCTCGCATCCAAAGCTGACACGTCTCTTTTTGTCTACAACCGAAGTGGTGTTACCATTTTCATGCTTGTGTATGTAGATGACATTATTGTGACCAGCTCCTCTACCGCTGCTACTACCAAGTTGCTTGCCGATCTTCAAGCCTCCTTTGCTCTCAAGGATCTCGGTCCCTTGCATTATTTTCTTGGAGTACATGTGGAGTCATCGCCAGGGGGAATTGTTCTGTCTCAGCAGAAGTATATTAGCGACATACTTCGTCGTGCAAATATGGAGAATTGTAATGTCTCTACCACGCCCATGTCCTCCAGTGAGAAAATTAGCAAGGAAAGTGGATCCCATTGTCTCAGGAGGATAGCACCAAGTATCGCAGCTTGGTTGGAGCTCTCCAGTATCTAACACTCACGAGGCCAGATATCTCCTTTGCAGTTAATCGTGTTTGTCAGTTTCTCCATGCACCTACGACTGCACACCTCTCCGCAGCAAAGAGGATTTTGAGATACTTGAAGTATACTCACAGTATGGGCTTGTCTATTCGCAAGTCACCCTCTATGCTGTTAAGCTGTTTTTCAGATGCAGACTGGGCTGGATGCAGTGATGATCGCGGATCTACAGGTGGCTTTGCAGTCTTTCTTGGACCCAATCTTGTCTCCTGGAGTTCAAGGAAGCAAGCTACGGTCTCTAGGTCGAGCACGGAATCTGAATATAAGGCACTTGCGAATGGAACAGCTGAAGTAATATGGATACAGTCAGTCCTTGGAGAACTTGGGGTCTTTCTCTCTCGAACTCCTGTTCTGCGGTGTGACAATCTAGGAGCCACTTACCTATCTGCGAATCCGGTATTCCATGCCAGAACCAAGCACATAGAAGTGGATTTTCACTTTGTTCGTGAACGAGTTGCAGCCAAGGCACTTGATGTTCGTTTCATATCTTCCAAGGAGCAAGTTGCAGATATATTCACAAAGCCTTTAGCTGAGGTGCCGTTTGTATTGAATAGGCACAATCTGAATCTTTGTGTAGGAAGTTCAGATTGAGGGGGAATGTTAAACTGTATAGATAAACCGATATGGTTAGTATCTAGGTTGTAGTTATCTTGCATAACAATATGTACTTATCTCTCTGTAAACCCTAGCGGCAGCTCCTAGAGGCGCCCTATATAATGCTATCGAGACCATCGGTCTAGGTGTGTCGATCCAATCTATTTCCTCTCGTTTCACACTTTGCCATCGCTTGGGAGGCGAATATTGGCCACCTCGCCGGAGGCACCGGCTGGGCGGCCGGCGACGACGAGGGCTGCCCCGAGTGAAAGCACCAGGATGTTGGCGACGCTTCTCTCCATGGCTGCACCGCGCGCTACAGGTCAAATATTTGCTAGCTTTGGCTTGTGCAGTGCCCTGTTTGTCTTGTGAAGCTTGTGGCAGGGCGGTCTGTTTATAGCACCGTCCGGCGGACTGATCTTGATGGACACGGAGGCGAAGACCTGGCGCATCCCGCTCACCGCTGCATGATTGATGTCGAGAGAAGTTTATTACTCATGTTTTTCGTGTATTTTCGAGTGTCAAGAACATTTAGTGAAAGGGGTTCCCATTCTGCAGTGAGTTTACCCAGTGTAGTTCTTGGCTAAGAGTACTCGGCCCAAAGCCTTCAGGTAAAGCCCATTTTGTCGAGCGCCGTCGATCAGGGACTCGGCAAACCAGTTGCCGAGTCTTAAGTGGGGACGGCGGCTGTCACGTGGCATCTGAACTTGCACGTGGCGTCCAACATTCGCCAAGATGTCATCTTTGCCGAGACTTGAAAGAAAAATACTCAACAAATACCGACACACAAGCGACTGTCATGTGATCAATAATATTTGCCGAGAACTAAAGTGCGCTGAGATAGTCGGCATTGTACTCGGCAAAATGTGATGTATGTGTGATGGACATGTGGCAACCCCTGTCAAAGCCCATTTCCCCTCATCACTCTGTCACCGACTCCTCCGCGACCTCTGCCTTTGCTATCTTTGTCGGCAAGCGCTTCAACATCTTTGCAAGGACGGCTTGCACAGCCTTTGCCACATGGCGATCCAACTTGTCCATCTTGATGGTCAATATTTTGGTTTCCTCCTAAGCGGCCGCGAGCTCAACCCTCCTCTTCCCGAGCTTTGTGTTTTGATCTTCGGGGTTGATCTTTTCTTCATCACAGCTATGAAGATGTCAAACCTTTCTGTGTTCTTTTCCTCCTTGATGCCATGGCGATTGACACATGTGGCCTCCTTATTCTCCATCTTGTCCACTGCCCCTCCTCGCAAACCTTCCCTGGCTTTGCATTCGGTTTGCAGCAATTTAGATGCCCGAACGCGTCCGCGAACGTTTGTGCCACCATGTTGGAATACAAAAAAGATCCGAACGCGATGGCCCGGACGTTTGCGGGCGTTTTAAGGCACGAGATGCCCTAGGTATGTATTTGTCCATAGGGGACAGCGAGCTGAGATAACCTTAAATCTGTCTTGCACACTTACAAACTTACATTATTTAACGCTCACAAATAAGTACCGTAGAATTACCCACATAGACCATGCATGCATGTACGCATATAGTTCATCACATTATTATTTAGCTACTTCTGCCTCGTAGACGCCTAGACGGCCGGGCAAATAGTAAACGACGCTGACACATTAAGGGATCCACCGTGAACCGGAGCTGAACGATCGACCGACACCATGCATTCATGTTTGAGCTAGAACTTAGAAGTCGAGGTCCGACCATCTCATGTCCACCTGACCGAGGCTGGTGTCAAGATCGAAGTTCTTCCAGATATGGGACGAGGCGCCCACTTCGTTGTCGCAGCCGGCGCACTCGTCGACGACCTTGGCGTTTATGCCATAATTGGAAGGGTCGAAGATGCGGATTGCCCTGCCGCACCGGGCCCCGCCCGCGAACCACTCCGAGGACAGCGACACCACGAACTCGTCGTCGCTGTGGTACTGGCCGTCGCACGCCGCCGGCCCGCCACCCCCCTCTCCTTCCTGGAAGCCGTTCACCGTCATCACGGCCGGGACGTTCTGTTGAAGCTCGAACTTCCCTTCGGCGGGGTGCCTGGAAACGGCGCACGACACCTGCAGGAAAACTACTAGAACAATGCAGAAAATCACCGTGGCATTGGTGGTGCCCGCCATGGCAGCGCTACGTGCTTGCGTTTATCAGCTAGCTAGCTAGAATGCCCTGTGCGCTTTGCTTTGCTCATGGCTGTTGGTTGGAGCTAGTTTATGTACTACGGTCATGGTGCAGCCTGCAGACAAATTAAAGCGAGGGACAACAACATGGCCGTTCTCGTGTGTCTCGCCTAGCAATCCCGTCAAAGGCCTGCAGACAAAGCAGCGCCTCACTCCTGATGTCACCAATTCTTTTCTGACGAAGGCTGTTACGTACGTACAAATAGATCGATGAGTAAATCACAAAAGCGAAATGTAAGGGTTCCGAGCAGAAACCGCCACCTGCTACACTGAAGTTAATTTTTATATATCGATTCAAATTCAAACTTTTCCTATGATTAAAGCAGACCATTTGAAGCCTCATGGTCAAATTTGAGTATTCTTTTAGTTGATTTTATCATTTTCTAAGCATTAACCGATTTACCGGCCACTAAAAAGGCCAGAATGTAATTTCGTTCAAGATACCATTCAAATGAGCTCTAATTTTTTTTTTTTTTGAAAAACGGAGTGTTAGAGACATATCATCAGCCGGCTTCGCGTCCTAGTGATCAACTTGGAGTACACGTGAAGTTGCTACCTAATAGATAGCTTCCATATCTACCTATGCAGTTGTGTTTTAAACAAACTCTGTAAATCCCTTGAGATATAAATATATGAGGAGGCCGGCCGAGGCCAGGATTAAGCCGCCCGGTCATTTATACTCTTACATGGTATGAGAGCCTAACACCACATTCACCTCTCCCAACAAACTATCTCCCCGCTCCACCAAATGTATCTTTTTTGGCCATCCAACACGCCGCCCCTAACCCCCGCGTCGCCCCTCCTCTGGCGACCCGGGGGAACCCCGATCTAGCGCCGCGCGTCCCACCCCCTCGCCCTCCCAGTCTTGCCGCCACCCGAGGAGGCCGCCGGCGAACGCCGCGCACGCTCCGAGGAAGGTGGCGGCGGGGCGCCTCTGCTGCATCTCGTGGCCGCTTCGCCAGAGGAGGGGCGGAGCCGTCGTGTTGGATCTGGGGCCCGTCCTCGGGGGCATGCGAAGGCAGCTGCCTCTTCGATGCTGTTTGTGGCTCGGGGGCGTTGGCTGCTGGTGCTGCTCCCGGGCGCTTAGTTGGCCGCGGTCGGCTGAGCCGCATATGGATCTGGCTTCCAGGGGCGGCGGCCGGCGGGTCTCGGTGGGGGGGCTTCCCCTTGCAGAGATCTGGCAAGCGGGATCATCCAGATCCCGGCAAGGATGGCGGCGACCCGTGCACGAGAGATGGAGGTCTTCGGTCAGATCTGGGTGAAAACTTGCTATTGCCTACTGCCAAGGCCGACGATGGCGTCGCTGTCTGCGTCGTTCCCTTCCTGAAGGCATCAACGTGGAGAAGTTCAAGGCTACTCTCTGCTACCTCAGGGGGAAACCCTAGATCAGTAGATCGGATGACGGCGGCTCTCTGGTGTCGTTTTCCCTCATGGGGGCGTCATTCTTGGAGGTGCACACGGGCTCGAGGGACTAGAGGACGGCGACTTTGGTGGAGCGGTGATTCATCTTACACATTGATGGTGGCGGATCTCGGCGGCGTGGTGCTGTTGAGACTCGGCGTTTGATGCGCCGAGATGGACTCGCGCAGGAGGAGGTTGCTGTCTGGCGTCATGGTGACGTCGATGGCAGAGTGGCCAGACAAGGTAGAAGCCTCAATATGACCTGAAGACGGACCTGTGGAAGATGGCGGCGACGACACACGAGTGCGTCTGACCGGATTGTGCCCCAGACCCGGTATGTGGCTCGGCTGGGGCTTCCGAATATGTTTCGGCTTCCGGCTTTTGATGTTAGGCTTAGGTGAGTGGTTTGGGTAGTGGCCCAGCTAGCACCCCTTCATCATTTTGGATAGGAGTAGCGGCATGTGTTGCCAAGATGGTGGGTTCAGGCACATTGTTGTAATACTTTGTAAGGTCCTCGAGAATAATCAATAAAGTGGCCGTATGCATCTCCCAAATGCAGAGGCCGGAGGTCATCCTCATTTTCTAAAAAAAAAAACACTCCATAAAGGTTGTGGTTGTCTTGATTTGAGCACACGACGGATCATCATCTCTCGTTTTGTGGTCTTTGACGAATCCTCTTTTCGTTATGCACCAGCCACAACTCCTTCTCCACCACGTTGCACCAATTTTTTTGACCCACCCGAACCTATACTTCCCCTTGTTCAACCCATTTATGCATGCACCTGTTATTCCTCCATCGTCTATGCATGCACCCGCTATGCATGCGCCCACCATCCCCCCATCGACACCTCCTCGCTCCAGCACATCTCATCCACCAACAACAGTGACCACACT
>LR880968.1:18147303-18149803 GCA_904067115.1 Aegilops sharonensis | reverse complement strand
TGTCCGGCGCTTGGTAGACATGATCTACTACTGTCCCGGAGCTGAACTAAACTGCGAGGAGATAAGTCATTATGTTTCATGGCTTGAGGATCTTCATACTGTCAAGACAACTTTTCTTCCTGCACTTAGAAATGTTAGTACTCAAAACGTGCGACCAATAGTGATGGTATTGAACTACGGTCACATCTATTTAGGAATGATAATAAGATTTTTACTATTTGTCCTTAGTGCATCTTTTGCATACATAATTTTTTTCTAAACTTTAATTGCTAAGTTATTAATTAAGTACTATACGATGTTCTTCAACAGGGACTCCCGATGACAGTTGTGCCTCAGGGGATCGAGACTAAAGGTCGCATGTCAATTGTTAGCTTACGGCCAAGATATCCTGCATTGCACATGAATGCATTCAGGATTTCTAGAAGCGATGAATGCTTAATAGTGAAAGATTGGAGGAAAACTGTTAACGATCGCAGAGAAGTACTAGGGGGCAGCAATGAGAAGCGTAGCCCACGATTAGGAGACAGGTTCATTTGCACGCTCCAGTATGATGAATCAAGAGAGCTATACATGTTCTATGCTATTTTACCACAGAGAGAGTAGCTAGCAGGAGTGATTTAGCTAGTTCATGCTGCTCTTAGTACTTGTCCTTTCATGTCCGTGTTCTTCGTTCTGAACTTAATCTCAAAGAGTGATTTGCTTTTGTGGTGTTATATATGAACACTTATAATATCATGACAATCATGTTGAACTCGATGATATTTTTTGCTTCTGGTACAAGTGAATGTTTCTTCTTTAAGCTACTGTTGGTGGTGATTAGATAGCGGTAATGACTATGATGATTAAATAATGATAATGACGACTACAATGATTTTTAGCTAGCTAGCTGTATATATATACTCATGTTGATGATATATATGATGCAAGAGTTTTTATATTAATATGATGATGATGATGAGTTATTATATCATTTAATGAAAGAAACCACAGATTAGTTTCAGCTGGATGGATCCTACCTAAATGATCAAGTATATATATGCCATATCCATATATATTATACTTGATCACCTAATTAGGTGATCAAGTATAATATCGATATGGCATATACTTGATCACTTAGCTAGATCCTCCAGTCGAAACTAATCCGCGGTACTTCCATATAATGATTTAACAACTCACTATAATGTAAAACAATCACTACATTAAATTAAAAACACAAAACTAAAGGAAAAATAAAAAAAAACACCCAAACATTTAGTACCGGTTGATGTTACCAACCGGTACTAAAGCCCTATACGTACCCGGGCCTGGCTCGTGCCACGTGTTTGCACTTTAGCGCCGGTTCGTGATGAACCGGTACTAAAGGGGGGGGGGACCTTTAGTCCTCACTCTTTAGTGCCGGTTGGCGAACCGGCACTAAAGGCCGTCATGAACCGACACTGAAGGCCAGTTCTACACTAGTGCTCGTTTCTGATCCCTCTCAATATCGTTCGCTCGGCACTCCATTATGATACACTTACTTGCCCTGACATAGCTTAAGTTATACAACAAGTTTGTCTTCATCATATGCACGATCCATGTGAACCTCATTTTTCCCTTACCAAACGTATTCTACCATATCTTAATGGCACACTCGACCATGTCCTTTCCTTGCATAACACTTCCTCTTACTCTCTCATTGCCTACTCGAATACCGACTAGGCAGGTTGCCCAGATACACGACGCTCTATGTCTGGTTTCTGCATGTACCTTGGGACAATCTTATTTCTTGGTCTGCCCGATGGCAAACCACAGTATCACGCTCTAGTGCCGAGACAAAGTACATGGCGGTGGCCTCGATAGTTTTCGAATCATGTTGGGTTCGGCAACTCTTACAAGATCTTCGACAACCGATATCGAGTGCTACTATTGTCTATTGTGACAACGTCAGTGTCGTCTACTTATCTGCCAATCCTGTTTAGCACCGCCAGACTAAATATATCAAGCTGGATATTCACTTTGTTCGGGAGAAGGTAGCACTTGGAGATGTTCGCGTTTTACATGTGCCCTCGTCCTCTCGGTTCGTGGATATTTTCATGAAGGGCTTACCTACTACGCTTTTTCAAGAATTTCGATCCAGTCTTCCAGTCGAGTCCTTGTTGGGAAACATTGCATGGAAAACAAAAAAAAATCTACGCACATGCAAGATCTATCCGAGGAGATGCATAGCAACGAGAGGGGAGAGTGTGTCTACGTACCCTCTTAGACCGTAAGCGGAAGCGTTTAGAAACACTATTGATGTAGTCGAACTTCTTTGCGATCCAACCGATCGAGTACCGAACATACGACACCTCCGCGTTCAGCACACGTTCAGCTCGGTGACGTCCTCACTTTCTTGATACAGCAAGACGACAAAGTAGTGGACGAGTTCCGGCAGCACGATGGCGTGGTGACGGTGATGGTGATGATATCTCCGTCGGGCTTTGCCTAAGCACTACAAAAATATGACCGAGGGACGAAA
>LR880968.1:18101660-18119368 GCA_904067115.1 Aegilops sharonensis | reverse complement strand
GGTTTTAGTCCATAGGACGAACAACAATCATACCATAGGCTAGCTTCTAGGGTTTAGCCTCCTTGATCTCGTGGTAGATCTACTCTTGTACTACCCATATCATCAATATTAATCAAGCAGGAGTAGGGTATTACCTCCATCGAGAGGGCCCGAACCTGGGTAAAAACATCGTGTCCCTTGTCTCCTGTTACCATCCGCCTAGACGCACAGTTCGGGACCCCCTACCCGAGATCTGCCGGTTTTGACACCGACATTGGTGCTTTCATTGAGAGTTCCTCTGTGTCTTCGCCGATAGGCCCGATGGCTCCTTCGATCATCAACAACGACGCGGTCCAGGGTGCGACTTTTCTCTCCGGACAGATCTTCGTATTCGGCGGCTTTGCACTGCGGGCCAATTCGCTTGGCCATCTGGAGCAGATTGAAAGCTACGCCCCTGGCCATCAGGTCAGATTTGGAAGTTTGAACTATACGGCCGATATCCGCGGAGACTTGATCTTCGACGGATTCGAGCCGCTGCCAAGCGTGCCGCACTGTCTCGATGGGCATGATCTAGCTCTACAGCCGAACAGTGCCTTGGAGGCCGCGCCAGCACCCGCTCCGGCCCTCAATCCGGAGCCGGATTCCCCGATCGAGGACGAGTGGTTGGACACCGCCTCGGGGGCTACAATCTCTACGTCGATTGAGCCGAACTCTATCCCTGTCCCCTACGAAGACCGTGACTCCAAGGTGCTGGACTCCTCTCCGGACTCCGAACCCCCCGACCCCCTACCAATCGAATCCGACTGGGCGCCGGTCATGGAGTTCACCGCCGCGGACATCTTTCAGCACTCGCCCTTTGGCGACATCCTGAATTCACTAAAGTCTCTCTCCTTATCCGGAGAGCCCTGGCCGGATTACGGTCAGGAAGGTTGGGATGCGGACGACGAATAAATTAAACGCCCACCCACCACCCACTTTGTAGCCACTGTCGATGCTTTAACCGACATGCTCGACTTCGACTCTGAAGACATCGACGGTATGGACGACGATGCTGTAGACGACCAAGACCCAGCGCCTACAGGGCACTGGAAGGCCACCTCGTCATACGACATATACATGGTGGACATCCCAAAAGATGGGAAACGGCGATGGAACAACGGAGGATGACCCCTCCAAGAAGCAACCGAAGCGCCGACGTCAGCGGCGCCGCTCTAAATCCCGCCACAGCAAAAACGGTGATTCCGGCACGGGAGATAATAACACCCCGGACAGTGCCGACGACAACCCCCTCCAGCAGGACTCAGCGCAGGAGGAGGGAGAAGCAAGTCCGCACGATAGTGCGGTAGAAAGAGAGGTCGAGGATGATAATTATGCTCCTCCCTCCGAAGACGAGGCAAGCCTCGACGACGACGAATTTGTCGTGCCTGAGGATCCCGCCGAACAGGAGCATTTCAAAAGCAGGCTTATAGCCACGGCGAACAGCCTCAAGAAAAAGTAGCAACTGCTTAGAGCTGACCAAGATCTGCTAGCTGACTGATGGACTGAAGTCCTGGCAGCCGAAGAGTATGAACTCGAACGCCCCTCCAAAAGCTACCCCAAACGCAGGCCGTTGCCTCGATCAGAGGAGGAAGCACCCAAGTCACCAGCGTACGACATGGCAGACCGACCACCTTGTGGCCGCGATAGAGAGGCCTCTAGACCCTCCGTTCAAGCCGTACCCCGACGCCGTTCAAAAAGTACCAGGGCACGGGAAAACGCACCGAACTTGCGAGATATATTGGAGGATAAGGCAAAACATACAAGATCGATCTACGGATCGCGTGGGCGCCCCACGACACGTGATGATAACTGTCACGCCGGATACAGAAACTCTGGCAGGGCCGAACACAATAGACAAAGCTCACTTGAGCTGCGTCGTGATATATCCCAACACAGCTGCGTCGTTGACTGTCCGGATGCAGAGGCCCTTGCAGCCTTCAAACATAACATCCGCGACGAGTGGCTTGCCCGGCACCTAGGACAGGAAAAGCCGAAATCTATGGCAGCCCTAACAACCCTCATTACTTACTTTTGTGCGGGAGAGGAAAGCTGGCTATCTTGAAGCAACAACTTGGCCAAAGACCCTGATAGTTCGAATACCAAGGACAGCAATGGCAGGTCGCGTCGCAACAAGAACAAGCGCCGCATTAGCGGCGATAATGCTGAAGATACGGCGGTCAATGCCGGATTCAGAGGCTCTAAACCCGGTCAGCGGAAGAAGCCATTCAAAAGAAATACCCAGGGCCCGTCCAACTTGGACCGAATACTCGACCGCTTGTGCCACATACATGGCACCCCCGAAAAGCCAGCCAATCACACCAACAGGGATTGTTGGGTGTTCAAGCAAGCAGGCAAGTTAAGTGCCGAACTCAATGACAAGGGGCTGCATAGCGATGACGAGGAAGAGCCCCGGCCGCCGAACAATAGAGGACGGAAGGGTTTTCCCACACAAGTGCGGACGGTGAACATGATATACGCAACCCATATACCCAAAAGGGAGTGGAAGCGTGCACTAAGGGACGTATATGCGATGGAGCCAGTCGCCCCGAAGTTCAACGCATGGTCTTCCTTCCCGATCACCTTCGATCGAAGGGACCACCCTACTAGCATCCGTCACGGCAGTTTCGCCGCATTGGTTCTTGACCCAATTATCGATGGATTTCACCTCACCAGAGTCCTGATGGACGGCTGCAGCAGCCTGAACCTGCTTTATCAGGATACAGTGCGCAAAATGGGCATAGACCCCTCAAGGATTAAACCTACAAAGACGACCTTTAAAGGCGTCATACCGGGTGTAGAGGCCAATTGTACGGGCTCAGTTACACTCGAAGTGGTCTTCGGATCCCCGGATAACTTCCGAAGCGAAGAGTTAATCTTCGACATCGTCCTGTTCCGCAGCGGCTATCACGCACTGCTCGGACGAACCGCATTTGCAAAGTTCAATGCGGTGCCGCACTACGCATACCTCAAGCTCAAGATGCCAGGCCCTCAAGGAGTAATCACGGTCAATGGAAACACCGAACGCTCTCTTCGAACGGAGGAGCACACGGCGGCCCTCGCGGCGGAGGTGCAAAGCAGCCTCTCACGGCAAGTCTCGAGTCCGGCCACTAAGCGTCCGGACATTGCCAAGCGCGCCCGGAGTAACCTACAACAAGACCGCCTGGCACGATTCAAGCACGCGTAGCAATCCGGCCCCAACCCCAGCCCTCGCGAAGTTGCAAAGACAGTACTACATGTACATAACTACGCTCTGGAGATACCATGGGCATAAGGGGAGGGGCACGACCACGGCGCGCCAAGAATGCGGCTCGACCGCACCAGGGGCTCCCGATGGTGTCATTCTTTTTCTTCTTTTTTTTCCTTTTTTTTAGGACTCCGTTTTCCAGAAGTCCTGTCCGGCACTAGAATCGCCGAACTCACGATGCAACAGCCAGGGAAGCAGAAAGCTACGTCGAGTGTTCAGGTGGTCTCTATTACGAGCATTATACCTATTTTACATACCATCCCGCAGCTTACCCCTGGAGGGGGACATGTTAGATAGTCCCATCCCTCGCTTATCGCACTATTTGTATCGTCCTTCTTTCATTGCAGTACCTTTTTGAATAAACAATACATAGCTTTCGCTTATTATTGTAATCCTTTCTTTATCCCTATATATGTTCATTGTATGACATGTTGCAACTGTACACTTTGGTACGGCCAATACACCAGGGGCTTAAGTACCCCAAAATTATGGTGTGATAAGTACGAACACTTTCACAAGTGCGGCACCCCGAACTTATAGCATTATATGAATCGGCTCCGAATCATGTCTTGGGTCAATAGTTGGGTTTGCCTGGCTCCCGTGTTTTGGTACCTTACGTTCCGTTATATCGGCTAAGGTAGCACCGGGAGAACCACTGCGATTGTGCCCCAGTTGAGCTGGGTCGAGCACCTCAGTGGAGAAAGCTAAAACTGACCGTCATGATAGGGCGAGAGCCGGTCGCTGTTCGAGAGGTTTTTTCGGGTCCCCAAAGAGTTATGCCGCTTAGAGCGAGGAACCGGAGTTGTCCGTCCAAGGCGTGGATAGCGCCCCGAACTCGGTCTTCCGAATACTAGGGGCTTCGCCGAAATTTAAAATTATAGAATTCTATGGCTAAGTGAGAGTGTTCAAGCATTATAAGTCCGGTTGCCTTGTTCGTTGCGTTGAGCGCCTCCCTAGATGGACCCAAGAATGGGAACAAGAGTTCTCAAGTTTATCCCGAACACCCCAGCACTCGTGGCATGGGGGCTGAAGCCAACGACTTGCCATCTCTCAAATTTGATAATCGGCCGCACAGAAGGTAATATTTTAAATTAACAAGCGTTGCTTAGCGCATATGAACAAGTTTTCAGCGTACAGAATAACAAATGCGAGTCTATTAAAAAATTACATCCTTGGAGCACTCATCCGCTATTCGGCCGGCACCCTTCAGGAGGCCCTCATAGTACATTTCGGGCGTGCGATGCTCCTTGCCCTTCGGTGGCCCGTCCGTCACAAGCTTCTCCGCATCCAGTTTGCCCCAGTGCACTTTAGCACGGGCAAGGGCCCGACGGACACCTTCAATGCAGACGGAGCGCTTGATGACTTCAATCCGTGGACAGGCGTCCACCAGCCGCCGCACCAGCCCAAAGTAGCTCCCAGGCATGGTATCCAACGGCCACAGCCGAACTATAAGGCCCTTCATGGCCTGTTCGGCAACCTTGTGGAGCTCGACCAGCTGCTTCAGCTGGTCGCTTAGGGGCACCGGATGTCCGGCCTCAGCATACTGAGACCAGAACACCTTTTCCGTTGAGCTCCCCTCCTGGGCGTGGTAGAATGCGGCAGCATCAGATGCACTACGGGGCAAATCTGCGAATGCTCCTGGAGAGCTCCGAATCCAGGTAAGTAATAGGTAATTGACTTTTACATTCTTGCTTTGCATAAAGAATGCCTTACCCGCCGCTATCTTCTTTAGCGATTCAATTTCTTGGAGGGATTTTTGGGCCTCGGCCTTAGCAGCTTTGGCACTCTCAAGAGCCGAGGCGAGCTCCGACTCTCGAGTCTTCGAGTCACGCTCCAAACTCTCGTGTTTTTCCCCGAGAGGTTGGAGCTCTTGCCGTACCTTGGCCAGTTGCGCCTCCCCCTTCTCTCGCTCGGTGCGTTCCGTAGCTGCTTTGTTTTCGGCCACGGACACCGCTTCCTTCAGGGTCGCCACCTCGTTCGTCGCCCCTGCAGTACCCATGTTATTCCTGTTATTTTTTGGCTACCAAAACCTTTTCTATAAGGTATTTTTCTTAATAAGGTATTATTTACCTTCCTTGTCCTCGAGGTGCTTCTTGGCCTGTCCGAGCTCGTTCTCGAACCGCTCGAGGTTTTGCTTCAGTGCATTGACCTCCGCAGTCAGTGCGGCAGAGGTCAGCAGCGCATCCTGCATTCCCATATTGACATCCTTATGTTAGACTCTTGCGTATATCTTTTTAGATCCTTAGTCTGGCTTTTCTTTCCGAACACCGAACTAAGCATCATGGGCTACTGTCTATGCGGTAATATTTTTACACATTCTAAACTTACCTCAAAGCCTGTTAGAAGGCTGGTACGGGCTTCGGTCAGCCCACTCTTGGCGGACTGAACTGTCCGGATCACCGCACTCATAACAGTGCGGTGCTCCTCCTCGATGGAGGCGCCGTTAAGCGCCTCCAGTAAGCTATCCGGTGCCTTCGGTTGGACTGAGGACACCGGCGTCTTACCCTTCTTATGAAGGGACCGCTTGCCGGACTCCGGAACTACTAAAGGTTCCGGCATGGAGTCCGGACAAGGGTCGGGCTTAGCGCCCCTGGGGGTTTTGCCCCCCACGCGCCCGAAGTCCGGGAGGTCGCCTTGTGGCGCCTCCTACGCCACTTCCTCTTGACCAAGCCCCTCTTGGGGCCCCGCCGCGGCGTCGCCCGCAGCGTGAGGTGAGGAGGCGGTCGGAAGTGAAGTACTCTCCATTTCCGACGAACCCAGGGACCCGCTCGTGGAAGCTGCGAACTCGCCCTTGGGCGGGCTGCATGATTGTTCGACATTAGAGAACACTACGTTATAATGAAAGGCCATGGGTATCCTGACACTTACGATCTCGCCAGGGGCTTCGCCCTTGTTGGCCAATCCTCCTCGTCGCTGTCGACGTTGGTGGAGAAGTCCGGAGGAAGGGTTCTTCCCTTCTTGGACCCTCCGGCCTCCCCAGTTGGGGCGGCCTTCCTTTTCCTATCCTCCCCCGTTGGGGGAGAAGCTTCTTTTTCCTCCTCCTCGTCCTCAGGAGAAGATTCTGCTTCAGAATCTGACAACACCTGGCATCGGGAGCTCCTTCGAGTTCCCGTGGCCTCCTTATTGGCCTTCTTCTCTGGCACCACGTAGGGTGCCGGAGCCAGCAGCTGATGAAGTCATGTACCTGGGGTAGGGTCATAGACCTGCCCAAAGGTACCTTCCACAAGGACACTCACAAGAGAAGCAGCCTTCCAGTCGACTTGGTAGACTCCCACTCGACTGATTCAAAGACACTCGACCATGAAGACCCACTCGACCACCAAGAGTCCAAGAGCCACTCGGTATCCAAACGGTCTGTAGTTAAATAGTCTTTATGACCTTAATGACACTTTATGTAAGGCGTTACCAGTAACGCCTAACCTTAACGTACCTTAAACCCTCTGCTACGTGGGCTGGCTGGGGTCCTGGTGCACTCTATATAAGCCACCCCCCTCCACAGGTAGAAGGGTTCGCACCCCTGTAACACATACGCAATTAATCCAGTCGACCGCCTCAGGGCTCCGAGACGTAGGGCTGTTACTTCCTCCGAGAAGGGCCTGAACTCGTAAATCTCTTGCGTATACAACTACTCCATAGCTAGGATCTTGCCTCTCCATACCTACCCCCATTCTACTGTCAGGCTTAGAACCACGACAGTTGGCGCCCACCGTGGGGCATGTGTTCTAGCGAATTGTTGGAGAAGTTGGGATTCTCTCGATCTCCGGCATCATGGTTTCAGGTGGAGTTCTGGTCGAAGGCCACGAGATCCGTCTCGGTGCGCTCACGTTCGTCGCCGACGACTCCGCTTGGCTTCAGGAGACTCCGCTCGACGTGGACGCGCTCCCCATCCGCGGGGCGACACACTTTCGCGCATGTGTCCGCGGCGTCCTCCTGCGGCAACCGTCGACCCAGTATGGGTCGGCTCCTGCGCCGTATTCACTCCCAGTCTCCCACCGGCGCAAGCGTTCTGGTCGGTCGAGGCTTCAGCGGTGGGTGAGGCATGCGGTGGCCCGCCAGTCGGCCATCCCCCAAGTCGCGGCAATTGAGCCCGACGAATCTCTCTACGGCCTGTTTGACCTGTCGACTGGCTCCGCAGAGACCGCGTCCGAATGCGATAGCAGTGACCCGACGACAGAGGTTCTGATGGTCGATGGACCGCGCAGTCCTCCTGGATTCACCCGCACCAACGAAGGTGGCGGTGGAGGTGATTCGGCGCAAGCCCATGAAGAGTATTTGCCCGAGCCCCTCACTTCGCTCCAGAGGGAAGAACTTCATCGTCGGAACATGGATGCACTTCACACTCCTATCGTTGGAGAGACCCCCGAAGCTCGCGCTTTGGAGGATGCGCGCTTGGCCAACCTGGCTGAACGCACTTGGCTGGAGAATCTTCAGCGAGCACTGGACGAGCGTACGCGACCGAGGATTCCAGAATACAGTCGACGCCAGCTCTTTCAGCCACCAACCCAGGTATATCGAACTCCGATTCAGAATTTAGCAGCTGCCGCCCGTATAGCGGAATCAATTCAGCCTTCCCAGTCGGAGGCAGGTAGAGGTTTGCAGCAAATCAGAGATTTACTTCGGGCGGCAGGAGATCAAAACTCAGTTGTGTCCCAGTCGCGGAACAGGGTTCACAGTCGATCCGTCGCTGCAAATTCATTCCAGTCGGCCCATAGTCCAAGATCGCCTCCGAGGCGTGAAGAACGTGGAGGCCGGCGTGACGATCAATACAACGGCCGCGAGCAGTATGAGCACCGATTCGATCGCAATGATCGACGTCGAGTGCCCACTCCTGCCCCGAGGGGTGGATCATACGCTCCTCGGCGACAGGATGACAGACGCCAAAACAGTGCTGGGCGAAGAGTTCCAGTCGACCCCAGGGAGCCAGGCTTTGATGCGAGATCCATTATCGTTCAAGGTTTGGTCGACAGGAACAGAGCTCACCGAGACGGCCATGATAGAGATGTTCCTTCCAGTAGTAGAGTCCATGTCTCGGGACCAGAGTGTTTCAGCAGAGCCATCAGGGCTGCAGTGATTCCCCCCAATTTCAGGTTGGCGACTGGAGTCAGCAAGTTCACTGGAGAATCCAAGCCTGACACTTGGCTTGAAGATTACCGAGTGGCAGTCCAGATCGGCGGTGGCAACGATGAGGTAGCCATGAAGCATTTACCTCTTATGTTGGAGGGTTCAGCCAGGGCGTGGTTGAATCAGTTAGCACCCAGCAGCATTTACACTTGGGAAGATCTTGCCCGAGTGTTTGTCAGGACATTTGAAGGAACTTGCAAACGACCAGCGGGTTTGACAGAGTTGCACTCGTGTGTGCAAAAGTCGAGTGAAACCTTGAGAGATTATATCCAGAGGTGGATCACTTTGCACCACACGGTGGAGAATGTATCTGATCACCAGGCAGTCTGTGCCTTCAAGGAAGGCGTCAAGAACAGAGAATTGAGTTTGAAATTTGGTCGAACCGGAGATATGACCCTGAGCCGGATGATGGAGATTTCCACCAAATATGCAAATGGTGAAGAAGAGGATCGGCTTCGGAGTGGTAAATATAAATCTGCTGCCAATGAGGCCGGCGGAGGAAATTCCAGTCGGAAGCAGAAGCGCAAAGCCGAACCAGCAGCTCCCGGAGAGGCCTTGGCAGTGAACCCAGGAAAGTTCAAGGGGAAACCCAAGGGTACCTGGAACCCTAAGAAGGTGAAAGACCAGGATGGAAACGACGTGTTAGATTTACCATGTCATATTCATACAAAGAAAGATGAAGAGGGTAAACTCATTTACCCGAAACATACCACTCGACAGTGTCGGCTCTTGATTCAGCAGTTCCAAGGGAAACAACCCAAGGATAAGGATAAGGAGACAGACAAAGTTGAGGATAAAGATGACAGTGATGGTGGATATCCCCAGGTCAATTCCACCCTGATGATTTTTGCTGACGTCGAAAGCAAAAGTCGATTGAAGGTTATCAATCGGGAAGTAAACTTGGTTGCTCCGGCGACTCCCCATTATCTGAAATGGTCCCAGACTGCCATCACATTCGACCAATCTGACCACCCGACGCACATTGCCACCCCTGGGAGGCAAGCATTGGTGGTCGACCCAGTTGTCGAAGGCACTCGACTGACCAAAGTCCTGATGGATGATGGTAGTGGTTTGAATATATTATACGCAGAGACGATGAAAGGGATGGGCATTCCGATGTCCAGAGTCAGTACCAGTAACATGAGCTTCCACGGAGTCTTTCCAGGAAATAAGGCTGAGTCACTCGGCCAAATTGCTCTTGACGTAGTTTTTGGTGATTCAAAGCATTTCCGGAAAGAAAAGTTGACTTTTGAGGTAGTGGATTTCCAGAGCGCTTATCACGCTATTCTAGGGAGACCAGCTTATGCGCGTTTCATGGGCCGACCATGTTACATGTATCTTAAACTGAAGATGCCTGGTCCCAAGGGCGTGATCACTGTCACGGGCAATCGGAAGAAGGCAGAAGAGTGCTTCCAGAAGGGCTCTAAGATCGGCGATGCTCAGTTAGCAGTGGTAGAGCTACAAGAGTATCAGAAAACTGCAGATCCGAGTGATTTGTTGCGAGCTAAGAAGCCCGCTACGGAGTTAGCATTCCAGTCGACTGGCGAAACGAAGCGGGTTCACATTCACCCAACTGATCCCAACGCTGCTCCAACCAACATATCAACAACACTCGACTCAAAATAGGAAGAAGCGCTCATACAGTTCCTCCGTGAGAACTGGGACGTCTTTGAATGGAAGCCTGCTGACATGCCGGGTGTTCCCAGGGGGCTGGCTGAGCATCGCCTACGAGTAGACCCAAAATTCAAACCAGTTAAAGAGTATCTTCGGCGGTCCGCCGTCCAGAAGAGAAAGGCCATTGGCGAGGAGGTGGCTCGACTCTTAGCAGCAGAGTTCATCCGAGAGATCTACCACTCCGAGTGGCTCGCCAACGTTTTCATGGTCCCCAAGAAGGATAAGTCGTTGCGCATGTGCATCGATTTCAAGCATATCAATCGGGCCTGCCCGAAAGATCATTTCCCTCTTCCTCGCATCGACCAAATAGTCGACTCAACTGCGGGATGCGAGAGGTTGTCTTTCTCAGACGCCTATTCTGGATACCATCAGATCCGTCTGTATGGACCCGATGAGATTAAAACAGCGTTCATCACTCCATTCGGGTGCTTCTGTTATGTCACCATGCCATTCGGTCTTAAGAATGCCGGAGCCACATTCATGAGGATGACTCAGAAGTGTTTGCTCACTCAAATCAGTCGGAATGTGGAAGCATACATGGATGATATAGTGGTCAAGTCACGAAAGGGTTCCGACCTGTTGACTGACCTTGCTGAAACATTTGCCAATCTCAGGAGGTATGATATCAAGCTTAATCCATCAAAGTGTACATTTGGAGTTCCTGGTGGAAAGTTGCTCGGTTTTCTCGTTTCCGAGCGAGGAATCGATGCTAACCCAGAAAAGGTTGGCACCATACTCCGAATGAAGCGCCCTGTGCGTGTGCACGATGTCCAGAAACTTACTGGATGCTTGGCCGCTTTAAGTCGATTCATCTCTCGCCTCGGTGAAAAGGCATTGCCTCTTTACTGACTGATGAAGAAGTCAGACAAGTTCGAGTGGACTCTAGAAGCTGATGCAGCGTTCGCAGAGCTCAAAGCTTTGCTCTCCACCCAGCCGGTGCTTGCTGCTCCAATCAGCAAGGAGCCTTTGCTGCTTTACATTGTAGCCACTGGACAAGTCGTCAGTACCGTACTTACGGTCGAACGGGAAGAAGAAGGAAAAGCTTTCAAAGTTCAACGCCCAGTTTATTATCTTTCTGAAGTACTGACCCCGTCAAAGCAAATATATCCTCATTATCAGAAGCTTGTTTATGGGATCTATATGACCACGAAGAAGGTCGCTCATTATTTCTCTCATCATTCCATTACAGTCGTCAGCGACGCCCCTTTGTCGGAAATTCTTCATAACAGAGATGCAACTGGTCAAGTGGCAAAATGGGCGATCGAACTCCTTCCCCTTGATATCAAATTCGAGGCAAAGAAAGCCATCAAGTCCCAAGCAATAGCAGATTTCCTCGCCGAGTGGACTGAACAACAGCTTCCGACTCAAGTTCACTCGGAACATTGGACTATGTTCTTTGATGGTTCCAAGATGTTGAACGGTTCTGGTGCAGGAGTTGTATTGGTTTCCCCCCGAGGAGATAGGCTCAAGTATGTCCTCCAGATTCACTTTGATTCTTCCAACAACGAAGCAGAATATGAAGCACTCCTGTATGGGTTGTGCATGGCCATTTCACTCGGCGTCCGTCGCCTTATGGTTTATGGCG
The DNA here is from genome assembly GCA_904067115.1 of Aegilops sharonensis. Taxonomy (NCBI): domain Eukaryota; kingdom Viridiplantae; phylum Streptophyta; class Magnoliopsida; order Poales; family Poaceae; genus Aegilops; species Aegilops sharonensis. Next base: position 18,107,726 of record LR880968.1, on the reverse strand, counting down.
ACTCAGATCTGGTTGTTAATCAAGTGATGAAGGAGTGGGATGTCAGAAGCCCAGCTATGACAGGATATTGTAATGCAGTGAGAAAGCTGGAGAAGAAGTTCGAGGGGTTAGAGCTTCATCATATACCTCGACTGAAAAATCAAGCTGCGGATGATTTGGCGAAGATAGGGTCCAAGAGGGAAGCCATTCCCAGTGATGTATTTTTAGAACACATTCATGTTCCATCAGTGCAGGAGGATCCTTTCACAGAAGAAGCCCCGCAGCAAAAGAGTGCCAATGATCCGACTGAAGTTGAGGTTCCAGCCGTGGTGGACCTAATTATGGAAGTTGTGGTCATCACTCCCGACTGGACAGTGCCATACATCGCATATATCCTTAGGAAAGAGCTCCCAGAGAACGAAGAAGAGGCTCGACAGATCGTCCGTCGATCCAAGGCCTTTACAGTAATCAAGGGACAATTGTACAGAGAAAGCGTGACTGGAGTCGGCCAGAAGTGTATCACGCCAGAAGAAGGTCAGATAATTCTTGAGGATATCCACTCGGGGACCTGTGGCCATCATGCGTCCTCTCGGACCATTGTGGCTAAAGCATACCGAGCGGGATTTTACTGGCCGAAAGCAAATGAAATGGCAAAAGAAATAGTTGACAAGTGTGAAGGATGTCAGTTTTATTCCAACATGTCGCACAAGCCAGCCTCAGCTTTGAAGACCATTCCACTCGTTTGGCCCTTCGCTGTTTGGGGATTGGACATGATTGGACCATTGAGGACTGGCAGAAGCGGCTTCACTCATTTGCTAGTAGCAGTCGACAAGTTCACCAAGTGGATCGAAGCCAAGCCCATCAAGAACCTCGATGCATGCACTGCTATCAGCTTCATCAGAGAGTTTATATTCAGATATGGAGTTCCGCATAGCATCATCACTGACAATGGGTCGAACTTCGATAATGATAAGTTCAAAGCCTTCTGCGCCTCTCAAGGCACGCGGGTCGACTATGCTTCAGTGGCTCATCCTCGGTCGAATGGACAAGCAGAACGTGCAAATGGTCTCATTCTCAAAGGGTTGAAACCTCGGCTGATGCGTGATCTCAAACACGCAGCAGGAGCTTGGGTCGACGAACTTCCATCAGTTCTCTGGGGATTGAGGACCACTCCTAATCGGTCGACTGGAGAACTCCATTCTTCTTGGTTTATGGAGCTGAAGCGGTTCTGCCGAGTGACCTGCTTCACAATGCGCCTCGAGTCGAGCTATACTCTGAAGAGGAAGCAGAACAAGCCCGGCAAGATGCCGCCAACCTCTTGGAAGAGGAAAGAGAGATGGCCTTGATCCGCTCGACTATCTATCAGCAAGACTTGCGTCGATTCCATGCCAGAAATGTGAAGAGTCGAGCCTTCCAAGAGGGAGATTTGGTCCTCCGAGTGGATCAACAGAAACCACACAAGCTTGCTCCCACTTGGGAAGGTCCCTTCATCATCACAAGAGTCCTCCACAACGGAGCCTATCATCTCTACAACGTTGATCGCCAGATCGACGAACCTCGAGCTTGGAACGCGGAGCTGCTCCGCCCCTTTTACACTTAAAACTCATTCAGTTGAGATGTAATAAAAGTACTTCTGTAGTTTGTTTATCTAAGACAAGAATGTTATAATTTTCCCAGTGATTGATATTGCTTTTTGTTGGAATTCCCCCCAGTGGATGGCTTAGCTGCGAATCCGATTCGCCTAAGTTTGTAAAATAAAAATCCTTTTCGAGTGCGAGCCAGTCTCTCACTCGGGGGCTTAGCTGCGGATCCGCTTCGCCTAAGTATTCAAAATCCTACCAAGTGGCGAGCCAGCCTCCCACTCGGGGGCTTAGTTGCAGTCCAAGTACTCGCCTAAGTAATAAAAATCCTTTCCGAGTGCGAGCCAGCCTCTCACTCGGGGGCTTAGCTGCGGATCCGCTTCGCCTAAGTATTCAAAATCCTACCGAGTGGCGAGCCAGCCTCCCACTCGGGGGCTTAGCTGCAGTCCAAGTACTCGCCTAAGTAATCAAAATCCTACCGAGTGGCGAGCCAGCCTCCCACTCGAGGGCTTAACTGCAGTCCAAGTACTCGCCTAAGAATTAAAAATCTACTGAGTGGGGAAGCAACCTCCCCATCCGAGGCTTAGCTGCAGCCCAGTCCTCGCCTCAGTAATAGAAATCCTACCGAGTGGAGAGCAAAGCTCCCACTCGGGGGCTTAGCTGCGGATCCGCTTCGCCTAAGTAATCAAAATCCTACCGGGTGGCGAGCCAGCCTCCCGCTCGGAGGCTTAGCTGCAGTCCAAGTACTCGCCTAAGAATTAAAAATCTACTGAGTGGGGAAGCAACCTCCCCATCCGAGGCTTAGCTGCAGCCCAGTCCTCGCCTCAGTAATAGAAATCCTACCGAGTGGAGAGCAAAGCTCCCACTCGGGGGCTTAGCTGCGGATCCGCTTCGCCTAAGTAATCAAAATCCTACCGAGTGGCGAGCCAGCCTCCCACTCGAGGGCTTAACTGCAGTCCAAGTACTCGCCTAAGTAATCAAAATCCTACCGAGTGGCGAGCCAGCCTCCCACTCGGGGGCTTAGCTGCAGTCCAAGTAATCGCCTAAGTAATCAAAATCCTACCGAGTGGCGAGCCAGCCTCCCACTCGGGGGCTTAGCTGCAGTCCAAGTACTCGCCTAAGTATTCAAACCCTACCGAGTGGCGAGCCAGCCTCCCGCTCGGAGGCTTAGCTGCAGTCCAAGTACTCGCCTAAGTATTCAAACCCTGCCGAGTGGTGAGCCAGCCTCCCGCTCGGGGGCTTATAACAGCCCAAGGATTCGCCTCAAACATCCAAAGTAATAAAAATCCCACCGAGTGGAGAGCAAACCTCCCACTCGGAGGCTTAGCTGCAGCCCAGTGCTCGCCTAATTAATAAAAATCCTACTGAGTGGAGAGCAAACCTCCCACTCGGAGGCTTAGCTGCAGCCCAGTGCTCGCCTCAGTAATAGAAATCCTACCGAGTGGAGAACAAACCTCCCAATCAGAGGCTTAGCTGCAGCCCAGTGCTCGCCTAAGTAATAGAAATCCTACCGAGTGGAGAACAAACCTCCCACTCGGGGGCTTAGCTGCAGTCCAAGTACTCGCCTAAGTATTCAAACCCTGCCGAGTGGTGAGCCAGCCTCCCGCTCGGGGGCTTATAACAGCCCAAGGATTCGCCTCAAACATCCAAAGTAATAAAAATCCTACCGAGTGGAGAGCAAGCCTCCCACTCGGGGGCTTAGCTGCAGTCCAAGTACTCGCCTAAGTATTCAAACCCTGCCGAGTGGTGAGCCAGCCTCCCGCTCGGGGGCTTATAACAGCCCAAGGATTCGCCTCAAACATCCAAAGTAATAAAAATCCTACCGAGTGGAGAGCAAGCCTCCCACTCGGGGGCTTAGCTGCAGTCCAAGTACTCGCCTAAGTATTCAAACCCTGCCGAGTGGTGAGCCAGCCTCCCGCTCGGGGGCTTATAACAGCCCAAGGATTCGCCTCAAACATCCAAAGTAATAAAAATCCTACCGAGTGGAGAGCAAGCCTCCCACTCGGGGGCTTAGCTGCAGTCCAAGTACTCGCCTAAGTATTCAAACCCTACCGAGTGGCGAGCCAGCCTCCCGCTCGGAGGCTTAGCTGCAGCCCAGTACTCGCCTAAGTAATAGAAATCCTACCGAGTGGAGAACAAACCTCCCACTCGGGGGCTTAGCTGCAACCCAGTGCTCGCCTAAGTAATAAAAATCCTACCGAGTGAAGAGCAAACCTCCCACTCAGAGGCTTAGCTGCAGCCCAGTGCTCGCCTAAGTAATAGAAATCCTACCGAGTGGAGAGCAAACCTCCCACTCGGGGGCTTAGCTGCAGCACAGTACTCGCCTAAGTAAGGAATTCATCCCGATCCGCAAGGACGACGAGGTGCAGGTCGACTGCTACCTCCTCCTTCGGAGCTTCGCCACAAGTACAACGTACGGTCCATCCCGATCCGCAAGGACGACGAGGTGCAGGTCGACTGCTACCTCCTCCTTCGGAGCTTCGCCACAAGTACAACGTGCGGTCCATCCCAATCCGCAAGGACGACGAGGTACAGGTCGACTGTTACCTCCTCCTTCGGAGCTTCGCCACAAGTACAACGTGCAGTCCGTCCCAAATATGTAAAGACGACAAGGTCAGTCGCAGTCTGTGTTCCATCTCTACCTGCAAGATAGATGAAGCCCAAGTCGATTGGAATTTTCAACGGAATATCTTCCGAAATGAAGAACAAAGTTCTCTCGAAGGCAAGTAAAGCATGTTAAAAGAAAAATCAAGTTCAGATAAACGTCCTACGGATCCAAAGGTGCTCAGGCGTTAAGCCTGTTAAAGTTTATCGGTTACAGAAACCACTCGGCATTCCGAGGCAAATTTAAAGTGGGACTTAGAAGTTTTTTACTCCTCCGGCGGAGGACTAGAAGGTGCAACAAACTGGTCGAGGTCGATCCCGTCGGCGATACGGGTAGCAGCAGCGATGAAAGTCTCCATGAAAGATCTGAAGTCGTGCTTCCTGGTATTGGCAACCTTGAGAGACACCAGCTTGTCCTCTTGCGCTTCCTTGCAGTGGACACGAACCAGAGATAAAGCAACATCAGCACCACACCTGGCAGACGACTTCTTCCATTCTTGCACTCGACTTGGAATCTCATTCAGTCGAGTCATCAAAGATTCAAGATCATTCTAGAGAGTCTGTTCTGGCCAAAGAGTCGAGTCGATCCGCGACACTGCAACTTTCAGTCGAGCAAGATAATCCACTGCGCTAGCAACACGGGCGAAGCACATTCATAGCAGCTTCGTCCTTCACAGGAGAATGGGGTCCAAACTGGTTTCCACTCAGCTGGTTTCTTCTTCAAAGTTTTGGCAGAATTCTGAAAACACAACTCAGATTCAAAATGAAGATCGTATGATGAGCCGGTGAGAGCAAAACAGTTGGATAAAAGAGAATTACCTTCAAGCATGAGAAACAGCTTCTTGGCGAGCCCTCCAAGATAAATCTCCAGGTCATTTCGCTTACCCGCCAGCTGGCCAACCTTGTCAGACATAATATTCTTGTCGTTCTTCAGTTGACTGACTTCCTTGTTAGCTGCGTCAAGAGAGGCTTTCAGCTTGGCATTTTCATCTTCAAGTTTGTCGACTGAGGCAAGCTTCTCTTCAGCGAGCTTTGTTTTATCCAAAGCTGCCTTCTGTGCCTCTGCAAGGTCAAGGTCCTTCTTCTTCAAAGTTTCTTCCAGTTTATCTGCAAAGCAACAATGAGAACAAAGTTGAGAATGAGCAGAAAAACACAAGCAGTCGTCAAAAATTCTCACCAGCCATACCTTTTGCTTCGTCCTGTGCCTTCTGCAAGTTCTCCTGAGCAAGCTTCAACTCGAGGTTGAGCTGAATCTGCTTTTTCTCTAACTCAGTGTAGCGAGCCACAAGCTCGCAAGATTTCTACGAAGAGTCAACCAACAAAAGACATAAAAAACAGGTCACTTCCGAGTGACTAAGGAAAAATAGTAGCATTTCTAAGACTACGGTCGAATAAAACATTCGACAGTAGTCTCGGAGACTACACCCAGTGGGTGCACTCAGTGTGCCCCCACTGGTTTACCAATTTGGTTCGATCAGTCGATCAAAAGACGCAAAAAGGCTATGATTCTAAAAACATGGCTAGTCGTCAGCGGTCAGCCGCAGTAAAAAAAGCAGTTCTTTAGACTATAGTCAACTGCACGCAGTCGACCATAGTCTCGGGGACTACACCCAGTGGGTGCACTTAGCGTGCCCCCACCGGTTTTACAGTTCCATTCAACTTGGTCCGTCCAAGTCGAGTGAAGAAGATCACAGCATAAAGACCATAGCCGACCGCACGCAGTCGACCATGGTCTCGGGGACTACACCCAGTGGGTGCACTCAGCGTGCCCCCACAAAAGTTCAAACGACACACACACCCAGTGGGTGTACAGATATGGAAATCTCCAGAAGAAAGCAGTTTCAGATAGTATATCCTAACAAAGCAAGCGACGACTGACTTACTTGGACATTGCTCTGGAGAG
>LR880968.1:18072545-18083824 GCA_904067115.1 Aegilops sharonensis | reverse complement strand
CATTTGTCTCTTACTACGTACTATCACTAAATGTTGTACGTGCAATGCACGGTGATGTTATGGAGTACGTGCCTAAGTACTCTACTACTACTATATTAGTTGGAGGCACATATTAACTTTTATATTTGTTTACGTGTATGCCCTGAGACCTTCCAACTAGACGTGTCTTCCTCACCAGGTCGCACTTTGTATCGTTCATACCACTAAGTACTACTACGTGTGGTCTCCGACCCATAAGTGGAAGAAGTGGAGACGCTCTACCACACTGTTTTTTTTACGCTGGGCTCTACCACGCTGTTCATGTCCCACTCCTTTCGCTGACGTGTGGGACATCCAGCACGTGCCGTGTTTGGCACCCTTCGTCGTAAGAGTTGAAACGCTAGCATTCATCAGAAATAAAAAATAATTATAAATCGGCAGTGATACTATTTTTTTGCGAACCAATCAACAGTGATACTATACCACACGGTTTCCTTGCTACTCGATATCGGAAAGAATACTTCTGTTCGCCAACATGTGGGACGTCGACCATCCTGGTCCACTTGCCATGCAGGCAGAACTCCAAGGGAGAGTCACCCAGGTCGTCGCACCGCAGTAACAGTGACTGATGAGCTGTCAAATCACAGGCCCACTTCCCACTTTGAAGTTGCTCGGACAAAGGAACCATCATGACTTCGTTGAATTCCGCTTCTTGAAGAAAACTACTGTACCAGCAGTACTACTAGCTACAGTATTTAGTATTCACTCAAACAGAGGCCTCCTTTCGTTCATAGGATAGGAATATGAAAATCATAGGAAGTGATATGACATGCATCTCAATTCCTATAGAGAAAGAGATGCCATTTGATGCATAGGATAGGAATGTTTCCATTTAGTCTAGGCTAATGTACTGGTAATTTGCTCTAAAAACTACAGTAGTAACTAGTAGTACTGGTACATGCTCGTACTCAGACACAGACACACACACTAACTACTAGTACTACTACTTCTCACATGCTGGCCAGACGCCGTCGTTCTCCTTCCCGGCTTTGTCGGCGACACCCCACCGTTCTTGGATCTCCGCCGACCTCTCCGCAGCAGCGAGTGCGTCCTTTTCTTTCTTGCGGCGGCGGGCCTCTCTTTTCTTGAGTGCTGTCTGACTTTTCTGCTCCCTCTGTGCGGCTTTGGCCGCCTCTTGCTCTACCGCCCATTCGGCCTTGGCATCTTCAAATTCCTCCCACATAGTTGTGAGGTCGAGAGCGGCGATGAACTCGGCACGGCGGGATGCCATCGCTTCCCTACCATTTTTTGTGCGTTCGTGGGCGGCGAGGAACTCGGCGCGGCGGGATGCCATAGCTGCCTTACCGGTTAGTGTGCGGCGCGGTGGCATGAACGACGCTTGGTGAGAGCTCTAGGGTGGAGTGGCCGGACAACCGTATAGTGCATTGGTTTGTCAACAGCTCAAGGATAGAAGACGAAGCAAATAAAGATTCCCCTTCAATCCTGGTCATTTATTACCGAGTAATATGCATTGGCAGTCATCGAACTTGTCTTGATTGCTCACTTTGATCATTGTATACGAGATATGGTGATTATACGGTCACTGGCTCAGTGTATAGCTCCGTATTTGTATGGTTGACCAGTCAAACAATCCGCATGCGCCCCATCAGCTCGTGTTCTTTATCTATCTACGCGGGCCTACCTGTGAATGGAGAAAGAAATACTGTAAAAACCAAAATTATGCGTATGTGGGGAATCAAACCACGGACTCGTCGCTGCAACGCACCATCGTCAGCCAAATGAAAATGAAATGCTTCGCGTCAGACACTCACGCTCACTCTGTCAAAGCATGCTAATGCATGCACGTCGCCCTCTAAATCAAAGTTCTGCTCATGGCGCAACGCAAATGGCAAGCCCATCACCTGCGCGCCCCGGCGTTGCCTGACATTACTGTTTAGACGTTTGATGGAGGCCTACGCGAACACCGAGCATGTATTCACCTGGCTCAACACCAACGGTCATACTCGGACCGGCTTGCTCATGTATATCGTTCATCACAACGACAATCTATAAAACAGCCTAAGCTAGAGAGGGTACTATGGTAGTATGGTACGGAGTATGTACTATCGTGAGCGATCGTTCTTAGTGCCACTGCACACCGAAACCCCTTACATCGCTAGCGCGCGCTTCCCGCCTGAAACGGTCACCGTCTCTCCAGAATGTCAATGCCGCATTCACCGGACTTAACTGCAGGTGCAATTGGTGTGTCACTGACATGCGGGCCAGACGCCCGTTCTGCCCACATGTCTGTAACCCAAACACATCTGCAGTTAAGTCATTGAAGCAGCGTCCCCATTCACGCCCGACGAACCTACTCCGGCGCCAGTTGTCCATCCGTCTGCCGCGGCTCATTGCCATTCGCCCGCTATATTAACTTGAGCCCCAGCTCCCAGCCATAGCCAAAGGCCCACACTTATTCTCCTCTGGTCCCTTCCTTTTGTCGGCACCACTTCAACCATGGCCTCCTGGCGCTCCGAAGCTCTCTTGGACGTACTGTCGCAGGAGCAGACGAGGGACATCGGCGGCTACGCTCCGCGGGCGCTCCAAAGCTCTCTTCGACGTACTGTCGCAGGAGCAAACGAAGGTGATCGCCGGCACCCCCCGGCCGCCCTCTGCTGCCAAGACCACGAAGCCGGCGCGCGTGCGCGGGCGCAGCCGGCAGCGAGGAAGAGTAGTACACGGTAGGTCGCCGCCGCTCTGGTCCCGGGAAGGCCACCGCTACTCCTCTCAGTCGACGCCAAGCTTGGTGGGGTAAACATCGGCGGCCGATTAGCCGCTTGATGGCAACGTGGAGGCGGAAATCTTCAGAACCTTGTGCTCCGGCCGGAGGAGGAGGTTATCGATGCAGATGAGGAGGAGGCAAAGGCAATGGACGGCTTTCTCGGGTTCATGGCCGGACATTGTGGTCGGGCGCTGGTGATCATTTAGATTAGGTTTACAGTAGGTTTAGTACGGTTTGTGCGAAATATGTAATGAATTTCATCCAGTTTGTAGGTAAAGTTTTCGAAATGTAATGAATTTTATCCGGTTAATTTCAACCGGTTAATTTGAAATTTGCTTTGTTTGCACGAGTTTCGTCCGGTTAGTTCATATAGTTGTCGAAAGGTATGCGGGCAGCATCGGATGGCATCCATCAGTGTCCTCGGACTGATGCCGGTGTAAATTTGTGGGCCAGCGCTGGAGATGCCCTAACTATCATGCTATAATCGCTAACAATCCTCCATTATTTTGCAGGGAACAATTATCCCTCGATCAAAATCAGATCCGCGGTGTTTCGCACTCCTCCCGCGTAAGAGTGTAAACTCTTGCTTACATAAAAATGGAGCAAGTGGACGGCACTGTAGCACGTCATATCACTCGAACTAGCCCGCCTAACGAGCGGGAAAGCACCGCCCTCGTCATTTTGTTCTGGATTTCTTTCGATTGATCGCGTGAAAATGTTACGCTTCGCAAGTTCTAAAGGAAAAGGCGGCACACTTACGACTCGTACGCGTCGCAACCCCGACAGTCCGGCTCACACGCCGCTCACCAGAGGGGACACACGTTGTCTTGCAATTTCACTGACATGTGGGACCGTAATTGAATAAACCATCAATAGCCGAAATCTAATCGCTCGGCGGGCGTCGGCCGAGAAGAGAGAAACGGGGGAGGGAGAAGAGATCGCCCGCCCGCCGCGCACGGACTCCAAGAAATATACGGTGATAATGTGAGGTGGGCCATGCTGGAGTCCGTACCGCTTCTGGAGCCCGCTCTAACCGCCCTGGCCCCTCAAGACGCCAGCTGCCCGCTGCATGCATAGCAAGTAGTCCCCGCTTATGTGGAGGAGAGAGAGGCATTGGCAAAGTCAAGGAGTAACAGTGGAGACAATAGCTTTCATCAAAAATAAACAATGAATACTCGTTGCTCATCCTCTATATCGGAAAGAATACTTTCATTCGCCGACATGTGGGATGTCGACCATCCTGGTCCACCTGCCATGCACAAAATTATACTGGTCTACCTCGGTCGTATCGCAGGCCCAACCTTTCCCACTGTCAGTTGTTCGGACGAAGGAACCATCATGACTTCGTTGAATTCCGCTTCTTCAAGAAAACTTACTGTACCCGCAATACTGCTACCACATGCGAAGACTGGACGGCACTGTACCACGTCATATCACTGAAACCCACTAGGCCAAACTAGCCCGCCTAGGTCATCTATTTTGGAATGGAGGGAGTACGTCTCTGCACTACTATGATTTTGTGTTGCACGTTCTCTATACTTTTGCTACGATTTTCCTACACTATGAACCAAATGAGGCCTGAATGTATGTCGACTATTGTCTGATCGATCGCTAAGCCTACAATTTTAGGAGCTAGGGCTATTGGTCGATCGACGAGGGATAAGTATAAGCGTACCACGAGCTCATCAGCCCCAACGTTTCTCTTTGGTGAGTGTTTTGCAAGTACTATAGCTCGCACAGTAGCTAGCCTACCAACACCAAGAATCATCAAACAAGCCCTGCTGATATGACAAACAGTTCAAAATTACATCTAAGCATGCCATATATTACATCAAAAGCTAGTGAGGATACATCTGTTTCCATAACTCGGAGAGGATTCGCATGATTCACTATCAAACAAAAGTAGCAAGATCTGCCCACACAAGACAGTGCACTAGCCCTAAGATGGTTTGATAACACGCATCATTCTGGTAATTGAACACAGGGCAATGCAAACTACCCTGAAGGATTAGCGCGACCAACTATTTCTTGTCATCGATCTCTCGGGCAATGACCACAGCACAGACAGCGGCATGGGAATCAATTTCTGGGGCGATGTCCACAGGACTGACCGCGACATCAGAATCGATATCTGGGGCGATGTCCACAGGATGGACAACGACATCGGAATCGATCTCCGGGGCGATGCCAACAGGACGGGCCACGACATCAGAATCATCAAGGACAACCACCGGCACCTGCACAACCCTAACATATTAGCAAGCACATTGCAAATAATCAAAAAGCAAGCACATTGCAAATAATCAAAAACCACAACTATGGTAATAAGCCATTATTTTTTACCATGTGCAGCTCACCGGGGGATCTCATCCCTCCGGGGGCCATCTCCTCGTCCTCGATGGGGGCCATCACCTTGCCAGGGCTATACTGCTTCTCAACGGCGACTATCTCCTCAAACTCGGTCTTGAGCCTCACATAGGTGGCAATCAGAGTTCCTAGGGTAGGCATGGTGGGGCCCTTGCTGTTCCTCCAACTTTCTTTGAGGAGTTCGTCCGCCAACGTCCTCAACTCTTTGGCCAGTGCTTGTTTCTTGGAGTTCTTCGTCTCCATGGGTTGGCCCGCCAACATGGTCAACTCGTTGGTCGGTGCTCGCTTCCTTGAGATCGTTGTCTCCAGTGGGTTGTCCGCCGACAACTCTTGGCCTAGTGCTCCAGGATCCATCAATGAACTGACAAACAAAAAGCAATCGAAAGGAAACCACAATCGCAATGAAAACGGGAAAAGAATAGGATGTGAGAATCGGTCGGTGCTTCGCAAAAAGAAGATTATTGGAATGAAAATATAGCAGCATAACTGATTCGCCCACCTTTCCTTCGTCGGTAGAGAAGAAAAATGGCAGAAGTGAGTAGCCTAGAGTGAGGTTTTCTTCAAGAAAGGGAAGAAAGGGCTTGAACGAGCGTTCCAATGAAATGATGGTTGCTTCGTCCAGTCCAACTTGGAGGCTACCTTACCACTGCTGGTAAAGGTGTGGGTTTTGTGATATGACTGGTCATGACGGCCACACCGGGGTGACAGGTGAGTCTCGACTGTAGCACCACGCTGTGATTTGGTGGATGGCACGCGGGCTCGGATGCTTTAAAATGTCCCGCATGTAGGTAGAGCGGCTAGTCATATCGGAGTGCTCAATATTGTGCACCGCGACCAAGGCGGAGAGGAAAACGAGAGAACTACATAATTAATGCATGAGTTTAATTAGGGTAGTTTTGTAAAGTACGAGATGCAGTACATTCCTCCAATCGCAAAATGCCTTGGTTCATGAGATTTGAGATTTGAGCCCTATAAACCGGAAGGGAGGGGGTACTGCACACGGTGTAGTCTAGTCACTTGTTGAAATCTCTAGAAAGGCAAATACTCCTTTCCGGTTTACAGATCTATACTACTCCCTCCGTCTAGGTGTGTAAGTCATCTTAGGAAACCAAATAGTCCCAAAACACTTACGCGCGGTGCATTAATTTCTACCTTGTTTCTTATTTCTTGACATACGTATCAACCAATAAGAGATGAGAGGTGTGCATGCTTTTAATGACTTGCAATGGCTAGTTCATTGCATGGAATGCTATTAATTAGCAAATAAACATTGGTGACCCCAGGAGGAAACGGTGCTAAGCGCGTGGACCTATGCAGAATGAGTATCAACCAATGGATAATGGTGTTTAATTGTTAAACAATAGCAATTTTATCTCATGCAAGAGCCAGGCAAGTACTCCAAGGAACCACACCACGCGAGCGTTCGCAACTGCCACGTTCGGTTTGTGCTTTGCTCTTCGCCTCTTCGAGAAGACGAACAATGATGTTACTCCTACTTCTACAGTATCGAATACACTGCTGCATGTCCGTCCACCTCGTGCGGGAGACATAGCGTGTAGCGAAAGCTTCTACTTACTGCTCCTGCCTTTGCGTCTATGACAGGTGGGCCCAACAGGTGGTTGGCCCACCTGTCATGCAGCCAAAGGCAGGTGCAGTTAAGGCACCGGAGCTCATCCGCGAGGGAGAGGGTGTCGTAGTAATCAAATTTCTCGGTCTTGTACGAGTTGACGCGACACATCAAAGCACTGCACTCGATAAGTCTTTTTACACATTTCAAATGGGCTACTTCGTATGTAGGAGTAGACATATTCTGCTTCGTATGTAGTCACTTGTTGCAATCTCTAAAAGGACTTATATTTGGAAACGGAGGGAGTACAACGCATGCATGCATGCCGTGACTTTCCTTTTGATACTTGCATATGTTTATTTGATGCACCTTGCCAAATTTTGACTATAAATTTAACTAACCAAATTTTCATGCATGTCACAAAAAATTACGGGGCTGTTTGGATTGAGACTATGTTTGTCTTATGTTGCTACATTATTTTTCCCACACTTGCCACACTTTCCTAACCTGACTTGCTCAAATTGTTACCTTATGGAGTTCGGGGTGAAATGGTGGAGTTGCGCTCCAAAAAAGTTCAGAAACCCTCGGAAAAAAGGATTTGGCGGCAGAGAAAACCCCCTATCTACATGGGTGGCCAAGAGGACGCACTCACCCTCTTCTGGCTGCGGTTGCCACTCCGTGCCTGGAAGCCTCGCCGACCCGTGGGGGATCAGTCCTTCATTGGCCAGATCGGTGAGGTCTTTTTCGGTGATGGTCGACCGGATCCAGTCTCCTTGGACCCAGCCCTGCGGCAGCTTGGACCGCGAAGAGGAGCCGCCTCGACTGGGCGCTCTCCCCTTGGCCTTCGCCGCCGTCTTCTTCACCCGTTCCAGGGCGGCGGTCTTGTCCTTCCCCATGGTCGCCGGCGAAAAGGGAACCGAGCTGCGGCGCTGGGCGGACGAAGAGCGAGGCGAGAAAGTTTTGGAGGCGGAGAGAGGAGAAATCTGAGGGCGCACTGTTCAAAATTCCCGGTCCAACGCCTTATATGAGGTCGCTTCCGAGTGACTGACCGGTAGGCCCAGGAAATCCTGTCACAATCCCGCAACAGGCGCGCACGCGATACGTGGCGAAAAAGGCGGCGCGAGGATCGAGGCTTCATCGTCTTATCCCATCCGAGTGCCGCGGTTTTCTTCGCTTCGCGCGCTTCCCAAAATTCGGATCCCGTGAAATCCGCTAACCGCAGAGCGACTCGTCAGATAACAGATTTCCTCAGATCCGTCGCTCGGAAATCTTCAGGTTCACAAAGTTCACTCGACAAATGTGAAGAGTGGATCAAGGCGGCTGAAAGAAAGGTTGATGCCATCACCAAAAGGTCGTTGATCCAGAGTAAGACGCACTCACAACACGAAGAACAGGTCGGAAAGATTATCAACTCCTTCCTCACTCAAACCTCGATCCATTCGGGGGCTAATGATGAAGTCATGTACCTGGGGTAGGGTCATAGACCTGCCCAAAGATACCTTCCACAAGGACACTCACAAGAGAAGCAGCCTTCCAGTCGACTTGGTAGACTCCCACTCGACTGATTCAAAGACACTCGACCATGAAGACCCACTCGACCACCAAGAGTCCAAGAGCCACTCGGTATCCAAACAGTCTGTAGTTAAATAGTCTTTATGACCTTAATGACACTTTATGTAAGTCGCTACCAGTAACGCCTAACCTTAACGTACCTTAAACCCTCTGCTACGTGGGCTGGCTGGGGTCCTGGCGCACTCTATATAAGCCACCCCCCTCCACAGGTAGAAGGGTTCGCACCCCTGTAACACATACGCAATTAATCCAGTCGACCGTCTCAGGGCTCCGAGACGTAGGGCTGTTACTTCCTCCGAGAAGGGCCTGAACTCATAAATATCTTGCGTATACAACTACTCCATAGCTAGGATCTTTCCTCTCCATACCTACCCCCCATTCTACTGTCAGGCTTAGAACCATGACAGCAGCCCCGTCAATTGGGCGTCCGCTGGGTCTTCCGGTAAAGGAGCCGGAAAGTTAATCTGTCCGGATGTCTTCAGCCAGTCCTGTCAAAGATTAGGGAGTTTAGATAGAGTCAATCTATGGAGAAAGAGTCCCGTAAAGGGTAAAATAACTTACCTCGCCGGCTTGACGCCGCGAGCTGTATCCGCGATCTTTGTTAGCAGAGGCGGGGGCTTCAGCGCCCTTGAACAACACCTTCTAGGCATCTTCCTACGTAGTGTCGAAGAGCCAGCTCAAGGTTCGGTGCTGTGCCGAATCGAACTCCCACAAATTAAAGGCCCGTTGTTGGCATGGGAGAATCCGGCGGATGAGCATCACCTGGATTACGTCGACAAGCCTAAGATTCTTGTCCACCAGGTTCCGGACGCATGTTTGGAGTCCGGATAGCTCGTTCGAATTCCCCCACGTCAGGCCCGTCTCTTTCCATGACGAGAGCCGTGTGGGGAAGCCAGATCTGAATTCGGGGGCTGCCACCCATTCGGGGTCGTGTGGCTCGGTGATATAGAACCACCCCGATTGCCACCCCTTTATTGTCTCCACAAAGGAGCCCTCGAGCCATAGGACCTTGGCCATCTTGCCAACCATGGCGCCTCCGCACTCCGCTTGATTGCCGCCCACTACCTTCGGCCGGACGTTGAAGATCTTCAGCCATAAGTCGAAGTGGGGTTGGATGCAGAGGAAGGCCTCGCACACGACGATAAACGCCGAGATGTTGAGGATGAAATTCGGGGCCAGGTCGTGGAAGTCCAGGCCGTAGTAGAACATGTGCCACCGGACAAATGGGTGAAGTGGAAAACCTAGTCCGCGGAGGAAGTGGGGGAGAAAAACCGCCCTCTCATGGGGCCCGGGGGTTGGAATGAGCTGCCCCTCGTCGGACAGCCTGTGCGCGATGTCACCGGACAAATATCCGGCCTCCCGCAATCTTGTGATGTGCCCCTCCGTGACGGAGGAGGCCATCCACCTGCCTCCCGCTCCTGACATGGTTGGATAAGGTTGAGGTGGGATGTGCGGACTTGGGCGCTGGAGCTCGAGTGCGCGAGAATGGATGAGCAAAGGAGGAAGAAGGCGTAGGTGAAAAGGTGGATCCTTATCCCCTTATATGGACGGACGAAGCTATGCGTCCCCCACCAGCCTGGTAAAACTCGCTTATCTCCCAAGCACTGTAATCAATGGCGCGGATGGGTTACCCACGTCCGTATTGATGAGAATCCCGGAATAAGGGGGCACGATCTATGCTTTGATAAGACGTGCCAGAGAAACCGCCTCGCTAAACGCGCTGAGGTGGAACAGTAAAAAAACAATTCATATAAAAGCCTGGCCGTGGTGTGATGTCACGCCGCGGAATACGTCAGCACATCTGTGCAAAAGTTATTCTCTCTACGGTGGTATGTGGAACTTGTTTTGCAGAGCCGGACACTATCCTGGTGTTCAAAACCTTCTGTGAAGTATTCGGAGGAGGAACCCGCCTTGCAATGTCGAAGACAATATGCGCGCCGGACTCGTCGTCATTGAAGCCTGGTTCAGGGGCTACTGAGGGAGTCCTGGACTAGGGGGTGTCCGGATAGCTGAACTATCATCACGGCCGGACTCCAAGACTATGAAGATACAAGATTGAAGACTTCGTCCCGTGTCCGGATGGAACTTTCCTTGGCGTGGAAGGCAACCTTGGCGATACGGATATGTAGATCTCCTACCATTGTAACCGACTCTGTGTAACCCTAACCTATCCGGTGTCTATATAAACCGGAGGGTTTTAGTCCGTAGGACGAACAACAATCATACCATAGGCTAGCTTCTAGGGTTTAGCCTCCTTGATCTTGTGGTAGATCTACTCTTGTACTACCCATATCATCAATATTAATCAAGCAGGAGTAGGGTATTACCTCCATCGAGAGGGCCCGAACCTGGGTAAAAACATCGTGTCCCTTGTCTCCTGTTACCATCCGCCTAGACGCACAGTTCGGGACCCCCTACCCGAGATCCGCCGGTTTTGACACCGACAAGGAGGGTAGTATGGTGGAGGAGAGAAGGGAATATGGAGTGGAGGAGAGGAGGAGATGGAGTGGAGGAGAAGTGGAGTGGAGGAGAAGAATGAAGAGGTAAGGAGGAGAGGACACGCCCAGCCATATATACGACATAGTAATGGTGCACCGTGGGCAGGTGCGCCATTACTATTTTTTTTTATTTTGAATTTTGAAGGCGGGAAGATACTAATGGCGCACCATGGGCAGATGCGCCATTAGTAAGTTTGAATTTTTTTGCCTCTCTAGATCTTAAAAGCCCCGTATCTTTTTTTCTGTTAGTTTTTTAAGGATTTCGAAAATGTTTAACGGGGTTCCCCCCGTTAAATTCAGATGTAACTTTTCGAGTAGATGATTTTTCATATAAAAAACTTTTTCATTCGAGTTCGTATGCAAAAGTTATGCCCATTTTTACAAATTCTCGAGAGATTTTGCAAAAAAGTCGAAAATTCATGTTTGTAAATTTTGCTGACAACTAGAACACATATCACATGGGAATCTTATTTTCTTTTATTTTTTTGACATTTCTATCATTTTCTTTTATTTT
>LR880968.1:18050884-18063459 GCA_904067115.1 Aegilops sharonensis | reverse complement strand
CATTTGTCTCTTACTACGTACTATCACTAAATGTTGTACGTGCAATGCACGGTGATGTTATGGAGTACGTGCCTAAGTACTCTACTACTACTATATTAGTTGGAGGCACATATTAACTTTTATATTTGTTTACGTGTATGCCCTGAGACCTTCCAACTAGACGTGTCTTCCTCACCAGGTCGCACTTTGTATCGTTCATACCACTAAGTACTACTACGTGTGGTCTTCGACCCATAAGTGGAAGAAGTGGAGACGCTCTACCACGCTGTTTTTTTACGCTGGGCTCTACCACGCTGTTCATGTCCCACTCCTTTCGCTGACGTGTGGGACATCCAGCACGTGCCGTGTTTGGCACCCTTCGTCGTAAGAGTTGAAATGCTAGCATTCATCAGAAATAAAAAATAATTATAAATCTGCAGTGATACTATTTTTGTGCGAACCAATCAACAGTGATACTATACCACACGGTTTCCTTGCTACTCGATATCGGAAAGAATACTTCTGTTCGCCAACATGTGGGACGTCGACCATCCTGGTCGACTTGCCATGCACGCAGAACTCCAAGGGAGAGTCACCCAGGTCGTCGCACCGCAGTAACAGTGACTGATGAGCTGTCAAATCACAGGCCCACTTCCCACTTTGAAGTTGCTCGGACAAAGGAACCATCATGACTTCGTTGAATTCCGCTTCTTGAAGAAAACTACTGTACCAGCAGTACTACTAGCTACAGTATTTAGTATTTACTCAAACAGAGGCCTCCTTTCGTTCATAGGATAGGAATATGAAAATCATAGGAAGTGATATGACATGCATCTCAATTCCTATAGAGAAAGAGATGCCATTTGATGCATAGGATAGGAATGTTTCCATTTAGTCTAGGCTAATGTACTGGTAATTTGCTCTAAAAACTACAGTAGTAACTAGTAGTACTGGTACATGCTCGTACTCAGACACAGACACACACACTAACTACTAGTACTACTACTTCTCACATGCTGGCCAGACGCCGTCGTTCTCTTTCCCGGCTTTGTCGGCGACACCCCACCGTGCTTGGATCTCCGCCGACCTCTCCGCAGCAGCGCGTGCGTCCTTTTCTTTCTTGCGGCGGCGGGCCTCTCTTTTCTTGAGTGCTGTCTGACTTTTCTGCTCCCTCTGTGCGGCTTTGGCCACCTCTTGCTCTACCGCCCATTCGGCCTTGGCATCTTCAAATTCCTCCCACATAGTTGTGAGGTCGAGAGCGGCGATGTACTCGGCACGGCGGGATGCCATCGCTTCCCTACCATTTTGTGTGCGTTCGTGGGCGGCGAGGAACTCGACGCGGCGGGATGCCATAGCTGCCTTACCGGTTAGTGTGCGGCGCGGTGGCATGAACGAAGCTTGGTGAGAGCTCTGGGGTGGAGTGGCCGGACAACCGTATAGTGCATTGGTTTGTCAACAGCTCAAGGACAGAAGACGAAGCAAATTAGGATTCCCCTTCAATCCTGGTCATTTATTACCAAGTAAAATGCATTGGCAGTCATCGAACTTGTCTTGATTGCTCACTTTGATCATTGTATACGAGATATGGTGATTATACGGTCACTGGCTCAGCGTATAGCTCCGTATTTGTATGGTTGACCAGTCAAACAATCCGCATGCGCCTCATCAGCTCGTGTTCTTTATCTATCTACACGGGCCTACCTGTGAATGGAGAAAGAAATACTGTAAAAACCAAAATTATGCGTACGTGGGGAATCAAACCACGGACTCGTCGCTGCAACGCACCCTCGTCAGCCAAATGAAAATGAAATGCTTCGCGTCAGACACTCACGCTCAATCTGTCAAAGCATGCTAATGCATGCACGTCGCCCTCTAAATCAAAGTCCTGCTCATGGCGCAACGCAAACGGCAAGCCCATCACCTGCGCGCCCCGGCGTTGCCTGACATTACTATTTAGACGTTTGATGGAGGCCTACGCGAACGCCGAGCATGTATTCACCTGGCTCAACACCAACGGTCATACTCGGACCGCCTTGCTCATGTATATCGTCCATCACAACGACAATCTATAAAACAGCCTAAGCTAGAGAGGGTACTATGGTAGTATGGTACGGAGTATGTACTATCGTGAGCGACCGTTCTTAGTGCCACTGCACACCGAAACCCCTTACATCGCTAGCGCGCGCTTCCCGCCTGAATCGGTCACCGTCTCTCCAGAATGTCAATGCCGCATTCACCGGACTTAACTGCAGGTGCAATTGGTGTGTCACTGACATGCGGGCCAGACGCCCGTTCTGCCCACATGTCTGTAACCCAAACACATCTGCAGTTAAGTCATTGAAGCAGCGTCCCAATTCACGCCCGACGAACCTACTCCGGTGCCAGTTGTCCATCCGTCTGCCGCGGCTCATTGCCATTCGCCCGCTATATTAACTTGAGCCCCAGCTCCCAGCCATAGCCAAAGACCCACACTTATTCTCCTCCGGTCCCTTCCTTTTGTCAGCACCACTTCAACCATGGCCTCCTGGCGCTCCGAAGCTCTCTTGGACGTACTGTCGCAGGAGCAGACGAGGGACATCGGCGGCTCCGCTCCGGGCGCGCTCCAAAGCTCTCTTCGACGTACTGTCGCAGGAGCAAACGAAGGAGATCGCCGGCACCCCCCGGCCGCCCTCTGCTGCCACGACCACGAAGCCGGCGCGCGTGCGCGGGCGCAGCCGGCAGCGAGGAAGAGTAGTACACGGTAGGTCGCCGCCGCTTTGGTCCCGGGAAGGCCACCGCTACTCCACTCAGTCGACGCCAAGCTTGGTGGGGTAAACATCGGCGGCCGATTAGCCGCTTGACGGCAACATGGAGGCGGAAATCTTCAGAACCTTGTGCTCCGGCCGGAGGAGGAGGTTATCGATGCAGATGAGGAGGAGGCAAAGGCAATGGACGGCTTTCTCGGGTTCATGGCCGGACATGGTGGCCGGGCGCTGGTGATCGTTTAGATTAGGTTTACAGTAGGTTTAGTACGGTTTGTGCGAAATATGTAATGAATTTCATCCAGTTTGTAGGTAAATTTTTGAAATGTAATGAATTTTATCCGGTTAATTTCAACCGGTTAATTTGAAATTTGCTTTGTTTGCACGAGTTTCGTCCGGTTAGTTCATATAGTTGTCGAAAGGTATGCGGGCAGCATCGGATGGCATCCATCAGTGTCCTCGGACAGATGCCGGTGTAAATTTGCGGGCCAGCGCTGGAGATTCCCTAACTATCATGCTATAATCGCTACCAATCCTCCATTATTTTGCAGGGAACAATTATCCCTCGATCAAAATCAGATCCGCGGTGTTTCGCACTCCTCCCGCGTAAGAGTGTAAACTCTTGCTTACAAAAAAATGGAGCAAGTGGACGGCACTGTAGCACGTCATATCACTCGAACTAGCCTGCCTAACGAGCGGGAAAGCACCGCCCTCGTCATTTTGTTCTGGATTTCTTTCGATCGATCGCGTGAAAATGTTACGCTTCGCAAGTTCTAAAGGAAAAGGCGGCACACTTACGACTTGTACGCGTCGCAACCCCGACAGTCCGGCTCACACGCCGCTCACCAGAGGGGACACGCGTTGTCTTGCAATTTCACTGACATGTGCGACCGTAATTGAATACACCGTCAATAGCCGAAATCTAATCGCTCGGCGGGCGTCGGCCGAGAAGAGAGAAACGGGGGAGGGAGAAGAGATCGCCCGCCCGCCGCGCACGGACTCCAAGAAATATACGGTGATAATGTGAGGTGGGCCATGCTGGAGTCCGGACCGCTTCTGGAGCCCGCTCTAACCGCACTGGCCCCTCAAGACGCCAGCTGCCCGCTGCATGCATAGCAAGTAGTCCCCGCTTATGTGGAGGAGAGAGAGGCATTGGCAAAGTCAAGGAGTAACAGTGGAGACAATAGCTTTCATCAAAAATAAACAATGAATACTCGTTGCTTATCCTCTATATCGGAAAGAATACTTTCATTCGCCGACATGTGGGATGTCGACCATCCTGGTCCACCTGCCATGCACAAAATTATACTAGTCTACCCCGGTCGTATCGCAGGCCCAACCTTTCCCACTGTAAGTTGTTCGGACGAAGGAACCATCATGACTTCGTTGAATTCCGCTTCTTCAAGAAAACTTACTGTACCCGCAATACTGCTACCACATGCGAAGACTGGACGGCACTGTACCACGTCATATCACTGAAACCCACTAGGCCAAACTAGCCCGCCTAGGTCATCTATTTTGGAATGGAGGGAGTACGTCTCTGCACTACTATGATTTTGTGCTGCACGTTCTCTGTACTTTTGCTACGATTTTCCTACCCTATGAACCAAATGAGGCCTGAATGTATGTCGACTATTGTCTGATCGATTGCTAAGCCTACAATTTTAGGAGCTAGGGCTATTGGTCGATCGACGAGGGATAAGTATAAGCGTACCACGAGCTCATCAGCCCCAACGTTTCTCTTCGGTGAGTGTTTTGCAAGTACTATAGCTCGCACAATAGCTAGCCGACTAACACCAAGAATCATCAAACAAGCCCTGATGATATGACAAACAGTTCAAAATTACATATAAGCATGCCATATATTACATCGAAAGCTAGTGAGGATACATCTGTTTCCATAACTCGGAGAGGATTCGCATGATTCACTATCAAACAAAAGTAGCAAGATCTTCCCACACAAGACAGTGCACTAGCCCTAAGATGGTTTGATAACACGCATCATTCTGGTAATTGAACACAGGGCAATGCAAACTACCCTGAAGGATTAGCGCGACCAACTATTTCTTGTCATCGATCTCTCGGGCAATGACCACAGCACAGACAACGGCATGGGAATCGATTTCTGGGGCGATGTCCACAGGACTGACCGCGACATCAGAATCGATCTCTGGGGCGATGTCCACAGGATGGACAACGACATCGGAATCGATCTCCGGGGCGATGCCAACAGGACGGGCCACGACATCAGAATCATCAAGGACAACCACCGGCACCTGCACAACCCTAACATATTAGCAAGCACATTGCAAATAATCAAAAAGCAAGCACATTGCAAATAATCAAAAACCACAACTATGGTAATAAGACATTATTTTTTACCATGTGCAGCTCACCGGGGGATCTCATCCCTCCGGGGGCCATCTCCTCGTCCTCGATGGGGGCCATCACCTTGCCAGGGGAATACTGCTTCTCAACGGCGACTATCTCCTCAAACTCGGTCTTGAGCCTCACATAGGTGGCAATCAGAGTTCCTAGGGTAGGCATGGCGGGGCCCTTGCTGTTCTTCCAACTTCCTTTGAGGAGTTCGTCCGCCAACGTCCTCAACTCTTTGGCCAGTGCTTGTTTCTTGGAGTTCTTCGTCTCCATGGGTTGGCCCGCCAACATGGTCAACTCGTTGGTCGGTGCTCGCTTCCTTGAGATCGTTGTCTCCAGTGGGTTGTCCACCGGCAACTCTTTGCCTAGTGCTCCAGGATCCATCAATGAACTGACAAACAAAAAGCAATCGAAAGGAAACCACAATCGCAATGAAAACGGGAAAAGAATAGGATGTGAGAATCGGTCGGTGCTTCGCAAAAAGAAGATTATTGGAATGAAAATATAGCAGCATAACTGATTCGCCCACCTTTCCTTCGTCGGTAGAGAAGAAAAATGGCAGAAGTGAGTAGCCTAGAGTGAGGTTTTCTTCAAGAAAGGGAAGAAAGGGCTTGAACGAGCGTTCCAATGAAATGATGGTTGCTTCGTCCAGTCCAACTTGGAGGCCACCTTACCACTGCTGGTAAAGGTGTGGGTTTTGTGATATGACGGGTCATGACGGCCACACCGGGGTGACAGGTGAGTCTCGACTGTAGCACCACGCTGTGATTTGGTGGATGGCACGCGGGCTCGGATGCTTTAAAATGTCCCGCATGTAGGTAGAGCGGCTAGTCATGTCGGAGTGCTCAATATTGTGCACCGCGACCAAGGCGGAGAGGAAAACGAGAGAACTACATAATTAATGCATGAGTTTAATTAGGGTAGTTTTGTAAAGTACGAGATACGGTACATTCCTCCAATCGCAAAATGCCTTGGTTCATGAGATTTGAGATTTGAGCCCTATAAACCGGAAGGGAGGGGGTACTGCACACGGTGTAGTCTAGTCACTTGTTGAAATATCTAGAAAGGCAAATACTCCTTTCCGGTTTACAGGTCTATACTACTCCCTCCGTCTAGGTGTGTAAGTCATCTTACGGAAACCAAATAGTCCCAAAACACTTATGCGCGGTGCATTAATTTCTACCTTGTTTCTTATTTCTTGACATACGTATCAACCAATAAGAGATGAGAGGTGTGCATGCTTTTAATGACTTGCAATGGCTAGTTCATTGCATGGAATGCTATTAATTAGCAAATAAACATTGGTGACCTCAGGAGGAAACGGTGCTAAGCGCGTGGACCTATGCAGAATGAGTATCAACCAATGGATAATGGTGTTTAATTGTTAAACAATAGCAATTTTATCTCATGCAAGAGCCAGGCAAGTACTCCAAGGAACCGCACCACGCGAGCGTTCGCAACTGCCACGTTCGGTTTGCGCTTTGCTCTTCGCCTCTTCGAGAAGACGAACAATGATGTTACTCCTACTTCTACAGTATTGAATCCACTGCTGCATGTCCGTCCACCTCGTGCGGGAGAGATAGCGTGTAGCGAAAGCTTCTACTTACTGCTCCTGCATTTGCGTCTATGACAGGTGGGCCCAACAGGTGGTTGGCCCACCTGTCATGCAGCCAAAGGCAGGTGCAGTTAAGGCACCGGAGCTCATCCGCGAGGGAGAGGGTGTCGTAGTAATCAAATTTCTCGGTCTTGTACGAGTTGACGCGACACATCAAAGCACTGCACTCGATAAAAGTCTTTTTACACATTTCAAATGGGCTACTTCATATGTAGGAGTAGACATATTCTGCTTCGTATGTAGTCACTTGTTGCAATCTCTAAAAGGACTTATATTTGGAAACGGAGGGAGTACAACGCATGCATGCATGCCGTGACTTTCCTTTTGATACTTGCATATGTTTATTTGATGCACCTTGCCAAATTTTGACTATAAATTTAACTAACCAAATTTTCATGCATGTCACAAAAAATTACGGGGCTGTTTGGATTGAGACTATGTTTGTCTTATGTTGCTACATTATTTTTCCCACACTTGCCACACTTTCCTAACCTGAGTTGCTCAAATTGTTAGACACACTTTGGCTTGCCTAAGGGAATCTTGCCACAATTTTTGTGTCTATGACATGTGGGGTTCACTGCTAATAAAAAAAATACTTGTCTTAGGTGTGGCTAATAAAAAAGACTTATATTTAGGAACGGAGGGAGTAGAAAATGTAAATAATAATGCATGTTGGGGCAACCCACGTTTCCACTAATTTTAGCCGTGGGCTTGTTCACAATTTTTACGAGGGGGTGGTTGTTCATTTAATGGAGGGACTTGTAGAACCAGACTTGAGCGATACAAAGTGCGACCTAGCACACCGTAACACCACTTGGAACAAGCGGGTAGCTATCTCAAAAAACAATCAACAACTAAAAAAACCGCGAACTGGCATGTAGTAGTACACAATTTTAAACGATTGTTTTGATGGAGTGAAAAAGGAAAACTACCCCACTACTTATATATAGGCCGGAGCCTCCGCGCTTGCTTGCTAGGGTTACTCTATTCACACACTCTCATCCTCTCTAGATCTAAACAAGATAGGGGTAATAACACTGTCTTTCTCCCTTTAAAAAACACCGGCTTTCTATCCTCACCGTTGGTTACAGATCCGGACGTATCCCCATCCGCCGGTGAAGGGGAGGAGGGGCAGCGTCTAGGCCGTCGTCGACAGCGAGGGAGGAGACCCACTGCCGGCCGCACCGTTATCTCTGGCCCAGCGCCGGCGCGGGAGGTCCTCCGATCCCTTCATCGTTGCCTGTGGGCGGATCCGGCCTCCCGCTGCCCACCTATCCACATCCCGATGACCTTCAGGTATATCTTCATTCGAAACCGCCTTAGCTCTACTTCCCCAGCTCGCTACGTTGCTGCATGTGCATCATTTTCTACCTCTCAGCCCCTCTCGATCGGATGGTCCAATGTCACCTATTTTTTTCTTCTATTGTTAGAGGTAAAGCTACTTCATGGAGTCGAATCTTGTACTCCCTCCGTCCGAAAATAGTTGTCATTGAAATAAAGTGGGGGTGGGGGAATTTAGTATGTACATCGGACTTGGTACAAACATGAAGGAAAGGGGATGAAAGTAGTACAGACTGGTCATCCAACCGGTCTCTTGGTCGAAAAGGGAAATATAGGGGTAACGCTGTGCACAGTGGTATGACCAGGACTAGATTTGCTATCCACACATAGGAGTAGGTGGCTAGAGTGAACAAAAATGGGACCAACCCAGATATGTTTCTTGGATGTTTGTTTCTCGGGGCAACAAACTATGAATCACCACTTTATGCCCCTGTTTATGTACATGGTGTTGTACTGCTGGTGCACCCACTGTCCCATGCCCTTATACCAAATATTTAGGCTCCGGTCAGAATAAAGGGGCAGAAAAGAGGACCGGGATAGGAAAGGAATGTAGGTATAAAATTATGGAACAGCGAACCGGAGGAAACTCTCAAGAGAATGTGTTCAGATGGACTACGAAATGTACAGATTTGTTTTTTTAGAGTAGCATGCTTGGCAGTATGAGATGTTATTTGTTTATTCAGCTGCACAGTGACTAATCTTGTTCTCACCTCACGTACCACACATAGGTTGATTTTTTTATTCGGGCAAACACATCACAGCAAACTGTCTAACGCATGGCAGCGAGCGCCTGCCTCGGGCTTCCGCCCAAAAAATGAGCAGCGCGTGGATGTTTCTAATCCGATGGAATCAGTACTACCAGACCAGCTTTCCTATGAAACACTATTCACCTTTCCCGCGTTCCGAACGGTTGGAAGGGAAAGAATACCGTAGGAATTGTGTTCCTACGAAAATCCTGCAGCAAACCTGTGAACCGAACGCAGCCTTAGTTGTTCTTAATATAATGTCCCTAGTAACAATGAAGCCATGCCAGTGTTTTTGCCTGTAATTGTTTGAGACTCTGACAAGTTTAGCCAAATGTTTTTTCCTGTAATTGTTCGAGACTCTGACTGTTTCCTCTACGCCTTTTTGTGCAAATAGGGATATCCAATTCACCTGGTTGCTGTTGTGACCTTTTGGTGCACTGCACAAAACTCTTCTTAAAAGAAGTGACTTTTGTGCTGTTTAACTGGAATGTCACAATGGAACAGTTGGTTCATCTTGGTGGAACTGCACAAAGGGAGATCTGTGTTCCAATCCTCATCATCCATATTGGCGCCATAACCTTCCTTTAGGTAAGAATGATATTTAATGCATGTGTTCATCTCTATTTTCCGACTGCCATGAAAAATTAATGTTGTTTTTTACTAGTACACTTGTAATCCCTCACTGACAAAACCAATTCTAAATTAGAAGGCCAATCATGTACTTGGTTTCACCAACTGGTGAGGAGAAAGAGAAACAGAGCATGAAGAGGAAGAAGAAGAAGAAGAATAAACAGTGCCAAGGCGATCTTGCTGAAGCCAGAGGCCTCAGTCGAGGCTATTCAAGGGCTCCGGCAACGACTACCTTACATGTGAGATGATCCTCCAGGGAGCCCTTCCACTTCTGCTGTCTCACTTTATTAATTAGGAGTACTTAAGTACCAGTAATTTATTACTGCCTAATTTTCCTGTTGGAGTTAAACAAATCTTCAGTAGGACCCTATGCTGAATCATGTACGTGTGAATGTTTGTCTATGGAGGTGAATCACGTGGTGGAGCAGGGAGGGAATATTATTAGTGTCATGACATAATAGTGCTATTGTTTTGCATGTCAATTTATTGCCATTGGTTCAATGAGGCAATGTTTTGCGTATAGTCCATCATGAATTTGATGCTACTGTTTGAGTAATATGCTAATGTCTTCCTATCCTTTCTCACTAAGCTAATGAAGGTTTCACCATGTTCCTACTTGTGCAAACAGGGATCATGTTGTGCCAATCATACATTTTAGTGGAACTACACAAGACAATACAATGAACTGTATCCCAGCCAGTGCTTTAACTCTGCTGGAAGTTCTTGATAATCTTTCGATATAATCTCAGCACTGGTAAACAAGAGTGATTTCAACCATACATTTGAAGTGCACGAAAGTATATACTATTGTGTGATTCCAGTGAGTGCTTTATCATCTCTTATGGGACTACATGAATAAGCTTTTTTTCTCAGGTTGGTACGGGCCTAAGGCCTTCATCCATATTAGTTTGCTGTCATCTCTATTTGTATCGTGCTACTGTCATGAGAAACTCCTTTATATTTGCACTTTTAAGTTTTGCAACCTATGATAAATGGCAATGCTTTGAGTGTTGAGTTGAGCTAATTGGCACTGATTAAATAAACTAATACCTCTCTTTAAGCAAGACTACTATGTTGCTAACTTTACCCATTAAGATAATGAGGGTGCTTCTATTTGTTAGTGTATGTTTCATCAACTAGTCCCACTATTACAGTAATCTCACTTAATATATGTGCCAACAGGGATGCTCGATTTTGGTGGAACTGCACAAAAACTTTGGGTGCTTCATTGCCTCACAGCTTCCGTCCTTTCCTGTCAGTCGCTAATATCCGCTTGCTTTCTTCCTTTGTTGTCAGTCGCTTGGCTTATCTCGGCTTCCATTCAAAGGAAATAGTAATTGATATGCTACCTCACACAGGTTGGTACTGGTCTTTATCCTGATTATTGTGCCTGTCATATGTATTGGTAATTTGGTATTGTGCTACTGTTTGCCGATTTCATAAAGGAGTAATTTGGAGCCTGAACTCGCAGGCAAATCATTACATCGGGTTATTTCAGTAGAACTGCACAAAATGATTAGATGGACAGGTACTTATGCTACTGCTATGTACTCCAAAGTTCACTCAGACAAGCATCGATGTTGACAAGAAGTGCCTATATTCATTCGAGTATCAACCGGCATCAACCAATTGTCAAACTCCAAGTATTAGGAGAGTGAACGCCAAAAATATTGCTTGGTGCATAACCCAGAAAAACGCAGTCCAGTCTTTGGTCCCAACTTGTGCCTTTTGGTTATCGGCACATATGGTAGCGAACTATATGGCATGGAGTCTAAAGAATCCAGATAAGTTGGTTGACGCGTATATTCATCTGGCATTTAATCAGTCTGCACGCCTAGGATGCTCCATTTCAGTTGAACTGGACAAAAAATTTGGGTGGTTCATTTTCTCAACCGCCTCCTTTCTCGTCTGCAATGTAGAATTTTGGCGAGATACAGGACCAAGATGATCCAGTAAACTAGTTGGATGAAAGTAGTGGCCAAATTGCTCAAACCTCCCTCAGCACGAGGCCACTATTTGAGGATAAACCTACAAGCAAAGTTCAGACTGTCTGTGCTGCCTCTTATGTACTCGAAAGTTTACTCGTACAAGAACTAATTTTAGCAAGAAGTACCTCCGATTGAACACCATTTACCAGCCTGTACCCTAAGTAATTAAAGTTCGTCCATGGATCATATTGGCTGTGATCTCAATCATTTGGATGCATAAACATACTGAACATGTGTATATCAGAATCTTTTTGTGAATTATGTATGAATATTGTCGTGTGATCTATCAATCGTTTGGATGCATAGATATGCTGAGCTTGTGTATATATGAATCTTTTGAGTTGTTGATAGTGAATGTTGGCTATGAATATGAACGTGTCATGTGAACCTGAGTTTGATATGAATGTTTACCTTTTCTGTTGTATTTGTGTGTGAACTTGTTAGTATGCCTACTGTCGGGTATAAAACGCAGGTCTCTTATAAAAGTAATGCTGTGTCCAATTTATGTTTTCCCTTCTAACCACATTATATATATTTATATTATTACTATTATCGTATACTTTATAGAGACTTATATATACATTATAAAAACATCACATGTGTTATTAACTTATAAAAGTAAATGTTTAACGGAAAATCCTGGTTGTTTTTGACTCACAGGCAAGGAAAATCCTGGTGATTGCTTACAAAAGCTTGCGAAGATTTTAAGGACCAATTTAATAATAACGCGCTCATTTTTATTTTGAGCAATAACTCGCTAATTTCTTAATTATATATATATATAAGGAAAATCCATCCTACCACCCGGTGCTAGTTACCCCACATATCTCATATACTACCAAGTGGTACTATATATACTATTTTATTATTTCAAATATGTTCATATACTATATCTAAGATATTTCAAAGCAAGTTACGTGAAAAAATTGCTTATGAGCCCATAGTTCTTGTTATATTTATGAAATACGTACATATTTGTACGTAAAAATGAGCATACTCAAAAAATGGTACATACTACTTAAAAATTAGTATATATACTACCTAATCATTGTTATATACTACATACTACACGTACATACTCTCGGTTTCGACAGATACTACATACAACATACAAAACGCAAGTGGTGGTAACTACCACTGCTTATAGGAAACATTTGTC
>LR880968.1:17964440-17987830 GCA_904067115.1 Aegilops sharonensis | reverse complement strand
TAGAGATTTCAACAAATGACTACATGCGGAGCAAAATGAGTGAATCTACACTCTAAAATATGTCTATATACATCCGTATGTGGTAGTGAATTTGAAATCTCTAAAATGAAAAATATTTAGAAACGGAGGGAGTAATAGCTAGTAGAACTTATATAAAAATAAGTTTAAAAGAAAAAATGAATTGGTGTCATTGGTATTACCTTTAAATAAGAAAAAGGATGAAATAAAAACTTCAAAAAACAATTCCACACAATTAGTACAAAAATTGCACTTCTTATAATATGCAAGAGGAAACATATAATAGTGAAATTTCCGTACTCTAATTTCCATACTCTAATATAATATATACATGTAGTACTTTTTTTCTGCGGGGGAAATTAGGAGCTCTTTTATTCAACTATAGCTGCACCCGCAAAGTCGGCTGCGAGGCTAGTTACAAGAAGACTTGGCAAAGAATCAAGCCAACAGTCTGTGACATCTAGCGTGCTAGCTTGCTTCGCACAAAGATGGGCTGAGACATTAGCCGATCTACCAACATGCTGAATAACAAAAGACTTAAAGGAAGGAACATGCTCCCTAATTTCGGACAAGATAGGCGCCACCACTGCACGGTCGCTGTGACGCGAGTTCCGGAGATTCACAATCTCGAAATTATCGGTCTCGAAAACCACTTGTTCATAGCCTCTGAGATGAGCAAAGACAACGCCATCACGAAGTGCAAAAGCTTCGGCTATAAGAGGATCAGTGATTCCCGAATAAGGTTTGCACCAGGCTGCTAAGAAAGAGGAGTGGGTTCTCGCGATTCCTCCTACTCCACCCCTCCTAGCCTCCATGGCAATGCTGCCATCTGTGTTGATCTTGATCCAGCCCCAGTCCGGGGGTCGCCAGCCATGACCCGGAAGGGTCCGAGCGTGCTCACGGGGTAACTCGAGTACCGCTAGAGCCTCTTGGGTCTTCTTCATGGATTGGATAGGATCAAGGTCTCGCTTGTCATGTGTAACATTGTTCCTTGAGGTCCATATTGCCCACATGATAGTTACCAGTTTTGCTCTCTCGGAGTCGGAGAACATGGGATCGCATATGATATCCCTTGACCAAGTGAGCGGGTGCAGCTCCGGTCGCTTGATCTCGAGCCAATCTGGTGCAGCCTGCCAGAAACGCCGGGCATGTGTGCAATCCAGTAGTGCATGCTTCATGTCTTCCTCTGTGTGAAGACAGAGTTTGCACGTGCCAATGGTAGTAATATGGCGGTGCTGGAGGGTTGCTTCAACCGGAAGAATCCCATGCAATACCCGCCACCAAAACACTCTAACCCTTGGCAAAACCTTGAGCTTCCATAACCGGGACCATAGTTGTTTATCTGTCGATGAGGTTTCGGTAATCGTCCCTTCCTCTAGAGCATGTTGCTCGTTTTGAGTCATTAGAGCGCGATACGCTGTTTTTACAGAATAGCAGCCCGATCGTTCGAGAGCCCACGCAATCACATCCTCCCCCCTCCTCGCCTCAAGGGAATGTTCAGAATGGCATCCGCGTTGGGGGTGATGAAGTTTTGTCGAATCACATCTGATTTCCATGACCAGTTTGCATCGTCAATTAAATCTGAAACCAGGTTCAGCTGTGCATTCCCACTTCTTACTGTCGGAGCCCTTGAGATGGTGCCCGGGATCCACTTGTCATCCCAGATTGAAGTTGTTGAACCATCTCCAACCCGCTTGATGATTCCAACTTGCAAAGCATCCCTCCCAGCGATGATAGCTCGCCACATAGCAGATGAGAAACGTGGAGCCGTAGCTTGCATGAAATCACATGAGGGAAAGTATCTACCTTTGAGTACGCGGGCACATAGAGAATGAGGGTGTGTCATCAGTCTCCAGCCATGTTTGCCGAGGAGAGCTACGTTAAACAGCTCAAGGTCCTGAAAGCCCATGCCGCCTTTCTCCTTCGGTGTTGCCAATGAATCCCAAGCCTTCCAATGCATGGATTTTCGGTCCAAGGAGCTGCTCCACCAATACTTAGCAATGCAAGAAACTAGTCCCTTACATACTTTCTTCGTTAGCTTGAAACAACTCATGCTGAAAGTGGGAACAGCTTGGGCCACACATTTTATTCTGATTTCCCTTCCGGCACAAGAGATCATCCACTCCGACCCCCCTTGGAGCTTGCTGCGAAGCCTCTCCCCAATGTGGTCGAAAGTACCGCTTGTGATCCTACCCACAGCTGTGGGCAGACCAAGATAACGCTCACTGAATGCTTCAACGGAGATGTTCAAAGCCTGTTTCAGTAGCAGTCTGTCTGGAGCCGAGGTGTTTGGGCTGAAGTAAATTGAGCTCTTATCTTTGTTCACTGCCTGCCCGGAACCCCTCTCATAGATTTCCAGTATTTCGTTGAGCCGTTGGGCACTCGCCACCTTTGCTTGCATGAAAATAAGACTGTCATCCGCAAAAAGGAGGTGATTTATCCAGGGAGATCAATAGCTCACTCGGATGCCCTTGTCAACTCTCACACCACCGAAATAGTTCAAGAGCGATGTTAATCCTTCCGCACAGAGAAGGAAGAGGTACGGTGATGCTGGGCAGCCTTGTCGAAGACCCCTAGAGGGGGTAAAGAAAGGAAGAAGTTCACCATTCACCCGAATTGCAAATCTGACCGAAGTAACGCACTTCATGACGAGGCGAACAAACTCCACACAGAACCCAAGCTTCATCATGATCGCTTGCAAATAGTGCCATTCCACACGATCGTATGCTTTCATCATGTCCAGCTTGATAGCACACGTTGCATTCCCCCCCTTCTTCCTCCTTCGCATGGCATGCACACTCTCATGTGCAATAAGTACATTGTCAGTAATAAGACGACCAGGGACGAACGCGCTCTGCTCAACACCGACGATATCATCCATACATTCCCGCATACGGTTAGCAATGGCCTTTGCAGCAATTTTGTACAGAACCGGACACAACGAGATGGGTCGATATTGAGAAATACGTTGGGGGAAACGTACCTTGGGAATCAGTGTAATAGAGGTGTCATTCATACCAGTAGGTAATTCTCCCCCATTGAGGAAATCAAGCACCGCTGGAACAATGTCATCTCTGAGCAAATTCCAATGGCGCTGAAAGAAGCCCGCCGTAAAGCCGTCAACTCCTGGTGCTTTGGACGGAGCCATCTGGAAGAGGGCTCGACGCACCTCCTCTTCTGTGAAAGCCTTGCCAAGTTCATCATTCATATGAGGAGTCACCCGAGAGGGAACCACATCCAGCAACTCCTCCATGGAATAAAAACCTTGTGATGTGTACAACTGTTCATAGAACTGCTGCACTTCCGCTCGATCCTCATCCAAATCACTGCAGATCGTGCCGTCCACACGGACCAGATTTTCAATTTTGTTCGTACGCCGACGTTGGGCAGCCTGAGCGTGGAAATAACCAGTGTTCTGATCGCCCTCGCGCATGTACATAACGCGAGATCGTTGACGGAGCCAAATTTCTTCTTGGTGCAGGGCTAGCTTCAATTTCTTTGCCACTGCTTTCTCTTCGTCGGATGGCCCTCTTCGCAGAGATTGGCTACGCAGCCTGGACAGCTGTTCCCGCAACTTCCGAATCTTGCGAGTTAAGCTGCCAAATTCCTTCGCACCCCACGCCGCTAAGTTGCCTTGCAACGACGTGAGGGCTTGAACCACACCCTGTAAACCCTCTCGGCCCGCACCCTTTTTCCACGAGTCCAGAACCAGCTTATCATAATCCACATGAGTTTGCCACATATCCTCGTATCTGAAGGGTTTTGGCCCTCTGGACGCAGCCGAAGCCAGGTGTTCGCGTAAATCCGCAAATACAAAATAGTGGTCTGACTCTGTTGTCACAATATGTCTCACCTTGATGTGCGAGAACAACTGTAAGAGAGCAGGGTTACCAAAAGCTCGATCCAGCCGGGCTTTCACATTTTGATCTCCCGGGCTGCATTTATCCCATGTGTACTCGGGTCCCGACCAGCCCAGATCATTAAAAGCACACTCGTCCGTTACTTCCCTGAATTCCCGCATTTGCCACTCCGGCCTAGGGCTTCGGGAGAAGTGCTCCGAGCCACATAGGGTCTCGTTAAAGTCTCCAATGCATATCCATGCGTCATGTTGAATTGCATGTAGCGTCCTCATGAATCTCCAGCTGTGATGACGATCTTCAGCCTTGGGAGCTCCATAGAAACCTGTCACTCGCCATTGTTTCGTGACATCACTTCTCTTCCGCACCACTAAGTCAATATGGCCGGCACTATAACTCTTGAGATCAGCATCCAAGTCCGCAGACCAAAACATACCAATCCCCCCACTCAAGCCCGCGCTGCTAACTGCAAAACAGCTCGCGAACCCTAGCAAAGTTTTCAAGCTCTCCACACGTTGAGCTGAAATTTTCGTCTCCATAACAAATAGGAGACCGGGCCCTTCCTGCTTCACTATGTTGCGAAGCTCGCGAACTGCCGCTGGGTTCCCAAGCCCCCGGCAGTTCCAGCTGAGACAACTCATTGGTCCCGGCAGGGCTGCTCCGCAGCCGCCGCCGAACAATCCGAGTTCTGAGAACTTGTAGGTGTAGGTTTTTTCTTTTTAGGCTCCGGTTCTGTCCCGTTATCTCCTACCTCACCCACCCTCTTGTCCACTCCAGCTCTGAAAACCACCATAGCATTAGTGGCCTCATTGTTCTGTACCTGCTCTTGGGTGGACATCTCTGGCATTGTGATCTGTCGATACACCAGTTTCTGTCCCTGAGGCCCCTCCTTCCTCTTGTACCTCTGGTTGTTCTTCTTAGGGGGGGAAACTGCCTCAGGATTAATGTCCCTTTTTGCAGTTGCCGTGCGGGCTTCCTTATTACTGCTCTGGCTAGATTGCTGTTCCTTGGACGAGCCCTCGCTGGCTACTGCTTTCTTCTTCTCTTCCGGCGCCCTCAGACAAGTCTTGAACGGTAGGTCACCGTTTTCATCTCTCGAGCCCGGCGTCGGACAGTGAAGATCCGAGTGGCCCAAACGCCCGCATGAAAAGCAGAAGTTGGGCACCTGTTCGTACTGAATATCATACCAGTCCCTGCTGCCTCTAGCCGCAGAATCAATCAAGATCCATCGACGTAATGGCTTCCGGACATCAATGGTTACCCTGGCTCTCAGGAAACCACCAAAGGGGTCGAATTGGACTGCAGATGCGTTCTCATCAATTTGCCTTGCCACTGCTTTGCCCCTTGCATCACTTCTCAGATTAAACGGGAGGTTTAGAACCCTAGCCCAAATCTGAAGTTTATCGAACTGTAACTCTGACGGCTGCATACTCTCCTTAAACTCCGTGAGGATCACATCATGTTTGCTCACATGCCATGGTGATCCGTCCCACACGCGATCGCGATCACGTTGGGTCTCGAAATCAGCCACAAAGATGTTCTCGCCAGCGGAGCGGAATAACAGGCCTATAGGGTTTCCCCAAGCCGGGTGCAAAGCGTTGGCGATCGTCTGGATATGTAGTGGATTCCGATGAAGGACCTTCCCTGCGATCGCCCAAATCTGCTTAGCGCCGTCGTCCACATCGTCCAAGACCAGCGGCGTTGCCTCCTCTTCCGTGAGATCAAGCTTCCCCATGGCTTCCTCCATGCGCGCCCTCGCCGTCCTAGGCGAGAGAGCCCCCTTGATACTCGATGATCCCGGTGCCGCGGCCATCCGGGTTCCTTTGCGCAGCCCGCCGGCGAGATTGGTCGGCGGCCGCCGTATATCCACTCGAAAACCCTAATCGCCTTTAGAGGGCTCCTAGTTTTCCGAGGGAAAAAAACTCATGGCACCGCACCCAAAGACCAAACGCTTCCCCACCTCATCATACAGTTAAGAATAGGATAAAGCACACCTTAACATGTAAATCATGCATGGAAAAATATTTTCCATTGAATTATTCTGAGTATAAAAAACCGAATATTGTTACAAGTATATGTAATCAATTATTAGAAGTCATATGTATTTTAAACTTTGCTTCTCTTGTTATTAACCCAAAGTTCCATCAACCAATGCCTGCTTCAACCCGTGAGGTATTCTCTAGTTTCAGAAGTAGCTGGTTACTGAGAAACAACACGAATCATTTTATTTAGAGTGATTGACAAAAACCTGCCACAATTGGGGTCGGCGTCCCACAGAACTACCACTTTGAAAATTTTGACGAAAAACTACCGAAAATTTCTTAATCTGTCCCCAAAAACTATCAGTTTCAGTTGATGATCGTTTTAGACGATTTAAACAGAAAACTGACAGGACTGGCCCACCCGTCAAGGCTGATGTGGCTGAAAAGTCAATGCCAGGGGAGAGTCGCCAGGTATGGAGGCGACTGAGGCCACTGGCGAGGTACGGCGGCAGCTGTGGCCACGCATGGCGACCGGCGTGGCAGCCGCGGCCACACACGGCGACGAGCAGCAGTAGAGGCCACGTACAGGTCGTCGCTGCAGCCGTCGCCTCCCACCGCCGCAGCCGTCACCTCCCACCTCCCGCCCCCACCCGCACAGCAGATCGACGTCGCCGGACCCGTCCTCCGTCTCGCCGCCGGACCCATCCCCCCGTCTCGCCCCCTACAGATAGCCTAGGGCCGGCCCCAGTCTCGCCCGGCAGCAAGGGCTCTCCGCGATGGTGGTTCTGATTCCGGGGGAGGGAGAACTGGCCTTCGGCGGCAGCCAGGACGACGACGACGCGGAGGACGCCTCGCCAGGCAGCAAGGAGCTGGCGGCCATGGTGGAGGCGGCGACTGCGGCGAGCGTGGAGCTGGACGCGGCCGCTGACTGGGCTCAGCCGTACGGGGACGA
Source organism: Aegilops sharonensis (assembly GCA_904067115.1). Lineage (NCBI taxonomy): Eukaryota > Viridiplantae > Streptophyta > Magnoliopsida > Poales > Poaceae > Aegilops > Aegilops sharonensis. The sequence goes on along the minus strand of LR880968.1, from coordinate 17,981,021 downwards.
CCGAACGCCCTGCGCACCGGCTCGTGTTCGTGTAGGAGTCACCCCGTGTGCCCGGGAAGAAGGCGCCCAAGGAGTTTGTGGCCGCCGTCTCGCGCCTTCTCCGGTGCTGCCCCCGTCTTCCTCGACTCCGGCAGCCTCTAGACGCGCGACATGGACGACACCAGTGCACATGAGGTGTTTGTTAAAATGTGTGTGTGAGAGAGAGAGGAAGAAGAAGAAGAAGGTTCAGCCACATCAGCCCTGACGGCTGGGTCCAGCTTGTCATAAACGTGTTTAAATCGTCTAAAACAGTCATCAACTAAAAGCGGTAGTTTTTAGGGACAGATTAAAAAAAATCGGTAGTTTTCGGTCAAAATTTTCAAAGTGGTAGTTCTATGAGACGCCGACCCCCAATTGTGGTAGTTTTTTGTCAATCACTCTTTTATTTAAGGTTAAACATTGCCACACAGTACACATGCGCCACATGTGTCATTCATGGTTGTGTGACAAGCACACATGCTAGCTATATCCAATTTCAGGGTCCATAATGAAGGGATTGAAACGTCAATTGAAAAATGATTGTTTCTCGCTTCCACTAGAGATTGCAAATCCGAGTTTCATATTTGACTTCATAAATAGTTTCAGCAAGAACGGAATAGTGAGACCGAGTGAAACTGAAAAATACACATTCCATTTATTTAAATTAATAAACATTGCCACGTACTACATACGAAACACTAATCTTATTTATCGTTACCTCAGGATGGTCAGTGGGGGTAACATAAATGATATCATGCACTTGAAACTCGCAAACATATTTATGTGGCAGACAATTAAAGAAGAGAGAGGGTTATAGTAACATAGGTAGATATCGTATCACAATTAATGTTATGCTACTATGTGTCATGCATCGTAATAAATGAGACTATGTATGGACTCCCTCCGTTCCTAAATAATTATTTTTTTAGAGATTTTAAATGCACTATCACATATGGATGTATATAGACATATTTTAGAGAGTAGATTCATTTATTTTACTCCGTATGTAGTCACTTGTTGAAATCTTTAGGAAAACAAATATTTAGGAATGGGAGAAGTACTATTTTACGATACTATGCATTATAGATGTAATATCATACACTAGTATTATATGCATAGTATCATATGCATAATACTAACGTATGATATTCCGGACACGGATTTTTGGGACATGGTTCCACGCGAGGAGCATATCCAATCCGTATGTTTGGGCTTTGAGATCTGTATTTAATATAGCTTTATTTTCAATACGTGACAGACATGGGCTATACGACAGTGAATACAAATATGAATGCTAAGTCTCATGGTCCCTGGCTCATCATAGCTAACAAACGCGTGAAGTGTGTTCATTGCGTTGCAGACATGTATCAATGCATGCACACCACCCATTTTATGGCACTTATGAATTGTGATTAGGTGGACAAGCCTCCATTTATATGTCACTCATCAATAGACAGATGAATAAATGAAATGCGGACACAACAAGCTTTATTCATAATGACGGTTCCAAGACAAACATAATGGTATACTGTAATTAGCCTTAACTGTTGATACATAGCTAATAACTGGCGCATTGATTAAATAGACCTTTCATACGATTAGCCCTAATGTGTCGACTAATACAATACTAGTGTAATAGATAGAGCAGATTTGCAATCAACCAAAGCAGTGAAATAAAAACTCATTCACTCATATCGGTGAGGTATCAATATTCTCTATAGGTCGTGTACACATATTTTTACTTTCCAGTAAATTTTTGCCTGATTCTTTTATTTAGTGGCACACTGACTTTTTTCATGATTCGAGTTAACTAGCATGGAGAATGATGTTCAACTGATTATTTTTGGGTAAGAAATTCGTACATGTAAGGATTTTAGTTGTAAATCAGTAGTCTGAAACATGTGATGAAACTAAAATACTCCAAATTGAACAATGTTGGGTGGAGAGAGCCGGTGTGATTATGGCCAGTGTACAGGCTTCCAATGTAGTACTTAACACTTAGCAGTCTGCTCCTAATACATTATACCCACAGAAGAAAGAAAACACTATACCCACGTCTTCAACCTGGTGTTGCGAGAAAAGGCTGGCCATGGCATCAAGCTCCAGCGACGGCGAAAGGTTAGATGTTCGTTAATATTTACTACTCTGGAGAGACCTTTCCTAGGCTGGTTGAGATCCTAGTTCAAAGCAGTAGCTTGCAATGTCCACCACCTGATTATGAACACGTTTGCTCAGTTAAGCCAATGCGTCATGACCTATTATTAGTTTAGTTGGCAGCTTGGTGCAAATAGCTCTCTCATGCCAGGGAGCTACGTCGCATTGCCCGTGTAATCAATTCTAATCAACGCGCCCATTGTTTCAATGCATGAGCCTGCCATGTCAGCCATTTATTGGGGCGCAGAGACAATACGAGAACTATACCAATTAGTGTATGCTGGCCAGAAAACGTTATACGACATTAATGTATTGGAGTAGCACGAATCACGTGGACATGAGTGGTGATGATAACGACCTCGCGTGTCTGCATGTCCACACGCGATTTATCGATGATATTCCCCACTATGATATTTCCCACTATGACCAGCCTCACCAGCACACACCACACACCACGCAAAGAGGCTAGCCATCCAATTATTGCGGCGTACCTGCACGCTGGAGTACGGAGTACACACACAGCAGCCAGCGTTGCACGTGGGCGCGCACTCGTCGACCTCGTCGGCGCACCCGCTGCATATGGGCTGGTCGCAGCACTTCCACGGCCGCCTCCCCGGGCCATGGCTGCTGCTCCTTGGACCTCCTCCTCTGCACCTGCACCACCACGCAGTAAGTACGTACATTCGTTAGTTCTTTGTGGCTGCATTGACCCTCTCGCAGTCGCCCTTCTATTGTGTCGCCCTATCGGCTTATAGCGAGCGTGACACATGGTCCCTACCGTCGCCCCGTCGTTCTTCTCATGGCTGCAACAACCTCGCGAGCTGCGGCTGCGTTGTCTTTTTGGATCGTAGTGCCGTAGCCCGCAGTCCACGGTTTCCCCGAGGTCGTCCGCTCCAGGCTGTCCTCATGGCTGCACTAATCCTCGCGCTGTTGCAACGTCGCCCAATCTGGCAGTAGCGAGCGTGGTACGTGGTCCCTGCCGCCTCCCTGAGGTCTTCCGCGCGGTCGCCTTGACCCGTGCATTGTCGTTGTGTCGCCTCTTCGGGCCGTAGCACCACCGCACACGGTCCACTTCGTCATCCATGCGCGTCGAGTTCTGCGTGCTATGCGCCGCGCCGCCTTCCTAGGCGCGGGATCGTCACCATCCGCGCTGGTCGCGCCACGCTGTCCGGTTCTCCCTCGCCTATTCCGACCACCACCGTCGCGCTCCTAGCCTAGCCGCTGCCGCCTCATCCTCAGGCCGCCGCTGCTGCCGCTCTTCTTCCTGGTCCATGGCGGCTACCTCGACACCGGCCACCCCGACTCGACATCGACCACGGTGTCCCTCGCATGGCTACCTCGACCACGGCTACACCATCCTATACTCTCGGCTACCTCCGCATCGGCACAAAGGGCTACCGCCTTGCTTGAGAAACCTCGTCGGTTTTCACTCCAGCCACGACTTCCGCGATGCATCGATTGTTCGACTGTGGGAGGAAGTTCGTCGGCTTACCTTTGGATTATTCTCCAGTCTCACCGTGTGCGCCGCTACCTTGTGAATGCAGGGAGGTGTTGAGTATCGTGATTAGACTGGAAGCATAAAATAGACTAGAAAGTATTCTAGCTTGTCTTATACTCCAAAAAAATCATGTTCTCCTATATATATGGCCACGTAGGTCAAGCAATAAACACCAATATCCCTCGCTATTCCTCTTGGAACGATGACCTGGAAGCAAACAAGACGACGCTGGAAGTGTCCAGCTATCCAGATCTCCCAAGAGTTCTGGTGACCGATGATCACGCAAGGATAGACCAGTGTTTAACAACAAGAACACATCAAGTAAGTGGATGTTAGTTAAGACGTGCAGATTACTTTAGTTAGGTATCACCTTCCAGAAGCGATAATTTTCCCGAGGTGATCCGCCGATCTAACACCGAAAGCACGACACATGTCTTTTATGGGAGTGACTACTGATCAGTCGACTGACTTTGTGATGTGGATCAGTCACTTTTTTCCTCTGCATGTAGCGTGTGATGTGGTGTGTTGTGTGCAGTGTGCGTGCGCGCATTAGCTACCTCGGCCGCCTCCATGCGTGAGCTAGCTAGCTCCGGTTGGCCGCGTCCATGCGTGAGCTAGCTAGCTAGCAGCTCCGGCTGGCCATGGTTAGTGGCATGGTACTGCATTGCATAAAAGAAGAAAGGAAATGTAAAACCGTATCAAGCAAAGACTGACAGAAAATTACACATGATTGACATAGAAACTGCATTGTTTCATAATATGAAAAATAAGCATATAGTGGTGCAATTTTTACATAGTGGTAAGAATCACACACATTGCATAAAAATTAAGTGAGTATAAATCATGTTATGCGGGCTATTATTTGATAGTCGCCTATTTTTTTGGACATTCATTCAAATCGTCTCCACCACTGTCCACCACCCGATCTATATCAAAAGGCCCAGCCCCTTTCTTTCTGTTAGACTTTTTCTTCCCCTTATACTAATAATAAGAAAATAGAACAAAACAGAAAAAAATGAAGTTTCCTAGGGAAGAATGAATTAGTGGCATTTCCCTTTTAGCAAAATATAGAAAAAATAAAATAAGCAATGACAATATTTATTAAAAAAATTGCACTATTTTATACTCCCTCCGTCCCAAAATTCTTGTCTTTGATTTGTCTAAATGCGGAAGTATCAAGTCACGTTTTAGTATTACATACATCCATATCTAGACTAATCTAAGACAAGAATTTTGGGATGGAGGGAGTAATATTCGAGAATAAGCATATAATGGTGGATTTTTCACCAAAAGATAAGAAGGAATAAATTAATTGCATTGGTAGTATGCTTCAAGAAGAAAGAAAATGAAAGAAAAGAAAAATAATCAAAATAATAATATATGAAGTTAGGGTTCAATTAATGTAAAGAAAAACAAAATTAAAGAAGCATTTTGTTTTACTTTTACTAAAATAAAAGTAAAACAAAATTAAAATATTTTTTTCTAACAAAAAATTGAGTTAGAAGCATTTTGGTATTACCATGTAAGAATAAATAAAATAATGAAACAAAACAAATACTAACAAAATTTGAACACAGTTTACACAGAAATGTGACTTTTATAGTACACAACAATAAGCATATAACATTGGAAATTTTGTAACAAAAAAAGTTTCCTCAGGATAAATGAATTAGTGGCATTGTTATTACCCTCAAAGGGAAAGAAAATGAAATAAAAGTAAAAATGAAAAGCATAGTAATGAATTTTTGTAAGAAAGAATTAATAAGTGGCATCGGTATTATCCTTTAAGAAGAAATAAATGTAAACAATGATAACATTTGCACACAATTTACACGGAAATTGCGCATTCTATAATATGCATGAACTAACATACCATATGCATGAATAAATAAAATCAAAGTAATGAAGTTTTTTCATAAAGAATGAATTTGTAGCATTAGTAATAAAGAAAATGAAAAATATAAAACAAATAATGAAAAATTTTGCACATGTTCTATATAGAAATTGCGCTTTTCTATAATATGCAACAATACTCATATAATAGTGGAAATTTTGCAAAAATAGAAGTGCCCTAAGAATGAATGAATCAGTGGCATTGGTTTTACACTTAACAAGAAAGAAAATTACATAAAACCAAAATGAAATCAAAATAATGAAGTTTTCGAATAAGGAATAAATTAGTGGCGATAGTAATACCCTTGAATAAGAATGAAAATTAAATAAAACAAAAGAAAATGAGATAAAACTAAAACAAAATCAAAATCATAAAGTTTTCTAAGAAAGAATGAATTGGTGGCAATGGCATTACCCTTTAAGAAGAAGAAATGAAAACTAAAACAAAATCAACACTGAAACAGAAATAAAAACTAAAATAATATTTTTCTAAGAAAGAATTAATTGGTGGCGCTAGGTATTACACTTCAAGAAGAAAGAAAATGAAAAACTAAAACAAATAATGACATAATTGCACACAATTTGTAAAGAATTTACTTTTTCATAATATGCAAGAACAAGCATATAATAGTGAAAGTTTCGTAAAAAAAATGAAGTACTAAGGAAGAATGAATTAGTGGCATTGGTATTACCCTTAATATGACATAAAATAAGAAGGAAATTAAAACAAACGGTTACAAAATGGGCACACAATTCATAGAAAAATACACTTTTCCATAATTCAAAAATATATAAATATACATAATAGTGTAAATTCCACACCCCAATATAATTTACCGACATATTACATGGTACATACATATACACATGCAAATTTACACATACACATAAAAAACCAACTCAAGACAAAGAAACAGAAATAAACACACATAAAAAGAAAAAGAAAAATAGCATGAACAGATTTTCTTTAGACGACTGTCAAAAACTAGCAAAAGCACCATAACATTTGTCTTTAAATTTGAACAAATACTCCGGACATACACGTCGATTAATACTCTCGGCCGCCCAGGCTCCCGTCATCTGTCTAGTGATTAATATACTCACGGTAATTAAGCAAGCTTGCATCCATCGGCTGTACTGCTGTAGCATGCACACTGTAGCGCTCATTAAGTGCATGAATCGGTGGGAAAAGAAATCGACTGACCATAACTATTATTTTCAGGCGACTGAAAAGTAGCTAAAGTGGTCTTTTATGCACATGTACTGAATCAGTAATTCGACATCACTCCGTCGCCGAGGGAGGATACTACCAGAGAACTAGGAAGAGGAGAAACCTTTTGGCTAGAGAGAGAACTTGAATGAGACTTCGCGAAACCAGAGAAACACATCATTCTTTTAATAAGTTTAAACATTGGCACGTCGTCATTTTTTTTCATTCATGGCTGCATCAGCAGCACACACACAGAGGACAGCCACCCAATTATTGTGACACACTGACTGCAGGCTGCTGCTGCAGCAAGGTACTTAGTACTCCAGTACTTGGCAGTACGGACGCGGCGATTTCAGTGGAGCGCACGCCCAGGGAACGACCGCAGCGTGCTAGTAACCGCCGCCGGCGGCGTCGTCGGCAGCAGCAAGGTACCTGCACTGTGGCCCTGGGAAGCCATGGAAGAAGTCGAAGCACATGTGGCGGGTCAACGGGTGAAGCAGCGCCGGCAAGCAGGTCTTGCAGGTCGGGGCGCACTGCTCGACCTCGTCTGCGCAGTGGCACGTCGGCGGGTCCGCGCCGGAGCAGAAGGGCTCGTCGCAGCATTTCCATGGTTTCTCCGTGCACCCGGGCCCTGCCTTGCCGATGTAGGTGTCCTCGCACACTTTGCGGGTGGCGTTCGCCTTGGACGGCACGCAGGAGTGGCACGTGGGCGCGCACTCGTCGACCTCGTCGGCGCACTCGCAGACCGGATACTTCCACCCACGGCATATCGGCTGGTCGCAGCACTTCCACGGCCGCCTCCCCCCCATGGCCATGACTGCTGCAGTGCTGCTGCTCCTCCTTGGACCTCCTCGTCTGCACCTGCACCACCACGCAGTACGTACGTACTGACGTACGTCCGTCAGTTCTACGCATCATTCATGCAATTGGAGAAATGAGTTCTCTGCTGCATGTATGCATGCAGGCACCGTATATACCTTTGCCTTGGCTCGGCAGGAGGATGGATCCCACCACGTCGTCGGCGACGGCAAGGGAGGCCTCCAGTGAAAGCATCAGCAGGATGCTAGCGGCGATGCATGTCATCATCTTCATGGCTTGTTTGTTTGCTTTGCCTCCTGGGCTGGCCTGCAAATCTCGCTTCTGCGTTTGGCCCGTATATATAGCCTCACGACGCAGGTTGATCGGCTAAGGCGTCGCACTTTTCACCATTATTATTGTCTAGCAGATCAGCCACATGGACGACATTATGCGCGTGCGACAAACCGCTACAACAGCTGGGTTGATCGTCATCGTACGACAATCGGGCCATAGAATTATCGTACGCACACTAGTTTTGCTGCAGCGTTATACTCAGATGAAGATGTATTTACCATAGTGTAAAACGAGAGAGAAATATTGTGCATATGCACAGATGAAGATGCCGCCGTACATGTTGTTGGTCGGGCGTAGCACATGACAATTAGTGTCTAGCAGATCGAGCACATGGACGACATTATGCACGACGTGCGACAAGCCGTAACACATCGGACCACACACACCTGTACTAATGGATGGTAAAAGTTTGATTTGTTTTAGTACCTCACCACTCTAAACCATGCTGAGCCGTTTATTGGCTGCACAACACCCAGCGATTACGAGAGGCCGAAGTTTCCTACGTATGTATCATCTTGAGGCTATAATGAAAGGGCAGTACTCTGCGCCGGTGCGCCGGCCCAAATTTGGGCCGGTCGTCCCACTACCATCCGATTTGACCTACTACAACCGCCAGATCCCAATTTCCTATCGTTCTTCCCTTCGCACGGGATCTGAAAAAAAAAAGTCCCCAACCAGCCGGCGCGTTCCTCCCCTCGTCTCCTGCGCTTGCCGGCGACCCGAGCCGCTCGTCGCCATCATCGGCCAGTGTGTTTCCCAGCAAGAAAAATCCCAACAAAAATAAAACACCATTTGTTTGCCGGTAGCAACAAAAAACCATGCGGGTTCCAGCAAAAATTATACCCCGATGCAACTGTAATGGTGCCGCTCCCAGTTTGCTTGCCGCTGCATCTCGTTTTCCAGCAAAATTGACCGCGCCCGTCGCAACAACTGACGTTGTTGGTTCCAGCAAAACAACTCACCGCTTCTAGCAAATTGCATCATAGATTCCAGCAAAAAATTGTATCTTCCTAGTTCCAGCAAATTGGATCACAGGTTCCAGCAAATTGAATCACTGGTTCCAGCAAAGAAAATCACCGGTTGTAGCATCGCACCACCTTTGTCACCGCGGTGAACGGGCGCACCACCGATTGCATCCCAAAAAATCTGTCGCCTGGTTCCAGCAAAAACTGTCACCGTTGTAGCAAAAATCGATACGGGATGTAGCAAAACAAGATACAAAGTTGCAAATCTCCAGCAAAAACGATCGCCATTTCCAGCAAAAAAAATCCGACGGTGGTAGCAAAACAAAACACCAGTTGTAGCATCGCGCCGTTTGGGCGCAAAAAATGCATCTCCTGCCGGGTCCAGCGCCCTTCACGAAGCCTGCAGCAGCACCGATGTTCGCCGGTCCCAGCACCGGAACCTCGAGGGGTTCAAACTGTTAACAGATAGGTTTTGTAGCTGTGCATCGTGTCATGTATGTCACGGTTTCGGTTGTGTACGTATAGAGTACGTATTATGTAATCTAGGCAGGTGGTTAGAGTAGATATGATCTCATCTCATGTATAGCTTGGAGTATGGGTCAAGACTACCAACTACCTGCCGATCCTTGTACCTGTTGATGTTATATAACACGCACGTGTCCCTGCAAGGCTGTATACGCTTCCATCATCATAGTTTTACATGGTAACCAGAGCCATCCTCGAACAACTCCATGGCGTCTTCAAGTTCCTTCCCATCCTCGCCGTTCGCACACGCCGCCACCGAGAAGCTCACGAAGGGCAACCAGGCTCTATGGCGGGCGACGGTGCTCTCGGCCATCCGAGGAGCACAGATGGCCAAATACATCGACGTCGAGCAACCGCCGCCACCCATGCAGATCGATGTGGCGTCGTCGGACGGGAAGACAACGGTGAAAGGGCCAAACCCTGATTTCCAAACCTGGTATGCTCAAGACCAACAAGTCTTCTCCTATCTCCTGACGACACTTCCGCGTGAGATAGCTATCCAGGTTGCTTCATGCCACACTGCTGCTGAGCTCTGGAACACGGTGGAAGGGATGCTTGCATCCCACACCCGTTCCCAGACCACACAACGTCCGGATCGCCCTCGCCAACCTGCAGAAGGGCAACTCATCCATCACCGACTACGTCGGGAAGATCAAGTCCCTCTGCGACGAATTGATCGCCGCGGGGAAGAGGGTGGACGACGATGACATCGTCTCCCACATACTGGCCGGGCTCGATGAAGATTTCGATCCGATGGTTTCTGCCATGTGTTCCTGGGTGGAGCCGGTGACTGTGGCAGAACTGTTCTCACAGCTACTGAGCTTTGAAACAAGGCTCAATCTTCGGGGCGGAGGGTCCCAATCCTCTGCCAATGCAGCCACCCGAGGTCGTCGAAACGGCGCTGGCGGTGGTGACCGCGGTCGCCGCCAAGGCGGCAATGGTGGTGACCGCGGTGGACGCGGCGGTTACTCCAAACCTGGAGGGCGTGGTGGCGGACACGGCAACAACAACAACAGCAGCGGGGGCAACTACAACAACAATGCATCTGCTCCGAGGGTCCAGTGCCAGATATGTGGCAAGATGGGCCACCTAGCCTGGAAGTGCTGGAAGCGGTACGATGAGTCGTACCAGGGCATGGAGGAGAAGTCAGCCAACCTTGCTGCACCGCGGTACGGGGTGGACACGAACTGGTGCCTGGATAGTGGCACCACCGACCACATCACAGGAGACTTAGAAAAGCTGACCGTGCGAGATCGCTACACTGGAAACGAACAGATTCATACTGCCAGTGGATCAGGTATGGTTATTAAACATATTGGTCATTCAGCTATCCATGCCCCTGAACGTGATCTTTTTCTAAATAACATCCTTCATGTACCGCAAGCCAACAAAAGTCTAATCTCTGCTAGTCGCCTTGCCATTGACAATAATTCCTTCGTTGAAATTCATCCCCACTCTTTTCTTGTCAAGGAACGGGGAACGAAGAAGGTGCTCCTTCGAGGCAGGGGTAGAAGAGGACTCTACCCAGTTAGGCACACGGGATCCGACGCCAAGAAGCACATGCTCAGTGCCACCAAGCTATCCTTGGATAGGTGGCACAGGCGTTTAGGCCATCCGTCTCCTCTTATTGTTAGCAAAGTCATTAGCAAGAATAATCTCCCGTGTGCAAATTCTTTCAATAAAGATTATGTATGTGACGCATGCCAAAAAGGCAAAAGTCACCAGCACTGGTAGAAAAAACGCCTTTAGTCGCGGTTGGCAAAGGCCTTTAGTCGCGGCTGCGCAACCGCGACTAGCTAGGCGCGACTAAAGACCCCCCCCCTTTAGTCGCGGCCCCTTACGAACCGCGACTAAAGGCTTTAGTCCCGGTTCTCGTGGCTAACCGGGACTAAAGCCTCCTCCGCAGGTTTAAATTTTTTTACGAATTTTTTTTGCGAATTTTTTCATTTTTTTTTTATTTTCAAATTTCTGAATTATTTTAACCTCTAATCTCTAATCACCACCCCTCATCACTGCTCAATTTATCCTCTAATCTCTAATCACCCCTCATAATTCCAAATCATCTAACTTCCCGAACGGTCACCCATCCTCCCACTCCCCCAGCCTGAGCACGCTTAACTTCCGGGTTCTATTCTCCCTCGTTTCCAAGTCTGCACTTGTTGTTTTCCTGACAATAGTAGGATGTCAATTCTATTAACCCTCAGGTATTTAGCTTGAGCATGAAGTGACACATTTCACTGTTTGAGTTTGAAACTATTGTTTTAAAAAACAATAATTATTTAGTAACACTAATATTTCTGGAATAATTAGTTTGACCATTTTTTGACCACAGTTTGACCAGATTTGACCAAAATTTAAAAAAACTGAAATAATTATTTTGTAACACTAATATTCTAGAATAATTAGTTTGACCATTGTTTGACCACAGTTTGACCACAATTTGAAATTTTTTGAATTTTTTTGCCTCTCCAGAACTTAAAAGCCCCGTATCTTTTTTTCTGTTAGGTTTTTGGGGATTCTAAAAATGTTTAACGGGGTTCCCCCTGTTAAATTCGGATGTAACTTTTCGAGTAGATCATTTTTCATATAAAAAACTTTTTCATCCGAGTTCGTATGCAAAAGTTATGCCAATTTTAAGAATTTCCAGAGAGATTTTGCAAATAAAGTCGAAATTCATATTTGTTAATTTTCCCAACAACTAGACCACATATCACATGGAAAACTTATTTTATTTTATTTTTTTGACATTTCCATAATTTTCTTTTGTTTTTTCTAAAACTGAAAAGGCGATCCCGGGGGGGGGGGGGGTAGAGTTTGAAAATCCCTTTAGTCGCGGTTGGCCAGACCAACCGGGACTAAAGGTCTAACCAACCGCGACTAAAGGTTCGGGCCTTTAGTCGCGGTTGGCCAGACCAATCGGGACTAAAGGTCTAACCTTTAATCGCGGTTGGCCTGGCCAACCGCGATCTAAAGGCCTTCGGGCCAGCCTGAGGACCTTTAGTCGCGGTTGTCCTGGCCAACCGCGACTAAAGCCCCTCACGTGCACCAGCTTGCCACCGAGCGCCCTGGGCCCAGGCCTTTGGTCGCGGTTCACCTCCAGAACCGCGACTAAAGGTCCCATTAGTCGCGGTTCCTACAGCTTCGCGACTTATGGGGCTGGACGGAAAGCCTCTTTTTCTACTAGTGCAGTTACCTTATCCCAAGTCAATAAGTGAATCAAAATTTCCTTTAGAACTTGTGCTTTCCGATGTTTGGGGTCCTGCTGTTGAAACAGTAGGAAGAAAGAAGTATTATGTGAGTTTCATTGACGATTTCAGTAAATTCACTTGGATATACTTGATCAAACACAAGTCTGAAGTGTTTCAGAAATTTCATGACTTTCAACACCTAGTAGAACGTCAATTTGATCGCAAGATCCTTGCTCTACAAACAGACTGGGGAGGGGAGTATGAAAAGTTGAACTCCTTCTTTACCAAAATAGGTATATCTCACCATGTCTCGTGCCCTCATGCTCACCAACAGAACGGGTCGGCTGAGAGAAAACATAGACATATTGTCGAGGTGGGTCTATCCCTTCTTGCTCAAGCCTCTATGCCTTTAAAGTTTTGGGAAGACCTTCATTGCCGCAACTTATTTGATAAACCGAGTTCCTAGTAAAATTCTCAAGTTTGAAACACCCTTTGAAAAACTATTCCATGAGAAACCCAACTACTCCATCCTCAGGATTTTTGGGTGCGCCTGTTGGCCGAACCTTAGGCCCTACAATAATCACAAACTTCAATTCCGCTCTAAGCAATGTGCTTTCCTTGGGTATAGCAATCTCCACAAAGGGTTTAAGTGCCTTGACATATCTACTGGACGTGTTTATATTTCCAGAGATGTAATTTTTGATGAAAGTATCTTTCCGTTTGCTAGCCTCCACCCAAATGCCGGTGCTCGTCTTCGTGCTGAAATTTTGTTACTCTCTCCGGAGCTATTAAATCCTTCTGATCACGGGGGTGAATCTCATGCTGATGATCATGTGTTTAATAGTCCTAATCCTTCCACTAATGGAGCCTGTACTGATGAAAACAGTGAAAAAAACAGTGCTCCACACTATGATTTTATGCAGCAACAGAGATGTACAGGCGCGAGACACGAGGCTGATTCGGCTGACAGCGCCGATCCCGAGAGATCTCGTGCCGAGTCAGAGGCAGGCGGGACCGGCGCGGATCCCAGGAATGATTCGCCGCCGCCAACAACACATGGGCCTGGTGTATCAACGCGCGCCACGGAGTCCGGCGCGCCAGTACAGACGGGCGGGGGCGATTCGCCTGTGTCGTCACGTGTGACGCGTCAAGAAACAACTGTTGCTGGGGCGCGGTCCCACAGAGCAATGATGGCTCTAGCGGCCCCGCGCGGGCCCGTGGTCGTGGGTCGCTGTCGCCAACCGACAGAACCGCAGATCCGCAGCAGGCTGAGCGCGCGGATGTCCAGGGAGATTCGCCGCCGTCTTCTGTGTCAGTACGAGGAACGGGATCCTCTGTGGCTGCTAGTGGATCTGCTGTGGCTACTCCAACTATAACGACGCGCGTCACTCGCTCACAACGAGGTATTATCAAACCACTAGTGCTCAAGGATGGCACGGTCAGGTATGATAAACACTTCAAGTTTGCAAACTTCGCAGCTACCGGTGAGCCACAAAACGTACTTGAAGCCTTGCATGATAAAAATTGGAAAAATGCTATGCGTGTTGAATATGATGCTTTAGTAAGAAACAATACCTGGCACTTAGTTCCACCTAAGCCAGGGAGGAATATTATAGACTGTAAATGGGTATACAAAATTAAAAAGAAGGTAGATAGAACAATAGATAGATACAAAGCTAGACTAGTAGCTAAGGGTTTTAAACAGCGTTATGGTATTGACTATGAGGACACCTTCAGTCCAGTAGTGAAGGATGCTACTATCAGACTTGTTCTATCTATTGCTGTTTCCAGGGGATGGAATCTTCGCCAATTGGATGTTCAGAATGCATTTCTACATGGCGTTCTCGAGGAAGAGGTCTATATGCGACAGCCACCAGGCTTTGAGAATACATCCAAGCCTAATCATGTATGCAGGTTGGACAAAGCCTTGTATGGCTTAAAACAGGCACCAAGGGCATGGTATTCAAGACTGAGTATTAAGCTACAACAGCTTGGATTCTGTCCATCAAAGGGAGATACTTCCCTATTCTTTTTCAAGAAGGGCAAGGTGATTATATACATGCTTATTTATGTTGATGACATAATTGTAGCAAGTTCTTCACAAGATGCCACGTTAGCTTTGCTGAGAAATTTGAAAAGTGAGTTTGCTCTGAAAGATTTGGGAGAATTACATTATTTTCTAGGCATTGAAGTTAAAAAGATACGAGATGGTATTTTACTCACTCAAGAGAAATATGCTTCTGACATTTTGAGTCGTGTAGGAATGAAGGATTGTAAACCTTCTAGTACACCTATGTCAACCACAGAAAAATTGTCATTGAATGAGGGCAAACTACTAGGTCCAGAAGAAGGGACAAAATATCGAAGTATAGTTGGAGCACTTCAATATCTTACACTGACAAGGCCGGATATATCTTTGTCAGTTAATAAGGTTTGTCAGTTTTTGCATGCACCAACCTCTTTGCACTGGACAGCCGTGAAAAGAATACTGAGATATATTCAGGGCAGCACGGGAATAGGACTAAGCATATGCAGGTCTCCGTCAACCACAGTGAGCGCTTTCTCTGATGCAGACTGGGCAGGATGTCCAGATGATAGGAAGTCCACAGGAGGCTTTGCAGTATTTCTTGGTCCCAATCTTGTGTCATGGCAAGCAAAGAAGCAAGCAACTGTCTCAAGATCCAGTACTGAAGCAGAGTACAAGTCACTAGCAAATGCTACTGCTGAGGTAATGTGGGTGGAAACATTACTTGATGAATTGGGTATTTACAGGCCACACACTAGTAGAAAACAGGGCTTTCGTCCAGGCCAGTTTAGCCCATTAGTCCCGGTTCAATCCAGAACTGGGACCAATGGAGCTATTTGCCCCGGTTCGTGAGCCCAGGGGGCCGGCCGGGCCACATGGGCCATTGGTCCCGGTTCGTCCGGACCTTTTGGTCCCGGTTGGTGGGACGAACCGGGACCAATGGTCCTGCCTCCTGGCCCACCACTATTGGTCCCGTTTGGTGGCATGAACCGGGACCAAAGGCTTCCCTTTAGTCCCGGCTCATGCCACCAACCGGGGCTAATGGTGCTGCCTATATATAGCCCCTCGCGCAAGAGCAGAGCACACTGCTCTGTTTTTTCTGGCCGAGGGGGAGAGGGCTTGGTGGTGCTCTAGCTCACCTCCTATGCACACAACGTGTTCGATGGAATGCCCGAGCCACACTACTTAAGGTTTCTCCTCTCCAAGCTCGACCGCCAAGCTCCATTTTCCTCAATATTTATCTAGGTTTAGCGGTCCGTCACGCCCCGTCCCCGTCTTCATCGCCGTCGATCACCCGCGCCGATCTCATCGCCGGCACCACCGTGGTGAGCCTCTTGTTCTTATCTTCTTTCTGAAAAAAAAATATTATCACTTGTTTGTTTAGATAGATACTTGTATTATTTTCTTACTTTTATTATTGCATCTTATATAGTGCGATGGTTTTGGTATCCGCCCCCGTCGGCCCTCGTCCTGTCTATGATTCGGATGTGGTATATATTATCTTTTCATAACTATTGGTTCATTTATTGTTTATGAAAATTATGCCGACCAACGTGACATAGATTTTATTTATCTAGGAGGTTGTTGAACCGGAAATTCCAACCGACCCTATTGTCGAGAGGTTAAATTTAGTTGAAGAAGAAAACAATTTCTTGAAGGAAAAAATAAAAAAACTTGAGGAGGAGAAGATGGTATTGGAGTTGCATGTTGCGGATGTCGTCGATGATCACAAGATCAAGATGGATGCAATGCGCTTGAAGATGAGAAAGATTAGAAAATATGCCATTCATACCGAGGCTTGGTATCATTATGCCGTTGGATCAGTTGTTACCTTGGTTGCGATTATGATCGTATTTGTTTTCGCATTGAAATGTTTTACATAGTTTCAATGTATGGTTTAATTAATTTAGATGCTCTGCAGAGCTTTATGTTGTTAGATGAGAACTATGTAT
>LR880968.1:17935264-17948609 GCA_904067115.1 Aegilops sharonensis | reverse complement strand
TCCACCAATGGTATAAGCCTAAGAACGAAGACCCTGAGGTGTCTTGTGTCAATGATATGCAGAAAAATGATCTTTGGACTGAGCTGAAGTCAAATTTTACCCTACCGCTAGAGGATGATCCGGAGAAGCCAGTAATAGAGCCATTAATCAAGTCTTTTGCTCTTAAGAAGATGGCAGAACTATTCAGGAATTGGAAGAAAGAACTCAATACGTATGTCGAAATAAATGAGACACCAGAATTCAAGGGCAAATATGAGAAGATCATAGATGACTGGCCCGCATTTGTGGCCTACAAGACATCGGAAAAGAGTAAAAAGATGTCAGCGACAAACAAGAGAAATGCTGCGAAGAAGAAGCTTCACCATCGCACGGGGTCAGGTGGCTACCTCGTAGCCCGG
Organism: Aegilops sharonensis; assembly: GCA_904067115.1. Lineage (NCBI taxonomy): Eukaryota > Viridiplantae > Streptophyta > Magnoliopsida > Poales > Poaceae > Aegilops > Aegilops sharonensis. The sequence goes on along the minus strand of LR880968.1, from coordinate 17,948,211 downwards.
CCTAAGTGGGACAAGGCTGAGAATGATCTGCTTGATAAAGGGATCGAACCTGAGACAATGAACTGGCCAGACCGTTGCCGGACTTGGTTCTTCGGGGCCGGCGGATCCTTGGACCCTATAACAGGGAAGTGCATTTGGACGGACGAACAATTGGACATACCAGTCAAGAGGCTTCAGCAATATATCGAAGCAGCGCAGCAAGGGAAGTTCATTCCAGACAGGGAGAAGGACGAGCTCACAATGGCCCTCGGGAATCCTGAGCACCCTGGACAGACACGAGGCACGCCAGGCTCCGTTTCATGGAAGGCTAGATTTCCGGACGCAGGGGGTTACTAAACCCATGAGAGGAGGAAGAAACTGGAGCTGGGCCTAATGCAGGCGCTGCACGAAAGGGTAATGGGGCTAGAGGAACGAGAAGAGGAACGAGAAGCAGCAGATCACAACAAACGACCTGCCGAAGCTTCCCCCGAAGCTACCCCGCCATCTCAGCGGAGAAGCAGCGTGGCTTCCACCGAGCTGCTTAGCCAGAGCAGCATGCCTTGACGGCTCCTGCCAGCTATCCCGTGGATGCTATCACGGATGCTAAAAATTGCCACCTTATGGCGCAATGGAGCAATTTGAAGGTCAAGGCGGCTGTTGGCTCTGTTTATCCTACTAAACCCGACTCAACTTTTCACTACCGGCCGATTCCAGAAGGATATGCTAAGGTGATGGTCGATGAAATAACGGAGGGATTTGAGGACCTCCGGCTTGACCACCCTACCGGTGAAGGGGAGTATCGGCTGGGTTCTGCTCTGAAGACTCCATGCCTATGGCGGAAGGATCTCATCAACCTTCCGAACTGGACGCCTCCGCCTCCTCCTCCTCCTCCGGCGAGTCAGGGCACTCCGCCTCCTCCACCGCTTCCTCCTCCGGCGAGTGACGATCAGGGCACTCCGCCGGCTCCTTCTCCGGCGCGTGGCGGCACTCCGCCTCCTTCTCCGCCTGCACCGGCGCGCCCGAGCAGCCAGCCTCCTCCTTCTCCGCCTCGTCAGCAAGGGAGAAAGAAACCCGCCGCCGCTCCGGCTGCTCCGGCGCGTCGTAGTCCTTCTCCTCCGCCTCGTAAGCAAGGAAAGAAGACATCCGCTCCGTCTGCTCTACCGGCGTCTAGCAGTACAGCCAAAGGCGGGAGGAGATACAGATTCGGTCCTTCTCTGAAGACTCCAGAGAAGTTACCGTACGAGAGGAGCAAGGAGGAAAACGCGAAGATCGCGCAGACCGAAGTGGATGACTGGTTTCAAGGGTTGAAAGCAAAGAGACATCCACCTCCGGAGGAGAAGGTAGATCCGGTGAAAGCGAAGCGCACTCTGGCTGCCCTGACAAAACCACCCAAGTCTCCGCCGAAAGGCAACTATGAGCGCATTATTGGAAAGGCATTTGCCGAAGCGGAGAGGCCGGGAAGTACTGTCAGTGATCAAAGGATGAAAGAACGACGAGTTGGAAACAAATTGCCCAGCTCGGCGAACAAGCGAAGCAATCGTGCCCCCCGCTCAAGGTGCCTGCTAGCGACATCGTCGATCCGAGGATGGAACCCGGTTATGGCAATCCTGCAGATTACCTGCCCGACGATGTACATTATGATTTCTTGGAGGTGCAGATACAAAGATACGAGTACGGGAAGCCTCTCGTCAAAGATGAAAGTTCTCTATCAACGATGATGCGAAGATTGCATGATTGGTACATGAAAACCTGCAAAGAGTCTGAGGGAAGGAGTACTTTGTATGTGAGAGTTAAAAAGGAGCATGACCTCCTTGGAATTGAACTGTTGCCTATTCCATTTGAGGAGTTCTATCAGTTTTTCAATCAATTGGCCCTCGATAAAGCAACGGTCACCCGCTACTGTCTGTAAGTAGTACTACTTCTGTCATTAAGTCTCTCTATATAACTCAGCCCTTTCATTGCATGTATTTATAATTATCCTCACTATATTATGTAGATTGAAGATCGCCGAATTGAAGAAAAGACAAGTGGGTGATATTGGGTTCATTAACACATATCTCATAGATGCAACTGAGGTTAAATTTCGTGCCGAAGATACCGAGGCCAACTTGCTACAATCGTTGGTAATAAATGAACACAAAGATATAATACTCTTTCCTTACAACTTCAAGTGACTGTTACTGTCTTGTGGCATATTCGGTTTCCTTATTAGTCCACGTTATAGTAATGCAATATTGATGAGTTATGCATGTGTGCGCAGCTACCACTATATTCTCCTAGAGATTAAGCTTGAGAAGGGAGTAGTAATTGTCTTAGACTCCAAGCGAAAAGATCCCAAGGAGTATGCGGACATGACTGAAATGCTCGAGAAGTAAGTTAAATCGATCATTATCCACCATATCAGCAACTTTGTTCATTTCTGATATCATGTAATTGTTTTCTTTGTATGGCAGGGCTTGGATAAAATTCACCAAAAAAGCTCCGGGACTACCGAAGAAGCTGCAATTTAGACACCCGAAAGTAAGTACTATATAGTAGCATATTCCACGCGCATCTCCTAGTGATTCAAGCGCTAGTTTCATCAATACCATTTAGCATGCTTGCCAATTATCAGTTTGATTGACCTCTGTTTCTTGTAAAGTGGTTGTGGCAGGAACAAGGGAATGATTTCTGTGGATACTACGTTTGCGAGTCCATCCACCACACGACCTGTGAGAGGGGCTACTCCGACAAACAATATGAAGTGCGTAAATAAAAATATTCACAATTATATATATATATATATATGTATTGACCCCTTTCTTAAAATTAGATGTTTCAGAAGCGGGATGAACTCCTAGCACCAGATCGCATGCGAGCAATTCAAGAGGAATTGGCGGCATTCTTTCTTGACCACGTGATCGCTGAAGACGGAGAATACTATGTGGACCACGCGTCCGTATTGTAAAAGATAATTATTGTATATATGTAGCCGGTAGTGTCGGATAGATATACGAGAACTTGTTGTTCGACCAATCTCTCGGAGAAGGAGAGGTGGTCGATATCACTTCTCTCTATATGCATATATGTTCATGACGATCTTCTGTTTGCTTAATTACTAGCTAGCTAGAGTGTCTAGCTAGTCCTCTCTATACGTACGTATAGTACGTAGCGTCGACCAAGCACGGACAAAAGAGAGGACACTTTTCTCTATTAATTAGCTAGCTATAGCACAATATATGAAACACCTAAATTAACCCCCCAAAACCGCCCAAACCCCCACCCCCCCTTTAAAAAAAATGAAAACCACAGCCATAGAAATGCTGACGCGTGGATGCCTATTGGTCCCGGTTGGTGCCACCAGCCGGGACCAAAGGCCCTCCTGCCTGGGCTCAGCGGACAGGCCACGTGGAGGCCCATCAGTCCCGGTTCTGGATTGAACCGGGACTAAAGGGCCAGGGTATTAGTACCGACCCTTTAGTCCCGGTTCATGAACCGGGACTAAAGGCCCTCACCAACCGGATCAATAGGCCCCTTTTCTACTAGTGACATGTGTCACGCTTATGGTGTGATAATCTAGGGGCAACATATCTTTCTGTGAATCCTGTGTTTCATGCAAGAACCAAACATATAGAGATTGATTTCCATTTTGTTCGCGAAAGAGTTGCTCAGAAGAAGTTGGAGATAAGGTTCATACCAACTGGAGATCAGGTAGCTGATGGTTTCACTAAGCCACTGCAGGTTCGACAGCTCCAAGCCTTCAGGAACAATCTAAACCTTGATACGTTGAGATTGAGGGAGGATGTTAACAGATAGGTTTTGTAGCTATGCGCCGTGTCATGTATGTCACGGTTTCGGTTGTGTACGTATAGAGTACGTACTATGTAATCTAGGCAGGTGGTTAGAGTAGATATGATCTCATCTCATATATAGCTTGGAGTATGGGTCAAGACTACCAACTACCTGCCGATCCTTGTACCTATTGATGTTATATAACGCGCACGCGTCCCTGTAAGGCTGTATACGCTTCCATCATCATTCAAACGCCAGCAACCAACAGTCCCAGCAACCGCGGGGCGTAGAATCTTTCATGGGTTTGCTGCGGCAGCCACCTCTTCCCTTGGTACCATGGCTGTGAGAAGAGGTAGGTGAGGATATGTGTAGCGTGAGGAGGAAAAAGGAAAAAGGTAGGAGATAAGGGAGAAGCAAGTGGGTGGACGAGAGCAGCCCAGGATGCGGCCTGGTCGAGCGATAGGATAAGGCTGGAGAAGCTTCGCGAGGGGATAAGCATTCATGTAGGCTGTTCGATCGCGTTTCATCTGATGGCCCGTGCGCGTCCAGCCGAAAGTTCGGCCGGCGCGCCGGGTGTAAACGTTATCCATAATAAAATGTGCCTACAACAGTAGTAATTGAAGCACTAATTCGGACTTATTTATCACCGTACACCAATCGGACCACTAAGTGCTGCGACCAAACAAATCGGGTCAGAACAGTGCATGATTTTTACAGACCCCGATTTTGTCTTTTTGCGGAGAGCTGTTCATATATCCAAATAATTTAAAAATTAGAGCGGACCTCACACATCAAATTATGTACCACATAATTATTATTTTTGGATTTTTTTGAATTTTTCTAGTATTTATTTTGATTTTTTCGTCAAGGTGGGTGCAGCTGAGCCTGGGCTCGGAAGTGGATTACCGCCTTGTCACACTCTTTGTAGTATATAAAGGCATACACCATTATTGTCTAGCAGGTCGGGCAGATGGACGACGTGTTATGCGCGTGCAACAAACCGCAACACCCACCTGGGTTGATCATATTGTACAACTATTGGACTACCAAGTGAGCTTTATAAGTAAGTATTTGCCAGTGTGAATCAAGAGAAAAGGATTGTGCATGTACACAAATGATGTCGTACAGGTTGTTGGCCAGCTAAGACGTGGCACATGACCATTGATGACTAGCAGATTGTAATGTAGGATGGAAGTGTATGCCATGTGCATGGACGCATGCGTGTTAATATGGACAACAAGGCCTTGAGATCAATTACATCCTTAGGGTCCAGTTGCTGTACTTGATTTTCACGCAAACGATATATGAGATATGTACGTATCTCTACAACAGTTTTATCTACTGTAACAACCGGATCTCAAGTAGACATGTAACTCACGCAACACCTAACACACATTTCAACTTCCCCTCTCAATCACAACTTATATAAGTGGAGATTGTGTCTAAAAGCCTCTAGTTGTTTCACTGGCAATGACTTGGTGAAGCCATCTGCAACATGGTTACCTGTGGTAATAAACCGCATATCAAGCAATTAGCCACTCTTTCTCGAAGAAAGTGAATTTTTTTTCAAAAAGGGGGGACTCCCCGGCCTCTGCATCAGAACGATGCATACGGCCATATTTATTATAAAATAAAAGAGGTTCAACAAGGTTTCAAAGTCTGCAAACAAAAGCAAGGGCTAGCTCACACAGAGCCTCAAAGCCAAAACAAAAAGCCCAACAAGCCACAACCGGCAGGCAAAATAAAAGATAGGTAAACTAATTGCCTATCCTATTACATGATCGTCATCCAAACCGGTTGAAGATATCCCATGCTACCATCTCCCACCGGACAGATCCAGTAACCAAACGCTCCCTGGCCTCCGTCGGAGTGAGTAAGGACCATATACGGATGAGTGCAGTAGCCCGGAATACAACCTGCAAAAAATGAATAGTTGTTTTTTTGTTAAAAGACAAATCATTTCTGCAATTCCAAATTGCCCATAACAACGCACATACTCCTACACGAATGTGTCTAGATGTTTCGGACTCTATTCCAGCAAGCCACGCCCCGAATAACGTGTTGACGTGAAGTCGGAGGAGGAATGTTAAAGGCAATTTGAACAGAGCGCCACAACCCCCGTGCCAACGGGCAGTCAAAAAAGAGATGCTTGATAATCTCGTCCCGATCACAGAAACTACACCTAGTAGAACATGTCCAGTTGCGCTTACCTAAATTGTCCTTTGTTAAGATTACTTGTTTATGCACAAACCACATAAACACTTTAATCTTCAAAGGGACCTTAACTTTCCAAACATCTTTGGAACTAGGAATTACACTAGTGTTAATGATATCGATGTACATCGATTTAACAGTGAACTCCTCAGATCTAGTAAGCTTCCACCACAACTTATCGGGCTGATGAGTTAACTGAACCTCCATCAGTCTACGGACTAGGTGAAGCCATGCTTCCCATCGGTCACCCACGAGCACCCTCCTGAACTGAATGTTGAGTGGAATGGACTGCATAACCGTGGCAACAAGAGCCTCACGACGCTGAACAATACAATATAGGGACGGATACTGGGTCGCGAAAGGCGTTTCACCAAGCCACGTATCCTCCCAGAATCTAGTGTTGGTGCCATTACCGACAATGCACCTCGTTCTGTTAAAAAAGGTAGCTTTGATTCTCATGAGCCCCTTCCAGAACGGTGAATCGGTTGGTCGCAGAGTGACCTGGGACAGGGTCTTGGACTGCAAATATTTACTACGTAAAATCTGCGCCCAAGTTGCCTCCGTCTCAGAAGATAACTTAAACAGCCACTTACTAAGCAGGCATCTGTTCTTAACTTCAAGATTTTCAATACCAAGGCCCCCCTGGTCCTTTGGTCGACAAATAATATCCCATTTGGCCAATCTGTATTTTCTCTTAAGCTCATCACTCTGCCAAAAGAAACGAGATCGATAGAAGTCCAGCCTTTTCCTAACTCCAACTGGGACCTCAAAGAAGGATAAGAGGAACATAGGTAAGCTCGTAAGCACCGAGTTAATAAGAATCAACCGGCCTCCATAAGACATGAGTTTTCCTTTACAGCAACTCAGTTTCTTCTCAAACCGATCTTCGATGCACTTCCACTCACTATTTGTTAGCTTACGATGATGAATGGGAATACCGAGATACGTGAAAGGTAAAGCCCCAACTACACAACCAAACAATTGTCTATAAGCCTCTTGTTCGTCTTTGACTCTACCAAAACAGAACAGCTCGCTTTTATGGAAATTAATCTTCAGCCCCGACAATTGTTCAAATAAGCATAACACTAACTTCATGTTCCTCGCTTTTGCCAAATCGTGTTCCATAAAAATGATTGTATCATCAGCGTATTGCAGAATGGACAACCCACCATCTACCAGATGAGGCACCAAGCCATCCACCTGACCGGCCTCCTTTGCCCTCCCAATCAGGATCGCCAACATATCAACCACAATATTGAACAAAATTGGAGACATAGGATCGCCTTGTCTCAGGCCCTTGTGTGTTTGGAAGTAATGACCTATGTCATCATTCACTTTAATTCCAACACTCCCGTTTTGCGAGAATGCTTCCACCTGGCGTCGCCAAGCTTCATCAAAGCCCTTCATGCGCAATGCCTGTTGAAGAAACGGCCATTTGACTTTATCATATGCCTTCTCGAAATCCACTTTGAAAATAACTCCATCTAGTTTTTTCGTGTGAATCTCATGAAGCATTTCATGAAGGACCACAACCCCTTCCAGGATGTTCCTGTCCGGCATGAAAGCCGTTTGAGAAGGCTGCACAACAGCATGCGCAATCTGTGTTAGCCGAATCGTTCCAACCTTGGTGAAAATTTTGAAGCTCACATTCAAAAGACAGATAGGCCGAAATTGCTCGATTTTCACGGCATCTGTTTTCTTAGGGAGTAGGGTTATTGTTCCAAAATTAAGATGGAAAAGCTGCAAATGTCCCGAGAACAAATCATGGAACATCGGCAACAGGTCCCCTTTAATAATATGCCAGCACTTCTTATAAAACTCAGCCGGGAAACCGTCCGGCCCAGGTGCCTTATTATTTTCCATCTTGGAAATGGCCTCGAAAACTTCCTTTTCCGAGAAAGGGGCGGTTAAGATATCGTTCTCCACAACAGTAAGTTGAGGTACATCTTGGATCCTAGACTCATCCAGTGACACACAGTTCTCCTCTGGTGGTCCAAACAATCGATTGTAATACTCAGTAATGTAAAGCTTCAGATTATCCTGACCGATAATTGTACCCTCATCTTGTTCTAGCTGGAAGATTCTCTTCTTCCTATGTTTGCCATTGGCAATCAAGTGGAAGAAATGCGAGTTCGCGTCCCCCTGGACCACTTTGCGTACCTTGGCTCGCAGAGCCCACTTTAATTCTTCTTCACGAAGTAGCTCTTTCAGCCTCATCTCAGCGTCAAGCTTGGTATGAAGCTCGGTGGCTAGCAAAACCGTATTTTCTGCTTTTACATCTAAGGCCTAAATAAGGGCCAGAAGCCGCTCCTTCTCAGCCTTATAAACCCCACTAAGATGTTTAGCCCACCCACGTAGGAAACTTCTCAAATGCCTAATCTTATTCTGCCAGCGCTCAAGCGCATTCCTACCGCCTGCATCCTTAGCCCACTCGCTGGCTACGAGATCCAGGAAGCCCTCTCTCTCGAACCACGCAAGCTCGAACGAGAACAAATTCTTATTGCCCGAGTAGGTAGCCCCACCAAAGTCAAGCAACAGAGGCGTGTGATCAAAAATCCCGCGAGAGAGACCCTGAACAGTTACAAAGGGAAACTTCTGTTCCCAATCGACACTAGCAAGTACCCGATCCAACTTCTCAAACGTTGGATTGGGCATAGCGTTAGCCCAAGAGAATTTCCTACCTGAAAGCTCAATCTCTATCAAATCCAAACTTTCAATAATAGTGTTGAACATGAACGACCATCTCCCGTCGAAATTATCATTGTTCTTCTCATCACGTCTCCTAATAATATTAAAGTCTCCCCCAACCAGAATGGGGAGTTGCTCAGACCCTCAAACCCTAACAAGGTCAGCCAAAAAATCGGGTTTGAACTCTGCCTGCGCGGCACCATACACCGCCACCAGAGCCCAGTCAAACCCATCAACCTTGGACCGCACCCTGAACTTAACAGCAAAATCACCCATGATCACACTTCTAACTTCGAGAGAGTCGCATCTAACACCAAGTAAGATCCCTCCCGATCTTCCTCTCGGTGGTAGACAATGCCAGTCAAAATCAATACCCCCCGATAAAGTGTTGAGAAACTGTGGTGAGAAATTTGCTCTACCCGTTTCGGACAACGCAATAAAGTCCAATCTATGCTCGATGGACGCTTCTGCAAGGAACCTCCTTTTAGCCAAGTCCTTAAGACCTCTGCTATTCCAAAAGATGCCTCTCATATCTCATCATGGAATTTTTTAGCCGTGCGGATCCTAGCACTCCTACGTACCGCGGACGTCGGGTATATCTTGCGCTTCCATTTGCGCTTAGGGCTAGTCCTCGTGCCCACCCGGTCCTCTCTCCCCGTTTTTGGGGGACAATCTACTACCATCTCGACATTCTCATCATCCTCCTCCTCTGGCTCCGGAAGGGGAGGCGCGAGATCAGCACAAAACTCGTCGAGCACCCGGACTCCCAAAGCATCAATCTCAGAATCATTCATGGGTTTTACAGCGGCTAAGTTACGAATCAATTCTAGAGCCCTCTCGGCTTCCAGATCAAGCAAATCATTAATAGAATTAGAAACTTCACCCTCATTACTACCTAGTGAAATTCCTATTTGGTTTGCATTATCAACAATCTCATCATTCGAAAAATGCAAGATAGTATTCGAAGTATTCACCGACATACCAGTAGTGACCTGGACGTCACGAAGCTTGGCCGCCCTCACGGCGCAGCGCTGCTGCATGTCGTCCACCTCCGGACGGCCCTAAAGCCGACAGCTCAACCGTCGACCCTCAGACTCCTGGTCCGGAATCCCACCGAACTGAATAACTTCCTCCCGCGTGAAGTTGCCCGGAGAGTGACCGCCTGTCACCCTCCGAACACTCAAACGGTCCCCATGACCGGGAGAGGGCGCCGAGTCAGATGATGGGGAACCAAGGGCCACCTGCCCCCGCTCCCCATCCACCCCGCACCGCAGGCCCGGAGTGCTCACCGGCGCCAAGGGTGGGGTGATCCCCCTAGGCGCAGAAGGTGAAGAGGGTCTCGAGGCCACCTGCCCCAAACCCCCTCCAGCGACCGGACCTGCCACCTGCCGTACCGGCCCAGCGAAAGGTGAAGAGGGTGCCGAGACCACCTGCCCCGGCCCCCCTCCCGAAGGTAGCTCCTCCCTCCCGGTAGCCCCGACCGGAGCAAGAGGAGAAGGGGGCACCGAGGCCACCTGCCTCGAACCCCCAGCCAAGCTCGGAACCACCACCTACAGCTCAGCCGACCCAATAGTATCCGAGGGAGGCGAGAACACAATCTCCGAACCCCCCTCCACGCCAGAACCCTCCACGCCTGGGCCCTCAAAGTCCAACGCAGGTAAAGAATGCTCAAACTCCTCCAGAGATTCCACTCGCTCGCTCCATAGTCTCGGAGGCGCAGTAGCAGGCTCAATGGATCCAAATCTCAGAGTGGTCGACGACACAGAAGAGGGCGGCGCCGTCCCACCTCCGGTCGTCTGAGCAACTGACCCCGGTCCTGCAACCATCTCTCGCTCAGGATCAGCGGCTGAAGTCTCCTTGCCTCCCGTGCCATCATCGCCCTCGTGCATATCAACATCAGTGGCAGCAGGTGCCTCAGCAAACAGGCTGTCATCCTCAAACTCAATCTGAAGGTTATACACCTGGCCTCGATAAGCCCACTTAACCACATCAGGCACAAACTCAATGTCCAAAATACTGACCAGTAAGCGAGCCACCCCATGAGCTCTAGTGAAGGCCATATCCACTCGCTCGGTCTTTCCCACCAAGATACCCAGACTAGCAACGACCCTGGCATCCTGCAAAGGCTTGGAAGGAGCTCCCGTAAAACGCAACCAGGCCTGAGTAAGAGGTTTACCCTGAGGCTCAATCAGCTTCCACTCGTGGAACTCAAGAATGCCCTCCGTACCTGGCACCTTACACATCCCAAAGCTCAGCAACCTCTGTAAATCCTCCACCGTCGGGAACTCAACCCGGAACAAGTTAGGCTCAATACTGACAAGCTCCCAGAGGAAGTCTCCTGGAGCCAGCTCCCAGAGCCGCTGTACAATCTGTGCCTCAGAGACTTCACCTTTAGTCACTTTAACAACCCCAGTTGTCATACTGCGCACCTCATCAGGAACCTTCCGCTCGGTCGAAGACTCAAAAAACTTGAGCTCTGGACAGTACACATCGTACATCATAAGATTCGGTAACTGCTCAAAAGCGGACATGCCCCTGACTTATGGGCTGGCTTACCACACGTATCGCATATAACTGCCACACACTCAGCAATGAAATGGCTCTTATTACCACAGCGGTAGCATAACATTCTTTCCTTCTTGTGCGCATACTTGGCGGCCCTGTCCAGCTCAGCCTTGTCAGAGCCCTCTACCGACATAACCTCGACCTCACCATTACCAGGAACAACCACGTCTGCCAGTGCCATCACCACCTCCATAGCCTGGCAAGACAACTCGGTCTCTTCAGTAGCCACGTCAACCGTCGACTGGTCAACGACAACAGGATGCTGCCTTGGACGATAGCGGCCACCTTGGCCACCTCGGCCACCACGGTTACCACGGAAACCACCGCGGTTACGATTGGCCGGTCCAGACGCCCCTTCGACGAATCCGCCCGTCGGTCCCAAGAATGGCCTCTCGTTCGAGCCATCACTCTGCCAGGCATACCCCCGCCCAACACCTGTGGACGAGGATCTCTGGTGCTATTCATCACCATAGGCGTTAAGCCCATCGTCACCCCACTGCCCGCGAGGCACCGATGAGTCTCCCCCCCCCCCCAGCCGAACCCTACGGCAACTGAGCCTGCTTCAACACCGGTGCCGTCAAATTCGGTGTCTGCCGGGCCATGAAATGCGGCGGCCTGGCCCCGGTCTGCATCGCCACGGGTCGAAGCTGACCACCTGAGGCCTGATGACTGAAAGTGAAACATTCATCATATAGTGTGATGGCATTTCGCATCGTCTTCTATTGGCGGACGATATGTGATGTCCATTTCCATCCATTTATCAATTTTCTCGGTGCCATCAGAAGTGGCCAAATTGTCTAGGGCCTGTTTGGAACATAATGATTTTACAGGAGACATAAAAAAGCCCTCCAAAATCCACACTAAATCATTCATTCCCCATAAGAGGTCTAAAACTACCAGATCAGTGATTTCGCAATTTGGATGGACAAAGGAAACTGTGGTACAGTTACCTTACAATTATTTGTTGTTGATGTTTGAAAAGACTTTTGTTGTGGATGTGACTTCCAATAAGAACCTAATNTGAGGCCGGAGGAGGCGGCCTCGGAGCCGGGGTGCCGCGGCCCGCGACGGCCACGGGGATCGGCACCAGAGGCCGAGGGCCACCCCGTCCCACAGCCGGCGTAGGTGGCCTTGCTCCCGCAGGTAGCGTGCCGCGGCCAACCGCGCCGGACCCTAGCGCGCCACCACGCAGCGGCGGCCTAGGGCCACCGGCCTCCTGAGCCGTCCGACCGTACCCAGCGCCCGGGGTAGCGCCACCACGGCCAGCCCCGATCAGCAGTCCATCACCGCCACGACCACCACCAGCCGGCAAAGCATCCCGGCACGGCAAAGCCACCCCGCCTCGCCCGCCTCCCGCCGGCGGCACCTGCCCACCGCGTCCCGCGCCGCCCTGGGCGCCGGACTTGGCAGGGGGCGGATCTCGACCTGCCATGACACGGAGGGGAGGAATCCTCCTAGCTCGCCCCGCACCACATTCGCTGAAGCTCGATCTGCGCAGAGCTCGAATAACCCTAGATCGTCTCGAACGAAACCCCTCAGAAGGCCCGTCGATCGTGCATGGGGGTGTAGGAAACGAACCGGACGTACATGCTTGGTTAAATTGGGCCTCATACCCAGGCAAAACCGGCTGACACACGATCGGGCCCGGCTCACTCAGAACCGGCCCAACCCCAGGGGCACTGAGCCCGCGGCCCAGGAGTGAGTTCAAACGCCTCTCCCGCATCTGTGCG
>LR880968.1:17908269-17935140 GCA_904067115.1 Aegilops sharonensis | reverse complement strand
CGACAACGCCACGGCCGCAGGGATTCACCACCAGAATGGACCACATTTTTCTTCCTCTGAACTTTAGTCCAAGATTCCAGCCGGATCAGATCAAAAAGAGTTAGGTTTGGAAGACTAACCTTCGGAAGGGGTCCCTTCCATGGCCTGACAGCCGTCGCCGCCGTTCTCCTGTGCACGACGCGCCGCACCATCTCCTTCCTCTCGCCCGCGTGAAGCCCAACCCTCGCTGGATCGTCCACCGGCAAGATCCTGTCCACCGTTGAGGCCACCTCATCCTGATCATACCCCGCATGAAAAACTCACAAAAAAGATCTGATGGAGTCGGCGTAGGCGGAGAAACCGCCGGATCGTCGCCGTTTCCGTCCGCCTCATCCTCATCGGATCCGGCTAGCGCCCAAAACCGGCCGCCAACCCGCGGGCGACCCACCGCCCCCGAGAGCACAGGCCTGGTGATCGCCGGACGTGATAATCCACTTAAATGTGTTTTGTCTTCGCATGGAAGACTGGATTGACTGACAGATATGTGGTTCCAAGATTGTCACACCACAATGATGCAGCCTTTGAATATTCAACATCCAATTCACTTAACAAAGTTTGTATCCATATTACCTCAGTTGTTGCATTTACGAGCGGCTTGCACTCAGCCTCTATACTTGATCTAGACACTATGGTCTGCTTATCAGAAGTCCAAGAAACGAGATTACAACCAAACAGAACCGCAATACCACCTATAGACCTTCTGTCATCTAAACAACCTTCCCAATCAGCATAAAAAAAATCACTTACAAGTGTAGAGTCTGACTTGACCAATTTCAGGTCACAACTTGATGTAAACTTCAAGTGTCTGAGAATTCTTTTTACAACAGTCCAATGAGCAGAAGTAGGAGAGTGAAAGAACTGACACACTTTGTCTAGCAGATCGGGCACATCGACGACATTATGCGCATGTGACAAACCGCAACACCCAGAGTTTGATCATTCTCTCTTTCTATCTCTCTTTCTTTCTTGATTGATCATAATCGGACCACCAAATATATATCGTACGCATACTAGTTTCGCTCCAGCGTTATAAATATTCACCAAAGTATAAGTCTGAGAAAAATATGGCGCATACACACAGATGCCATACATGTTGATTCTTTAATTTATCACATCCACATAGCTACTAGTGACGGGTGAAAGTTGGATTTGTGTTAGCTTTACCACAAGTAAGCCATGCTGACCCATTTATTGAATGCACAATACCCAACTACAAAAGGATGAAGTGTCCTATGTATCATCTTGATGCTATAATAAAATGTGTCTCGTACAACAAAAATTGGCGCGCTAAGCTAGATTGGTTGATCATCGTACACCAACTGGACCACTAAGTACCATCCGGACGGTAGTTCCCTAAATGATTGGTGGATGGAATTTAATTATTGGCCGACTCCCATTCATGTTAGTGGAAGAGTGTTACCACATCCATACATGTACAAGTGCCCTGTAAGAGTTGGATTCATGTTCCCTTTACCACGAGTATACCATCCTGAGCCATTTATTCGGAGCTCAACACCCAACTACAAAGAAACCGGGTATCCTACGTATCATCTTGATGCTTTAATAAAATGTTATTTCATCAAAAAAAGACACCCAACTACCAATCTCCACCAACATTAGAGAGATGATCAATTCATCATCTACCTATCACCCTCGTTTCTGATGCTCTCTGAAAGCTACCTAAGAATATCATATTCATCATCTTATCTGCACGTTTTCTATTGAAGTTCATACTCTAGTTGATTATTGATGTGAGCTCCATTGGTGCCATGGTGAAAATAAACCATGCATTATCAATGAGGGTAACTACGGAACCAACGGAAACTAATGCATTACCATTACCTCGTGTCCACGCCCTATTGGTCCATCTCTAAATAGAACATCAGAGTTGCACTCCGTAAGTCTCACATCAATTTTTTGATGTGCATATGTTAAACGTTAGGTACAAGTTAATTATGATCAAACAAGTTACTCCTCGTCAAATACACCAACTCTAATCTAATATAATGGATAGATACCTTATTTGAGAAAGCGGGTCTTTGGAATCTGCTGGTAAATGACACTAGAATTTACATGTAGCAACATTGCTTTATGATGTGCATGTAAATAGTGGAGATATTTAATATGGGAGAATTAGGAATGAAACTAGGGGATGCCCCGCACGTTGCTGTGGGTATATCTTTGCATATCTCTACATAACTCAAGAAAATAAAAGTGAAAGTGGGCATTGAGTAATAGATATTAAGAGCGAAAAGTTGGATTGGTGTTACCTTTACCACGAGTAATCAATGCTGAGCCATTTATTGGTTGTGCAATACTCAACTAGAAAAGGCCGAAGTGTCCTATGGACCATCCTGATGCTATAATAAAATGCGCGCGCAACAATAACTAAGAGCACTAAACTGGATTGATTGATCATCGTACAACAATCATGCCACTAAGTATCATCCGCACGGTAGTTCCCTACATTTTGGTTCGTAGAGTTTAATTCTTGGCCTACTCCCACTGGCGCTAGTGGAAATGTTAGCACATCGACACTTGTAGAAGTGTTGGGTTAAGAGTTGGATTCATGTTCACTGTACCATGAGTAAACCATCCCGAGCCATTTATTGGTCGCCCAACACCCAACTAGAAATTAACCAGGTATCGAAGCATCACTGGCCATCCTCTTGCTTCACTTAGTGTCATCAACCTCTCGGAGTCTTGTTGGATGCTCTTAAATACTCAGGTAAAAAAACATCGATCAATGCTTTAGTGAACCTTAGAACTGCCTCCAAGATTGTGTCTTCACCAATGCGGACATAGTCGTCAACGTCATCGGTCGAACACTCATATGCCAAGACTCGAACAGCCGCAATGCACTTCATCAGAGGGCTCGCACTTATCTCTCCACTTGCATTTCTACGGAGCTTGAACAAGTCATCGTACTTCTCAACGATTTTTTCAATGGTCAAAAAAGACGTGTGTGCACCCGAAAGTGTCGCGAAAGTACTTCTTTGGATAGGTTGGTTGTGGATCAAACTTGTCTCTCATGGTCTTGGCATGGCCCTCGGCTCTATCACGGTTGATGTGTATACGGCCAAAATGTGATCCTCTCCTAGGGCACCGAATATCATCATTAAAAATCATGCCTAAAACCGTTTAAAAGTCATGCCTAAAGTGTCGAATGATGACGGGTCCTCGAAGACCATCTGCCTCAACCTCTTCAATGGTCATGACCACATTTTGCTGCATCACCGAGAGACATTATCACTCTCAATTTCGTGAAATCATGAAAACTTTTTTAAACTCATGAACATATTTCAAATTCGTGTACACTTTTACCAAGTTTCGAACATTTACAGAATCGACGAACAGTTGCTTGAAAATTGGCGTAACAATTTTTGAAATTCACAAACATCTTTTTGGAAATACATGACCATTTTCTTTAATCAATGAAAACTTTATGAATGAATAAACTATTTTGTAATTCACGAACAGTTTTAAAATTTTTAGGATATTTTTCCATTCATGAACATTTTTTAATTGGCAAAATTTTGCTAAATTTCATTAACATTTTGTAATAAACAAACTTTTTAAAAAATCATGAATTGTTTTTGACTTCCTGAACATTTTTTTTTCAAAATTTTGAACATTTCTTGAATCAGCAAACATTTTTTGCAAAATCACGAACATTTTCGGAATCCATAAATATTTTCTGATTTACCAAATACTCATTTTTTAAATTTTTGGAACTTTTTTGAAGTCACATCATTTCAGTAAAATATTAAAACATACTACATGCTAGCAGTACTGCTGGAGGCCGGTCAACCATTTTATTGGAACCAGTACGACAACATCCTCCTCCGGCAGCATCCTCCTCCATGCACTTGGGCCCAGTGTCGCCGGTGTACTGGCGGGGCGGGTACACAGGCTTGCAGACCTTGCAGGTTGCAGCAGAGTTGTCGACCACGTCCATGCAGGTGCACGTCGGCGGGTCCGACTTGGTGCAGCAGGCCACGTCGCAGCACCTCCACGGCCTGGGCGCCACCATTACCACCATGTCTGCAAGTCCTCAGCCAGCCAAGCTGTGATCAGTATTTTCATGTACTGCACTAGCAGCTCACAAACTGAACTAGAGAAGTAAAAGAGTTCTACCTTTGCACTAGCAGCTCACAAACTGAACTAGAGAAAAGAGTTGACGCGCGCGGCAGGAATCACCGTACCTTTGCCTTTGCTCGGCAGGAGAATGGTGCCCGCGCTGTCGGCGGCATCGGAGGGGTGGCCGCCGATGAGAGCATCAGCATGATGCTAGCTGCAGTAATGCATCTCCTCATCTTAATCAATGTAGCCTAGTGACACAAGTACATCACCACTAATATCCAGCAGATCGAGCAGATCTGAATCTATTTTTGTCAATATCTAACCTGCAATCTCAACACAACTTACTGCTGCGCAAAGCACATGGGCAAGAATTCCAGGGTAACAAGTAACAGCACTTGGTATTGGATACTGATATCTGCAGTCTCAGAGAACAGATTGATATCCGCACTTAGTATTGATATCTTCATTCTTTTGTTAGACAAGTGCTGACAGGACCAGCTTCTACGAGCTGCGTGGTTGTGGTTGGAACCAACGTGGATAAGGTACCCATAACATATGTCAATCTTTCCTTTTGGCCGCAAGAAACGTTGTGATCTAAATTTTTTGCACACAAGAAAAGAAACACCGGCATAGCAAAACGATGTGTCTTTTTTTTTTTTTTGCGACATAAAACGATGCATCTTATTCACTGCCTATTTCGCATTCAGCATAGACGCCCGTCCTGTTTAGCCCCAAAAATAGTAAGAGAAAATTAACCTATCGTCAGAAAGGGCTGAGCCCCATCGCCTAATACCATGCACTCATATCAAAAATGAACTTAGAGAAAAGGCCTCAGCCCAGCTTTTTATTTAGCTCAAAGTTCAGTTAGGCAAGTAGCTAAAAGGGTATCTGGTTACACGGATGGAGAGACAGGGGCAAACTCCCCCAAAGCGTGAACTCCCAGTCCAGAAAATGTCATATAAAGGAAACGGTTAATATTTTTTGTTTGGGTTACATCATCACGCTTGAGCCTTATATGTATTGTATTTTGACTACAAATTCCTCATAATGGGAACTTATAAATATAGAGCTAGCATGGTGGTAGCAGGTCAGGGAGAGAAATCTGCATTCTTGTCTTAAAAAAGAAAAAAAAACTGCATTCCATATGCAACAGGCAAACAGCTCACCACAGACCACTGGTGTAGTTACACACTCATTCTCCTTCAGCAAGGTTGCTTCTTAATCGATCTTACAAAAATAGTAACTCCTGTCATTGTGAACAGCCAGAAAAAAGATCTGCATTTTGATGAACTTTATGATTTGCGAATGCTTCTCCAAACAGGACTAAAATCCAGGCTTCGGCTTCAAATACAGAGGCATAGCTTAAGTGACTAACTACGGCGACGCCTTAACGGTAACGGTGAAAGGAAACGATCTAGGCCGTCCGAGCATCGGTGAAGGCGGAGAAGTGAGGACAATCACATTGATCACTTCAGGCGTCTTCAGTTTTAAGTTAGACAGTGTTGACAGGATCAGACTTTACGAGCTGTGTGGTTGCGCGTGGAACCAACGTGGATAAGGTACCACATCATATCTCGATATTTTCTTTTAAGGCCGCAATAAAATGTTGTGATCTACTACATTTTTTTGTTTACAAAGGGAGTACCTTTTTTGCCCGCAAGGAAGAAAAAAATCTTCAGCATAGCAAAATGATGTGTCATATTCGCTGCATGTTCCATATTCAGAAAATCTTCAGTTGAACTCCTCAAGGACTTGCTTAATCTTTGCACAAGAATAATTTAACAAACAGTCCAAATTGTCAAAATAATCATCTAACAAACAGTTTATATACATTGCACTGGTAAATAATCATTTGTTCGGGTGCCATCATAAAGCCGTTGGGTGGATTCTGTCTCAACTCTGAAGAACACTGACGAACAGTAAAACAAACAGAGAGGAGACAGAACTTTGCGAGCGCAATCTTTGTGTCTTTTTGTTTCTTCCTTCTATTCTGTGTGTAACAAACTCGCAGCATGCAATGCCCACGATCCGATTGAGCCGCGCCATCCCACAGACAGTTGTGGCCAGTAAACTCACGATTACAACAATGGAAACTATGACTAAGTCTGAAGAAAAAACTGGCCTGACACTAACTTGTCTAAACTGAACCTGAGCGTGTACACAACACGTTTCAGAGTTATTCAGAAAACTAACTGAAAAAATAGAACAGGGGCAACTAGACTAACATAACAGTTTTTTGAAGTTAAAAACTATAGATTTCCAACGAAATTGTAAACAAAAAAAGGGTCAGATTAGGAACAGTAACCAGCCCTGCTCCAGAGGGCACGCCACACATACAACAAAATTGACTGACTTTGACGAGTGGCTGGTGACTCCCATCACACTCTGGCCACAAATTTGTATGAAAAAATTTCTTATAACGGAAATATATAAATATAGCTCAGACCAAGCATAGTGGTAGCAGCCTAGTAGGTCATTGTTAACAGCCAGAAAAAGAACTACATTTTGATATATAGTGTTTTGACAATTCAGAGAATCCAGCCTCTTTATAAGTAGAATTAAGTGAAGTAGCTAGCTTAAGTGACTAACCATGGCAAAGCCTTAACGGTAACAGTGCAACAAAACGATCTAGGCCGTCCGAGCAGCGGTAGAGGCAGAGAAGCGACGACAGTCGCCAGATTCGACACTTCAGGCATCTTCAGTCTTCAGTAAGACAGTGCTGACAGGATCAGTCCCTACGATCTGTGTGGTTGTGCCTGGAAGCAAAGTAGATAAGGTAAACATATCATATCTCAATCTTTCGTTTTGTCCGCAAGAAATGTTGTGATCTACTCCCTCCGTCCCATAATGTAAGACGGTTTTTTGACACTAGTGTACATTTGTTGCCTGCAAAATAAAAGAAAACTCATCAGCATAGCAAAATGATGTGTCATATTCACTGCCTGTTTCATATTCAGCATAGACAATAGACGCCTCTCCTGTTTAGTCCCAAAAATAAGAAGAGAAAATTAACCTATCGTCAGAGAGGGATGAGCCCCATCGCCTAATACCTCGCACTCGTATCAAAAAATAAATTTACAGGAAAGGCCTCAACCCCAGCTTTTTATTTATAGCTCAAAATTCAGCTAGGCAAGCAACAAAAGAAAAACGAAAACATAAACCACCCGAGGCCAGATAGAGGCAAACTCTCCAACATGACTCCCAGTGCAGGAAATGTATAAGCAGCAGCGTCTTCAGTTTAACTCCTCAAGGACTACTCGCTGAATCTTGGCACAAGAATAATGTATCATAATGGTCAGTATTAATTTGCTCAGGTGCCATCATCAGCCTTCTACATATTCTAACTTGACTACAAATTCCTCGTAATGGAAACATATAAACATATGCAACAGGAAAACAGCTCACCACAAACCACTGGTGTAGTTACACACTCATTCTCCTTCAGCAAGGTTGGTTCATAATCGGTCTTACAATAATAGTAACTCATGTCATTGTTAATAGCAGAAAAGAGAACTGCATTTCGATATTGCTCCACAGATACCAGATTCTTGATGTTCCTCCAAACAGGACTCTCCTAAAATCTACTACATTCCAGCACTCACTAACAGCTGCATGATTGTTGCATACACTTCAGTAACCCACTGCATTCTTCTACCAACATTTTCTTCCCTTCTGTTTGAGATGAAGAGCAGGGTTCAAAATCCAGCCAGCAAGCGTTGGGGCTACAGTTTTGCCAGCAAAGGTATGCTTTGTGCTACTTAGCTCCTTTCAATCTCTTTCAATCTCTAGAGAGTTTCAACGAAATTGTAATAAAAAAAAGGATTTTCGCAGATTAGGAATAGTAACCAGCCCTGCTCCAGAGGGCACGCCACATATACAACAAAATTGACTGACTTTGACAGTACCTTGTGGTAGCAGTCAGGCAACTAGACGAGTGGCTGGTGACTCCCATCACACTCTGGCCATAAATTTGTATGAACCAGACTTGTTCGACTTTGACCATAGACTCCGTGAGTCTAGTATTCTGGCCAAACATCTCTGGTAGCTAGTATGGCTCTGTTATAGCTAATACTAACACCGAGCCTGTAGCGTACTCTAGCCTGTATGCATTGCTTCCCCAGCCTAGGCAGCTCGTTCTTCCAGCATGTCTCGCACAACCAATCTCTTGCTACTTCTCATCAGCATAAGCATATTTCCATTCTTCACAAATGCTGCACTAGAACCCCACCATCAGCATGCCCATGGCGGCGGCTGCATCCCTGCCGAGAGGGCCGCCTTGCTCTCCTTCAAAGAGGGCATTACAAGCAACGCCACCAGCATCCTCGCCTCGTGGCAAGGACAGGATTGCTGCCGGTGGAGAGGCGTCAGTTGCAGCAACCGAACTGGCCATGTCATCAAGCTTCACCTTCGCAATACCAATGACGACCATGATCCATGTGACAATGCAAATGCTTTGTTCGGTGAGATAAGTCCCTCTCTGCTTTCCTTGAAGCGTCTAGAGCACCTGGACCTTAGCTGGAACTGTTTAT
The DNA here is from genome assembly GCA_904067115.1 of Aegilops sharonensis. NCBI lineage: Eukaryota > Viridiplantae > Streptophyta > Magnoliopsida > Poales > Poaceae > Aegilops > Aegilops sharonensis. The sequence continues at coordinate 17,926,489 of LR880968.1, read as the reverse complement.
TAGGGACAAATAGTCAAATTCCTCATTTGCTGGGCTCTATGGGGAACTTGAGATACCTTAACCTCTCTGGTATACCATTTATCGGTAGACTGCCTTCTCAGCTTGGTAATCTGTCTAAGTTGCAGTATCTTGACATTGGCCGACATGATTATTATACTGATATGTACTCAACGGACATCACCTGGTTAACAAAGCTATTTTTCCTGAAGTTCGTCAGCATGACGGGAGTACAGTTGTCAGGGATAGTTGACTGGCCTCATACCCTGAATATGATTCCATCTCTCAGGATTATTGATCTTAGTCATTGTCAACTTCATAGTTCAAACCAATCACTTACGCACCTTAATCTCACAAAACTTGAGAAGCTTGACCTGTCCTTCAATTACTTTGAGCACTCACTTGGATCTGGCTGGTTTTGGAAAGCGACAAGCCTCAAGAACCTCAATCTTGGGTATAACTACCTATTCGGCCAGTTCCCTGACACGCTAGGAAACATGACGTTTCTTCAAGTCCTTGATATTCCAAGGAATGGGAATTTGGACGTGATCATGCCAAGAAACATTAAGAATCTTTGCAGTTTGGAAAGCATTGACCTCTTTGGTAATGGGATAAATGGGGTCTTTGAACTGTTCATGGAGAGTATGCCGCAATGCACACGGAAAAAATTGCAGAAGCTGGGTTTAAGTAGCAACTATTTCACCGGACCTATGCCAACCTTTATTAGTGATTTCACCAAGTTGAGCATATTATCGCTCGACACAAACAACCTTGTTGGACCTATACCACCACAGCTTGGGAATTTGACATGTCTAACCTCCCTTTATCTCGGCCAAAATCAACTCACTGGAAGTATACCAATTGAACTTGGCGACCTTACTACTTTGACTTCATTGGACATGTCCTTGAATGACCTCACCGGGAGTATACCAGCCGAGCTTGGGAATTTGAGGTATTTAACAACTCTTGAACTCTCGGGCAACGAAATTGCTGGATCTATACCACCACAGCTTGCGAATTTGACACGTCTAAGCTCCCTTGAACTCTGGGGAAATGAAATTGTTGGATCTATACCACCACAGCTTGGGAATTTGACATGTCTAAGCTCCCTTGAGCTCAGTGACAATCTCCTCACCGGAAGTATACCAGCTGTGGTTGGGAAATTGATGTATTTGACTGAACTTGGCCTCTCAAATAACAAGATCACTGTGCCTATACCACCAGAGCTTATGCATTCAACTAGCCTAACCAACCTAGATCTTTCCAGCAATTGTCTCAATGGAAGTGTACCCACTGAAATAGGTTCTCTAATTAATCTGATTTTTCTAGACCTAAGCAACAATAACTTCAGTGGTGTGATCACGGAGGAACACTTTGCAAGTCTAACAAGTTTGAAGGAAATAGACTTGTCTTCCAACAATTTGAAGATTGCATTGAATTCAGATTGGCTTCCTCCCTCTACACTGGAATCTGCACGGTTTGCATCTTGCCAGATGGGTCCACTGTTTCCACTGTGGCTTCGGAGGCTTAACACCACTACACTTGACATTTCAAGCAATGCTCTAAAGGGTGAGTTTCCTGATTGGTTTTGGTCCACATTTTCACATGCCAACTATCTGGATATCTCTAACAACCAAATAAGTGGCAGCCTGCCGACACATATGGATGGCATGGCTTTTAGCGAACTCTATCTCAGTTCGAACCAGCTCACCGGACCAATACCTATGTTGCCAACATATATCACCAAGTTAGACATCTCCAACAATACATTTTCAGAAACAATACCATCAAACCTTGGAGCCTCACAACTTGAAGTATTGTGTATGAAGTCAAATCAAATTGGTGGCTACATTACAGAATCTATTTGCAAATTGGAACAGTTGGTGTATTTGGATTTGTCAAACAATATTTTGGAGGGTGAAATTCCTCAGTGTTTTCAAATGGACAAAATAGAATATCTTATACTCAGCAACAACAATTTATCAGGAAAAATCCCAACATTTTTGCAGAACAACACTGGTCTGAAATTCTTGGATCTGTCATGGAATAAGTTCTCTGGTAGATTACCTACATGGGTAGGAAAGCTGGTAAATTTACGTTTTCTCATACTGAGCCACAATAAGTTTTCTGATAATATTCCAGTCGACATAACAAAGCTTGGGTATCTTCAATACTTGGATCTATCAGGCAACAACTTCTCTGGTGCAATACCTTGGCATCTGTCGAACCTAACATTTATGACAAAATTACACGAGGAATTCATGGGTATGGTTGTTGTTATTGCATATGGATCTACGGGAATTACATCCACACGATTTGGATCCACGGGAATCGAGATCACACTTCCTGCAGTATTTGGCACAGGCACAATTGGAGCTGACCGCCTAGGACAAACATTGTCAGTAAATACAAAAGGGCAGCATCTTATATATGGTAGAACAGTTGCATATTTTGTTAGCATTGATCTATCACGCAACTCCCTCACTGGTGAAATTCCTACGGACATCATTTCGCTTGCTGCACTGATGAATTTGAATTTGTCATCAAACCAATTGAGTGGACAAATTCCAAACATGATTGGTGCAGTGAAGTCATTAGAATCTCTCGACCTCTCTCAGAATAAGCTTTCTGGTGAAATCCCATCGAGCTTGTCAAATCTGACATCTCTGAGCTACCTGAACCTGTCCTACAACAGTTTGTCTGGAAGGATACCCTCTGGGCCCCAACTTGACACCCTCAGTATGGACAACCAGTCACTTATGTACATCGGCAACAGTGGACTTTGTGGGGCTCCTGTCAATAAGAATTGTTCAGGAATTGATCCTTCCATCCTTGGAGATCTTCGAAGAAGCAAGGAAGAATTTGACCCACTGACCTTTTACTTTGGGCTTGTTCTGGGATTTTTGCTGGGGCTCTGGATGGTGTTTTGTGCACTGCTGTTCAAGAAGACATGGAGAATTGCTTATTTCCAGCTCTTCGACAAGGTGTATGATCAAGTCTATGTATTTGTGGTTGTGAAGTGGGCAAGCTTCGCAAAGAAAACAGATGAAGAATAACCAAATTCTCTGAAGGAGGTAGTGTTTGTGCTGCTTCTTATTGAATGGGAGCTCTGGAATATTAACCAGGGTGTCCAATATCTTCAGAAGCATATGTTATATTGTGTGCCTTGTTTGTATCCTCTAAATAAGATGGAGATGTCTAGCTCTTCTGATACACTTATGACTTTACTATTGTCAAACTATTGTTGTAAATGTAAGACTTCAGTATTGTTTAGTTATTCAGATACATGTAGGACTTTACTATTCTTCTGGGTTGTAATAATCATGAGGGTCTTCCCCTCCTCAATAATTTCAACATTTTTCTGCGGTGACAGTGAGTTAACTTTTATTTGTTGCACGTACAGACGGGTTTGTCATCTGGACATGTACTTGTACTCTGTTGTAGACATCCCTGCAAAACTTCAGTTTATAAACTTGTAGCTGTACTCTCTGCTCTGTGATGTTACTCCCTTACTTTCTCAAGGGTACAACCGTATACGTACAACGCGCACGATGGTTTATAGAACCACGTCGGGCCTTTGATCTGGGTTGGACAGTGGTTAATTTCACAGGTTCAGAGTTTTTATGTGTAGCTTTAGATGAGTGCAGTAGAAATGTAACTGAGGTTAATTAATCTGAATGGTGGGGGAAACAGAGAAATACTAAGTAAGAGAGATAATTGAAGAGGAATTAACTAACCAGCAATTTCTCCTCGCCCCCTTGTCTCCTCCGCTCAATCGGCGCGCTCCGACCAGCAACAGCTGCAATTCTGCAGCACTCGCGAGAATCCATCCTCCGCAGAGCCGGGTCTGCCATCCTTTGTCGCGTCGTCGCGGTGCTCGCCATTGGGACCGGCCGCGACTCTCCACGGACGCCTCCCCGATTTGGTTATCCGCCGGGGCCCAACTCCGAACAGGGCAGATCGTCCAGGAGGTAGCGCACACGCGCGGCCTTGAGGGCCGGCCCACTTTGTGCTCTGCGCCGCGCATTCATCACGCGCGGCCTTGAGGGCCGGCCCACTTTGTGCTCTGCGCCGCGCATTCATCTCGCTTTTCCGGCGGTTTTCTGATTTTAAAAACTGTTTAGCAAAACAAAATCTCAAATTTGAAATTTCTTTTCATAGATTTAATAAAAATATTCGAAAATCTTAAAAAACGTTTTTAGAAGCCATGAATTTTAAAATCGCCCATGGGTTTCTGAAAATATTCAAAAATTCAGAAAAGTAACATTGAAATTTAAAAATGTTCATAAATTTTAGAAAAACGAATTTAGAAGATGTCATTGTATTTATAAAAGTATGCATGCAGTGTTTAGAAAATAGCCATGGACTTCGGAAAAATGTTTTTGAACGTGAAAAATGTCCATGCACTTTCATCGGAACTTTCCTGCTTCATAAGGGATGGTTTCTAGGAGGCTACACACTCCATCAATAGGTGTTAAAATAATATTAGACATCTTAGATAGTTCATGTATGGTGGGCTAAAATTTTGATTAGGGTTTGCAAGAAGGAAAAATAGAGATTGTGTTCAGTCATAAATTTTGAGTGAGTAGGGATTGCAAAAAGTAAAGACAAATGCTAAGGAGGTTCATATTTGGATTATATGATTATTATTTTTTGAACAATTTGACATATAATAGGGGTTTTATGTTTCTCGTGCCACAACGGAGCTATTTGGTTGCCATGGTGGTGGTTTGTTTATCCGGTTTCATGTTAGAGATTCCAGTGCAAAAATGTCTCAACAGTGGGTGTGTGTCTCATGCTAGCGACGGTGAGTGATCCCGGACATCATGGTCCCACGGGGTCGGTGCCACTAACTACCAAGTTAGAGGTAAGTAGCGGGTATATCTATGATACATACATCAGGTTCTTCGCATACATCAGAGGCATACATCGATTCACGGCTACAGAGATCTACACGAAAGATATATCTGCATCGTGCCATGGAAGTTATTCGGGAATATGGTCATCGCCACAGTTAGCCCTTGTCAACCTTTTTTGAAATATATTTATATTTTGTTTGAAATTTAATTTCAGTCAATTATTAGATGGGTTTGAACTGCAAGTATGTAATTTATTACCCAAAAATTGTATGGAATTACTATTGTAGCTTCCTAATAATATTGGAAGGCGAAATATAGGTTCTAAAGGGATTTCACCATGTAAAATCGGTCAATTTAAACTAGATCAAGATCTATTCATATTATTAAATCTCATTTTAGTTAGGGTTTAATCCTAATTCCAAAATTAATACCTTCCAATCCTTCATAAGTTTCTGGACTGTAATGATGAGGGTCTTTTCCTGAATAATTTGAACAAACTTTAGTGCGTTCGTCCACTTACTCGACTTTGTGGGACAGAAGACGAAAGTTGGTGTTGTCTATACTTTCTTGCTATTGGGATTGCTAGTGCGCATAAAAGAAAACAAGATGTTACGCACTATCTATCAAGGAGAAATGCACCAAACTTGTTCAGAAGGCTACGCGGCAGCATTGTTACCAGGTGGATGAGCCCTACATAGTCTCGGTGCGCATACCATTCCCGAATGACATCCATGCACGATGTACTGCAAAAACAAACAAAACAATTGTCATATCCAAATTGGCACAAGAACAATTCTGCAAACATGTATTCTAAGAGAAATTAACGAGCAGCAATGTTCCAGCACTCACTAAAGTTGCCTAACTGTGGCATACAATTCTGCAAACCACTGCCTTCTTCTACCAACATTCATTTCTTCTGTTGATGAAGAGCAGGGTTCAAAATCCGACCAGGTAGCCTTAGAGCTACAGTTTTACTGGCTAAAGTACATTATTTTGTGCTACTTCCCCTTTTGCTCTTGAATATTGTTTGAAGTTGAAAACACTAGAGGGTTTCAACAAAAGTAATGCCCAAAAAAAAAAATTTGGTCAGATTTGGAATAGTTAGCAGCCCTGCTCCAGAGTGCACGGCGCATATACAGCCGAACTGAGTGACGTTGACAGTACCTTGGGGTTGCAGTCAAGCAACTACTAGTTGAGTAGCCGCCAAAGTTGATTGAATGGAATCTCCATGGAGCACCGAAGGACGAGAACTTTGACCGTAGACTCCATCGGTCAACCATGGCAGCATAGCTCTGGCACAGTAGCTAAATACTAACCGAGCCTGTAACATACTCTGCTTTGATTCCCCAGCTAGACAGCTCGTTCTTCCAGCATGTGTCGAACAACCAATCTCTTGCTCACTCTCATCAGCATAAGCATCTTTCCGTTCTTCACAACTGGTTCAGTACAGCCTCAGCATGCTCATGGTGGCGGCTGCATCCCTGCCGAGAGGGCCGCCTTGCTCTCCTTCAAAGAGGCTGTTACAAGCAACAACACCAACCTCCTTGCCTCTTGGCAAGGACAGGAGTGCTGCCGGTGGAGAGGCGTCAGTTGCAGCAACCGAACAGGCCATGTCATCAAGCTTCACCTTCGCAATCCGAATGTGGCGCACATCTTTGGCGAGTCTGATGCATGTGGTGGTGACAGTGCTATGTTCGGCGAGATAAGTCCCTCTCTTCTTTCCTTGAAGCATCTAGAGCACCTGGACCTCAGCATGAACTGTTTACTAGGGACAAATAGCCAAATTCCTCATATATTGGGCTCCATGGGGAACTTGAGATATCTTAACCTCTCTGGCATACCATTCAACGGCAGAGTACCTTCTTGGCTTGGTAACCTGTCTAAGTTGCAGTATCTTGACCTTGCCCAACCTGGTTATTATTCTGGTATTATGTACTCAACGGACATCAACTGGTTAGCGCAGCTACCTTTCCTGAAGTTCCTTAGCATGAGTGGAGTAAACCTCTCGGGGATAGCTGACTGGCCTCATACCCTGAATATGATTCCACCTCTGAGGGTTATTGATCTTTCTTACTGTCATCTTGATAGTGCAAACCAATCACTTCCGCACCTTAATCTCACAGAACTTGAGAAGCTTGATCTATCCTATAATTATTTTGAGCACTCACTCAAATCTGCTTGGTTTTGGAAAGCAACAAGCCTCAAGTACCTTGATCTTGAGGAGAACGGACTATTTGGTCAATTCCCTCACACACTAGGAAACATGACGCACCTTCAAGTCCTTGATATTTCAAAGAATGGGAACAAGGACATGATGATGACAGGAAACCTGGGGAATCTTTGCAGTTTGGAAATCCTTGACCTCTCTAGTAATTATATAAATGGAGACATAACAGTGTTGATGGAGAGTTTGCCGCAATGCACATGGAAGAAAATGCAAGAGCTGGATTTAAGTAGGAACGATTTGAATGGAACTCTGCCAAATTCGATGGGGAAGTTCACCAGCTTGAATATGCTTGACCTCTCTAGTAATTATATAAATGGAAGTATCCCACCAGGGATTGGGTATTTGACAAGTCTGACTGCCCTTGACCTTTCCAACAATCTTTTCAGTGCAACCTTACCCTTTGAAATTGGTTCCCTTACTGATCTGATGTCGTTGGATCTAAGCAATAACAGCTTTGACGGAAGTTTAATCCCTCAGATTGGTGCCCTTACTAATCTCACTTCTTTGGTCCTAAGAGCTAACCAGTTGAATGGAAGTGTACCTGCTGAAATAAGTTACCTTACTAGCCTGATCTATCTGGATCTAAGCAGCAACAACTTCAGTGGTATGATCACAGAGGAACACTTTATAGGTCTAAAAAACTTAAAGGCCATAGACCTTTCCTTCAACAGTTTAAAGGTTGGGCTGGGTTCAGAATGGCTTCCTCCCTTTAGTTTGACGTATGCAATGTTGGCATCCTCCGAGATGGGCCCACTATTTCCAGCTTGGCTTCAACAGCAGCCAGAAATCAGCACACTAAGCATCTCAAGCACATCTCTGAAGGGCAACATTCCTGACTGGTTTTGGTCTACATTTTCACAAGCCACATACCTCGATATCTCTGACAACCAACTATGTGGCAGCTTGCCAGCAGATCTGGATGCTATGGCATTTGAAACACTCTCTCTCTTCAAATCGGCTTACCGGACCAGTACCTTCGTTGCCGGCAGGTATCAGAAAATTGGACATCTCAAACAATTCATTTTCAGGGAAGCTGCCATCAAATATTGGTGGTCCAGATCTTGAAATGTTTCTTATGTATTCAAATCAAATTGAGGGCTACATTCCGGAATCCATGTGCAAATTAAAGAGGTTGTTATTTCTGGATTTGTCAAACAATATTTTGGAGGGTGAAATTCCCCAATGTTTTGGCGTCAGACATATACAATTTCTTCTGCTCGGCAACAATAGTTTATCAGGAAAATTCCCAGCACTCTTGCAGAACAGCACACATCTGAAGTTCTTGGATCTTGCAAGTAATAAGTTCTCTGGAAGATTACCTACATGGATAGGAGAATTGAGGGCCTTAAGCTTTTTACTATTGAGCCACAATGCACTTTCTGGTACTATTCCAGTCGAAATAACAAACCTTGGGTATCTTCAATATATGGATCTATCAGGCAACAACTTCTCTGGCCCAATACCATCGCATTTGTCAAACTTAACGTTTATGACAGATTTACAAGACAACTTCCTGCCTAGGTTTGATCAACCAAATAGTTACGAAATGAGAGGTGGTAGTCCGGATTCTACAATAATAGGAGCTGGTCACCTAGGACAAATATTGTCAGTAATTACCAAAGGGCAGCAACTTATATATGGTAGGACAATTGCATATTTTGTGGGTATTGATTTATCAAGCAACTCCCTGGCCGGTGAAATTCCCACAGACATCACTTCCCTTGTTGCAATCATTAATTTGAATTTATCATCAAACCAGTTGAGTGGAAAAATTCCAAACATGATTGGTGCCATGCAGTCATTGGTATCTCTCGACCTCTCTCAGAACAAGCTTTCTGGTGAAATCCCATCGAGCTTGTCAAGTCTGACATCTCTAAGCTACCTGAACCTGTCCTACAACAGTTTGTCCGGAATGATACCATCTGGCCCCCAACTTGACATCCTCAATTTGGGCAACCAGTCACTTATATACATCGGCAACAGTGGACTTTGTGGGGCTCCTGTCCATAAGAATTGTTCAGGAAATGATCCTTTCATCCATGGAGATCTCAGAAGCAGTAACCAAGAATTTGATCCATTGACGTTTTATTTTGGTCTTCTGCTGGGATTTGTGGTGGGGCTCTGGATTGTGTTTTGTACCTTGCTGTTGAAGAAGACTTGGAGAATTGCTTATTTCCAGCTCTTCGACAAGGTGTACGATCAAGTTTATGTATTTGTGGTTGTGAAGTGGGCAAGGTTCACAAAGAAAGCAGATGAAGAATAACCAATTTCTCTAAAGGAGGTAGTGTTTGTGCTGCAACCTATTGAATGCGAGCTCTGGAATATTAACCAGGTTGTGCAAGATCTCCAGAAGCATATGTTATATTGTGTGCTTTGTTTGTACCTCTAAATAAAAATGAAGATGTCTAGCTCTTCTGATACATTTATAACTTTACTATTTTCAAACTACTGTGGTAAGACTTCAGTATTGTGTAGTTATTCCGATACATGCCAAACTTCATTATTCTTATGGACTGTAATCATGAGGGTATTTCCCTGAACAATTTCAACATTTTTTCTACGGTGACAGTGAGTTATTTTTTTATTTTTTGCACGTACGACGGGTTTTTCATCTGGACTTGTACTCTGTTGTAGACATCCCTGCAAAACTTAAGTTTATAAACTTGTAGCTGTACTCTGTGCTGTTACTCCCTTACTTTCTGAAGGGTACGAGTACAATGCGCATGATGGTTTGTAGAACCGTGTCTGCTCTTTAATCTGGGTTGGACAGTGGTTTATTTCATAGGTTGGAGTTTGTATGTGTAGCTTTAGATTAGATGTGTGCAGTAGAAATGCAACTGACTGTCCTCAAGTGTTAATATCAATTAGGAGCAAGCGTATTTATTTGGTTACTCTGAAATCTGAATGACGGGGAAACAGAGAAACAGAGTAATTAACCAGCAACGGCCACCGTTCTGCAGCACTCACCGGCCATGGTGCGGCCGGGCAACGCCACGCCACCGGCTGGCTCCTTGGGAGCCTTGGCTACGCGGCCACCCTCGCCTTTGTCACGCGCGGCCTCTGGTGGTTCGCCACCGTCCTCGCCGTTGGGAACGGCCGCGACTCTCCACGGCACCCCGACCTGGGGGCAACCCCAAACAGGGAGGAGCGCTGCGGGCAGCACACGCGCGGCCGTGAGGGCCGGCCCAGTTTGGCGTCTGCGTGATCGCATTCACCCGGTTTTCTGATTTTAAAAACTACTGTATTTCGCAAATGGCTCAAAAAAAACTATCTCGCAAAAAAAAATAACTCTAGTTTAAAAAATATTCACAGATTGAAGAAAATATTCGAAATTTAAGAGAATATTCAAAAAAATATTAAAAAGTCATGAATTTTAAAAACGCCCATGGACTTCGGAAAATATTCGCAAATTGAGAAAAGTGCTACATTTTAAAAATATTCATAATTTAGGAAACATGAATTTATTTTTTTTTGACATATATTTATAAAAAGGTTCATGCAATGTTTACAAAATAGTCATGAACTTCAGAAAAAAGTTTACGAACGTGAAGAATGCGCATGGATTTAGGCAAATGTTCATGCATGGTGTGGTCTTTTCGTCGGAACTGTCCTGCTTCATAAGGGATGATTTCTAGGAGGCTGCACACTCCATCGATGATAGGTGGTAAAATGAGATTAAACATCTTAGACAGTTCATGTATCATTGTGGGCTATGGTTTTTATTATGATTTGCAAGCAGGAAAATAGAGATTGTGCTCAGTCATAAATTTTGAGTGAGTAGGGATTGCAAGAAGTAAAGAGGAACGCTAACGAGGTTCACTGTGATATATTTGAGTTTTATGTATTTTTAGGACAAGTTTGACATATAATAGGCGTTTTCGTGCTACAACGGCGCTATTTGGTTGCCATGACTGTAGTTTGTTTATCCGGTTTCCCGTTAGCGATTCCAGCGCAAAATGTCTCATGTGTGGGTGTATGTCTCGTGCTTTTGTGACGTCGAGTGATCCCGAACAACAGGGTCCAACGGGTGAGTGCCACTAACTATCAAGGTATGTAGCGGGTGTATCTATGATACATACATCAGATTATTCACATACATCACATGCATACGTCGAATCGCGGCTACGGAGATCTCCACCCATGATATATATGCAGTGTGCATGGAAGTCATTTGGGAGTGGTCATCACCACCGTCAGCCCTCATCAACCACTGTCATCCCTCGTCAACCTTTTTTGAATTATATTTATATTTTGTTTGAAATTTAATTTCAGTTTAATTATTGAACGGGTTTGAACTGCAAGTATGTGATTTATTACTCAAATTTTTTGTGGAATAACTATTTGTAGCTTCCCGATAATATTGGAAGGCTAAATATAGGTTCTAATTAAAGAGATTTCACCATGTACAATCAGTCAATTTAAAATAGATCAAGATATATTCATATTATTAAGTTTCATTGTAGCAAGAGTTTAATCCTAGTTCCAAAATTAATACCTTCTAATCCTTCATAAATTTCTGCACTGTAATCACAAGGGTCTTTTCCTGAATAGTTTGAACAACCTCTAGTGCATTCATCCACTTACTCGTGTTCTCCCTATAGCAAGGTCTATACACTTAATCTAGGTAGCTATCAAACTCGATTTTGTGGGACAGAAGATAAAAGTTGGTGACTTGGTGCGCATAAGTATAAAAGAAAGTTGGTGACTTTGTTCTCCCTATATAGCAAGGTCTATATATACTTTCTTGCTAGTGGAATTACTAGTAAGCATTCAAGAAAACGAGATGTTCATAAGTATAAAAGAAAAATCGGATACGCACGATCTATCAAGGAGCTCTTCTCTCTCAAAAAAAGGTGGGAGCATACCACTTGACGACTCATCTTCCTGCTGAATGCCAACGCTCCTGCCCAAGCTCGGGACCTGCTCAAGAAGAAGTACAAGCTGTCCAAAGACATGCAAACATTTGCCATGTACTGCAAAAACAAACAAAACAATGATCATATCCAAATTGGCACAAGAATAATTCAGCAAACATGTATTCCAAGAGAAATTAACGGGAAGCAATGTTCCAGGACTCACTACAGTTGCATAACCGTGGCATACAATTCTGCAAACCACTGGTTTCCTCTACAAACATTCATTTATTCTGTTTGAGATGAAGAGCAGGGTTCAAAATCCGACCAGGTAGCCTTAGAGCTACAGTTTACTGGCTAAAGTACATTATTTTGTGCTACTTCCCCTTTTGCTCTTGAATATTGTTTGAAGTTGAAAACACTAGAGGGTTTCAACAAAAGTAATGCAAAAAAGAAAAGAGTTTGGTCAGATTTGGAATACTCACCAGCCCTGCTCCAGAGTGCACAGTGCATATACAGCAGAACTGAGTGACATTGACAGTACCTTGGGGTTGCAGTAAGCAACTACTAGTTGAGTAGCCGCCAAAGTTGATTGAATGGGGTCTCCATGGAGCACCGAAGGACGACAACTTTGACCGTAGACTCCATCGGTCAACCATGGCAGCATAGCTCTGGCACAGTAGCTAAATACTAACCGAGCCTGTAACATACTCTGCTTTCATTCCCCAGCTAGACAGCTCATTCTTCCAGCATGTGTCGAACAACCAATCTCTTGCTCACTGTCATCAGCATAAGCATCTTTCCATTCTTCACAACTGGTTCAGTACAGCCCCAGCATGCTCATGGTGGCGGCTGCATCCCTGCCGAGAGGGCCGCCTTGCTCTCCTTCAAAGAGAGCATTACAAGCAACAACACCAACCTCCTCGCCTCGTGGCAAGGACATGAGTTCTGCCGGTGGAGAGGCGTCAGTTGCAGCAACCGAACAGGTCATGTCATCAAGCTGCACCTTCGAAATCCGAATGTGACGCTCGACGCCTATGGCTACTATGATGCATGTGCTGGTGGCAGTGCTTTGTTCGGCAAGATAAGTCCCTCTCTGCTTTCCTTGAAGCGTCTAAAGCACCTCGACCTCAGCATGAACTGTTTACTTGGGCCAAATAGTCAACTTCCTCATTTACTAGGCTCCATGGGGAGCTTGAGATACCTTAACCTCTCTGGCATACCATTTACCGGTAGAGTGCCTTCTCAGCTTGGTAATCTGTCTAAGTTGCAGTATCTTGACCTTGGCCAAGTTGGCTATTCTAGGCTTTACTCAATGGACATCACTTGGTTAACAAAGCTACCTTTCCTGAAGTTCCTTGGCATGAATGGAGTAATTCTCTCAGGGATAGCTGACTGGCCTCATACCCTTAATATGATTCCATCTTTGAGGGTTATTGATCTTTGTGACTGCCTTCTCGATAGTGCAAACCAATCACTTCCGCACCTTAATCTCACAAAACTTGAGAAGCTTGACCTCTCCGGGAATTACTTTGAGCACTCACTTGGATCTTGCTGGTTTTGGAAAGCCACAAGCCTCAAGTACCTCGATCTTGGGCAGAACTTACTATTCAGCAAGTTCCCTGACACACTAGGAAACATGACGTCCCTTCAAGTTCTTGATGTTTCACAGAATTTGAACGTGGACATGATGATGACAGGAAACCTTAAGACTCCTTGCAGTTTGGAAATCATTGACCTCTGTGGTAATGGGATAAATGGATTCTTTCAGGTGTTGCTGGAGAGTTTGTCGCAATGCAGATGGAAAAAATTGAAGAAGCTAGATTTAAGAGGCAACAATTTCACTGGAACTCTGCCAAACTTTATCGGTGACTTCAGCAGGTTGAGCATACTAAGGCTCTCCAGAAACAACCTTGTTGGACCTATACCACCACGGATTGGGAATTTGACATGTCTAGCCTCCATTGATCTCAACAGCAATCACTTCACTGGAAGTATACCAGACGAGCTTGGGAATTTGAGGTATTTAACTGCTCTTGAACTCCGGGGCAACAAAATTACTGGATCTATACCACCACAGCTTGGGAATTTGACATGTCTAACCTCCCTTGACCTCAGTGACAATCACTTCACTGGAAGTATACCAACTGAACTCGGTGGCCTTACTACTTTGAGTAATTTGGATATAGCCTTTAATAACCTCACCGGGAGTATACCATACGAGCTTTGGAATTTGAGTTATTTAACCGATCTTGACCTCGGAGGCAACAATATTGTTGGATCTATACCACCACAGCTCGCGAATTTGACACGGTTAACCTCCCTTCAGCTCTTCAAAAATCACCTCACTGGAAGTATACCAACTGAACTTGGTGCCCTTACCACTTTGACTTCTTTGGACATAAGCATTAACGTCCTCACCGGGAGTATACCAGCCGAGCTTGGGAATTTGAGGTATTTGTCTGAACTTTGCCTCTCAGATAACAACATCACTGCCCCTATACCACCAGAGCTTATGCACTCAACTAGCCTAACCTATCTAGACCTCTCTAGCAATCATCTCAATGGAAATGTACCCACTGAAATAGGCTCTCTTACTAATCTGATTTCTCTGTACCTATGTGACAATAGCCTTACTGGTGTGATCACGGAAGAACACTTTGCAAATCTAACAAGTTTAAAGGATATAGACTTGTCTTCCAACAACTTGAAGATTGTACTGAATCCAGATTGGCGCTCTCCCTTTACCTTGGAATCTGCATCATTTGCATCTAGCCAGATGGGTCCTCTGTTTCCAGCTTGTCTTCAACGTCTGAAAACCAATGCACTTGATATTTCAAGCAACGGTCTAAAGGGTGAGATTCCTGATTGGTTTTGGTCTGCATTTTCAAATGCCACATATCTGGATATCTCTAACAACCAAATAAGTGGCAGCTTGCCAACACATATGCATAGCATGGCTTTTGAAGAACTCCATCTCAATTCGAACCAGCTTACTGGACCAATACCTATGTTACCAAAAAACATCACCCTGTTAGACATCTCCAACAATACATTTTCAGAAACAATACCATCAAACCTTGGAGCCGTACGGCTTGGAGTATTGTCTATGCATTCAAATCAAATTGGTGGCTACATTCCAGAATCTATTTGCAAATTGGAACAACTTGTGTATCTGGATATGTCGAACAATATTTTGGAGGGTGAAGTTCCTAAATGTTTTGACTTCTACAAAATAGAACATCTTATACTCAGCAACAACAGTTTGTCAGGAAAAATACCATTATTTTTGCAGAGCAACACAGGTCTGAAGTTCTTGGATCTGTCATGGAATAAGTTCTCTGGAAGATTGCCTACATGGATAGGAAACCTAGTCAATTTGCGTTTTCTCGTACTGAGCCATAATAAATTTTCTGATAATATTCCAGTAGACATAACAAAGCTGGGGCAGCTTCAATACTTGGATCTATCAGGCAACAACTTCTCTGGCGCAATACCTTGCCATTTGTCGAATCTAACATTTATGACAACATTACAAAAGGAATTTATGTATATGGTTGGTGTTGAATATGAAACCATGGGAGGTACGACCGGAATTGAAGCTGATATCATAGGACAAATATTGTCAGTAAATACAAAAGGGCAGCAACTTATATATCGTAGAACACTTCGATATTTTGTGGGCATTGATTTATCATGCAACTCCTTAACTGGTGAAATTCCTACAGACATAACTTCGCTTGCTGCACTAATGAATTTGAATTTATCATCGAATCAATTGAGTGGAAAAATTCCGAACATGATCGGCGCTATGCAGTCATTAGCATCACTCGACCTATCTCACAACAAGCTTTCTGGTGAAATCCCATCGAGCTTGTCAAGTCTGGCATCTCTGAGCTACCTGAACCTGTCCTACAACAGTTTGTCTGGAAGGATACCCTCTGGACGCCAACTTGACACCCTCAGTGCGGACAACCAGTCACTTATATACATCGGCAACAGTGGACTTTGTGGGTCTCCTGTCCATAAGAATTGTTCAGGAAATGATCCTTCCATCATTGGCAATCTCGAAAGCAGCAAGCAAGAATTTGACCCACTGACCTTTTATTTTGGGCTTATGATGGGATTTGTGGTGGGGCTCTGGATGGTGTTCTGTGCACTGTTGTTCAAGAAGACATGGAGAATTGCTTATTTCCGGCGCTTCGACAAGGTGTATGATCAAGTCTATGTATTTGTGGTTGTGAAGTGGGCAAGTTTCACAAAGAGCACAGATGCAGAATAAGCAATTGTTCTGAAGGAGGCAGTGTATGTGCTGCAACCACTGAATGAGAGCTCTGGATTATTAACCAGGGTATGGAAGATCTTCAGCAGCATATGTTATATCATGTGCCTTATTTGTACTCTCTAAATAAAGATGAAGATGCCAATATCTTCTCATGATACAGTTATGACTTTACTATTGTCTAACTATTCTGGTAAATGTAAGACTTCAGTATTGTTTAGTTATTCCGATACATGTTAAACTTTACTATTATTTTGGGATGTAATAATCATGAGGGTCTTTACCTGAATAATTTGGACATTTTCTGTGATTACAATGAGTTTTTTTTTTTTTTGCATGATGGGTTTGTCATATGGACTAAATTAGCTGTAGAAATCCCTGCAACACTTCAGTTTATAATCTTGCAGTTGTACTCTGTGATGTACTCTCTGACTTTCTGAAGGGTAAGGGTAAGAGTACAATGTGTCTGGTCTTTATTTATCTGGGTTGGAGTTGGACCGTGGTTTGTTTCGTAGGTTTCAAGCTTTTATTTGTAGCTTGAAACGTGTGCAGTGGCAATGTCGTCGACTGCACAATCCTCAAATGTTAATGTCAGTCAGCAGCAAGTGCTAGAATTTAACAAGATTTAGACTTAAGCAAGTGTATGTGGTTACTCTGAATGATGGTGGAACAGAGAAATAAGTAGTAGGAGAGCTAGCTGAAGAGAAATTAGCTAACCAGCAATTGCAAGGTGATGCCTTGCCATCTCGCCCTCCTGTTTCCTCCTCTCCATCGGTTGCAGAAATCCCAGCAAAACTTCAGTTTATAATCTTCACTTGACTCTCTGATTTGCACAGTGTGTTTGGTCTTTAATTATATATGTCGGTTGGAGTTGGAACGTGGTTTGTTTCATAGGTTCAAGCTTTTATTTGCACCCTGAAATGTTGCGGTAGAAATGTTGTTGACTACGCAATCCTCAAGTGTTAATATCAGTCAGCACTCAGCAAGTGGGATTTAAGAATTGGTTACTCTCAAGTAGTCTGAATGATGGGGAAACAGAGAAATACTCTACTACTGTAAGTAAGAGAGTTGATTGAAGAGAAATAGGCTAACCATCAATTTCAAGGTGACGCCCTCCGGCAATCCACGCAGAGACCGTACGTGCAAGCTGTTCCAGTTCGCGCACTACATCGCCGCTAGTCTTTGGCCGTCCGCGTGCTCCGAGCCGGTGCCCTCCACCTGCCCGCCATGGTGCGGCCAAGGCGCCTCACCTCGATGGGCAGCGCTGTTCCCCGCGCTGGAGCTCCCCTCAAGCTGAGAGGGGTGCCACATCCTTCCTCCACGGCGCCGCGTTCACCATCGAAGAGTAAATTGCCAAAAACCACCACAATTGCGTCTGTTAGTGCCAAAAATCATCGTTTTCATAAAAGTTTGAGGAAAGCAGCGATTTCCAGTAATCTATTTGCCGAAAGCACTAGACGGACGCTTGACCACATTTTGACACCAAAACTGACAGTGGGGCCCATCTGGCAGTGCTGATGTGGCAACAAACACTCACGCCGTTTGGCTCGTCCGACATTTCTATGTGGCATTCTATCGAACAGGTGGCCTGCATCTCTTCCTTGTGCCAGTCATCTAGGGGTGGAAACGGATCGGATGCGGATCGGATAGTGCTCTTACCACTTCCATTTTCATATTTACAAAACGGATACGAATCCGAATACGGATGTTATCGGATACGGATGCGGCTCGGATATTATTCGAATACGGATACGTATCGGATATTTTCTTGATTCGGAACGGATACGAATAATATCAACATATTTCTTAAGTAAATTAGTCGATAGCTCTGTGACCTAAAATAATCAACTTGTGACATACAATAAGTCAATGATAAATAGGTTTATGAATAAATAATATTGTAATGCATAATAATTTATAAGTTTAATCATATAAAGAGTAAAATTTGACCCCTTATTTGGCTTTTATGTTGGATAATTGGAATACTGGGTCTAGAATTTTG
>LR880968.1:17893763-17908186 GCA_904067115.1 Aegilops sharonensis | reverse complement strand
TAGTGCTCTTACCACTTCCATTTTCATATTTACAAAACGGATACGAATCCGAATACGGATGTTATCGGATACGGATGCGGCTCGGATATTATTCGAATACGGATACGTATCGGATATTTTCTTGATTCGGAACGGATACGAATAATATCAACATATTTCTTAAGTAAATTAGTCGATAGCTCTGTGACCTAAAATAATCAACTTGTGACATACAATAAGTCAATGATAAATAGGTTTATGAATAAATAATATTGTAATGCATAATAATTTATAAGTTTAATCATATAAAGAGTAAAATTTGACCCCTTATTTGGCTTTTATGTTGGATAATTGGAATACTGGGTCTAGAATTTTGAAAATTACCTCCCATAATCTTATTCGGATACGGATATATCCATTTCCATATCCATATTTGTGTCAAAATCTCCTACCATATTTTATTTTATATTTGTTTAATAAATTCGGATATGGATAATTTCCATTTCCACTTTGGTTCGGATGCGGATGTTTCGGATACGAATAGGCATTTTCTCGAATACGAATAACGGATATTTCGGATTATCCGCTACCACTTTCCACCCCTACAGTCATCGGTGCACCGTGCCGGGCGGCAGATGCTGATGGGAGGACCGCCTCGCCGGCCGAGACGACGGGACGCCGCCGCTGCCATGGACGCGTGGAGGCAGAGCGTGTTCTTGACGGCGCCCAGCGAATCTCCAGCGTCCGAGGCGAGCGTGGACATGGCACAGAAGCGGTGCCGTCCATCCAGCAACCTCGCCGGCGCCGCATCCGGGCGCACCTTGGTCCAGGCACATATGGAAGAACGACACTGGACTGACGTGCTGGCCGCCAGGTATCCGCACACGCGTTCGACGGCGACCTCCGTCTGAGCGTTGAAGTCTAGCAGGGCACCTCCCCTCCGCTGCCGCCCTGGACACTGCTCCCGCTCGACCAGGGCGAGGAGTAACTCCCCTGCGGCAGCAAGAGGAGCACCAGCGGGCCGGCGGCGAGGTGGTTCCTGCGTGGGCGCGGAGAAGAAGCTCGTCGGAGCGGAGGCTTTCGCCGGCCGGCGGCGCTCCCGATCCGATCGACGGTGGACAGCAACGATGACCGTCTCCCCAAACCGTTATCCCATGCCACATGGCACTGACAGATGGACCCGGTTGTCAGTTCTTGCGTTAAAATGTGGTCAAGCGTCCATTTAGTGCTTTCGGTAACCAGATTACTGGAAATCGATGCTTTCGGCAATCTTTTATGCCCAAAACCTAAAAAGTGCATGCGCACTATCTAGAGAGAACGAGCGGCCGAACGAGAGCCGCTCGATCTTGTTTCGATCGACTGCGCGCGATGTTCAGGTGTTCCCTGGTCGGGTGGTGGAGCCGCGCCGCTCGGACTGCGCGTGGACCGGTTGCCTGGTCCGATCGAGCCGCGCCGCGCGAGATTAACTTCCCGACGGACCCACACGTCATAGAGGATTAGGCAATTCCCAGCGTGATAGCCGTCGTGGGGAGTGGGCGGCGGTTTTGAATTTCGTGCCATTACCCCGTCCATCCCGCACCTGTCGCCGCCCATTCCTCCTCTTTCCCCCCTGCTCTCGCCGCTGGTTGGTGCTTGGAGGCGGCTCCAAATCCGCCGCTGGTTGTGGTCGACGGCGGGGCGCGCCGCGAGGGTCGCCGTCTGCGGCGGCACAGGTACTGCTCCTACCACGCGTTCCCCGGTACTCGTCCCGCCCCTTCCTTTTTTCCGGTGAGGTCGTAGTAGAGGTCGAACTCGATGTCGCGGTCGGGGGTAGGGAGGTCGAACTCATTTTCCGGCGAGGTTGAGGTCACCCCCGCGGACTACTTCGTTTGGGAAGCCGCTGGATTGGCAGGGACGGGCTAGGGCCGTGCTCATCCCGTCGTTTTTGCGTTGCAATAAGGGGAAAGTTCGTGTATATACGTACGGGATGAGTGGTTCAGGGAGGATGATTGGTTAGTGGCCATAGAGGTTCGTCTGTGGATTGTAGCCTCGCGGTGGATCTGGTGTTTTTGATGAGTGTTTTTCCCCCGCGGTGTGCAACTGTGTTGCCCCTTGCGTGCAAATTAGGAGCAGTAGTAGACAATTTTTGAGACAATATAGCCAATTTGTCACCCTTGTGGTGGTTCTCCTGGGTCATATGTTTTTCCCTGCTGTGTGCAATTAGGGACCATTTTTTGTGCAAATCAGTACCTATGCTTGCCAATTTCCCAACATTAACTAGCCAAACTGCCATCCTTTGTGATTGATCTGGTGGTTCGTGTGTTTTCCCGCTGCTGTGTGCAACTAGGAACCCTTGTTTGCAATTTAGCACCAAGGCTTGCCTTTTTTGCAATATAGTGGACCCAATCTGCCAGCCTTGTGGTGGATGTGGTGGTCCACGTGGTTTTTTATTCTGCTGTGTGCAAATAGATATCATCACTTGTGTAAATTAGTACTCCCTTGACGGCACGGGGGTGGCTGGCCAGGGTCAACGTGTAGTTGGCCAGGGTACGCGGTAGTCGTTAGGTAGAAGGGATGCATATCCACGGCGCCCGTTGCGATTTTAGGTCGATTTGGCTGTTTAGTTCATGTTCCGTTCAATTTTGCAGAGGTTTGAGATCTGTTCATGATTCTTAGTCATTCTGCAAGTTGTATTAGATGCGCGCAATGTAGTGTGCAATGCATTGGCTGATTTTCCCTGATCCTGCAAGTTCATGATTCAGTAATTTAAGTGGTTAGTTGCACAAAATTCTGCTCAGTTGGCTGCGTCCATATAGTACCTGGCTGTCCATATGCTCTGCAGTTGCAGCAGTTTTTTTGGTCAGTTGGCTCACTGTTTGTACTAGTTGGTTGTCTATACGGTGTTCAGTTGCTCAAGTTGCCTATTCAGTTGGCTGCATCACTTTTACTAGTTGGCTGTTCATATGTTATACACTTTGTGATAGTTGCTCTACTTAGTTGGCTTTGCTATTTTCCCCCTCTGTTGTGTGCAACTAGGGACTCTTGTTTGTGCAATTTAGCACCAATGCTTACCAGTTTTTCAATATAGTCTACCCTATCCACCAGCATTGTGGTGGCTGTGGTGGTTCATGTGCTTTCTCCTGCTTTGTGCAACTAGGGGCCCCTTGATTGTGCAAATTAGTACCAATGCTTGCCAATTTTCCAATTTATTTTTTCTCAATGTGCAAGTCTTTTGTTGTGGATGTGGTTGTTTTCATGCGTTTCCCCTCATGTGCAACTAGGGACGCTTATTTTTTTGCAAATTAGCACTGAATGGTTGCTAATTTTTCAATATAGTATGCCCAATTGTTTTGCTGGATTTTTTGCTTTGCATTTTTTGCTTGTTCCAGTTTGCACAAGTTATCTTACTGAACTTGTTGCCTTTAGTTAACTATTTTCTGCCTAGTTATTACTTGTCACAGTTGTAATACCTAGGCAGAAAATAGTTAGTTGGCTTATATGCTGTCCAGTTTGCACAAGGTTTACTGCACAGTTGGCTGCATCATTGTAGTAGTTGGTTGTCCACATGTTTTTTTGGTTTTTTGCATTTTGTGTGTCCTGCTTATGTCTAGATGTCTGCAGATCAAAACAACCTTCTATGATTTTCCTAGTTTGTTTCCGCATCTTCTAACTATGTTTTCTTTTGTTGTATTTCCTCCCGCAGGGCAAAAATGGTTATAATAGGAGGAGATGCGGATGGCAATGAAGAAGATGTATTTTTTTCACTTTTTCTGTGTTTTTGAGTTGTTTTCAACTTATGCACGTATGCTAATGTCACTTTTTTCATGTTTTCTTTTTGGGTTGCTTAATCAGCGTTCTGGAAGTCAGTCGCTTCGCCGGAGGTCGAAGCGTCCTGCTAATCGCCAACCACGACCTGCGCGGAGTGTTGAGCAGGGAGAGGATGTTGAGGTAAGTGGCATGCTGATGACACAAGCCCATTTTTCGGTTTTGTTTGGGTCATATAACATTTTTTTATTTTTTCCCATGCTCATGTTTTTTATTTTTCTTAGGATGCTGAGCAGTTCCGTGTTGTAAAGCGGCCTAGACGTGCAGCAGTTGGAATGGGAGTTGAGTCACCTTCTAGGGTAAGTAAATTTCTCGAATATAAGTGTTTCTCGCTTTTTTAGACGCTGATGAAATTATGCAGCAGTTCTCACCAGCATTTTTGTTTTTAGTTTGTCAATAACAACCTTGTAGTTGACATCTCTAGTCATCTTGATCTAAATACAGTTGACATTAGTTGGCATCTTGTAGTTGACAAGTTGGCTTCTTTATAGTTGACATCACTGGCCATTTTTTTGTGCAGGCAGTAGTTGCTGGAGGAGTTGTCGCATCTTCCGCAACAGATGCTGAGGTATGTGGTTTTTGTGTGTGTTTATGAGCTATTGAACAGTTCCTTGCAAACCTTTTTTTTAGTTGCTGTTATCTTGTTGCAATATCATTTCTTATTGTTGCACATCCGTTAGAACTTTTTATAGTTGCCAGGTATCGTATATTTTCTTAGTTTTTTTTTAAGGTTGCATACTGGCAGCTTTTCAGTTGTCCTCATGATCTTTATTAGTTGCACAAATATATCATATTAGTTGGCATGATCCATTTTAGTAATATATAGCTTTTTCCAATACTGATCAAAATGATGATTGTAAGATTTTTTTTCATTCTTATTTTTTCTCTTGTTTTTAATGTTTCCTTAATGTTTTTATATTCTCATCAACATGCTAGCGGTGAAGGAGTTGAGGTGGCTGCAGGGGAAGATGTGGAGCGACCATCACAAGCGGGCAGGATAAGGGCATCACCAGCGCGGTTTGCAAATTTCAACGCCTCTCTAACCCCACCACAGAAGTCAGAGCTAGTTTCGAGGTTGTTCGGGGGGCTATTGAATTTGTCAGACACACTTCCAGCGGACCTCACTAAGTTCCTGGTGCAGTCCTACCAGCCACAGACGTCTGAAATGGTTTTCCTAGGAAGGGGAAGGATCCGTGTCGATGCTGACAGTGTTCAAAGGGTATTTGATCTTCCTAACAGGGGTCTAAAAGTCTGTTACAAAGTTGACAAGGATACAACTAGGAGATTCAGAGAGACCTTTAACATAACTGGAACTTCTCATCCCCAGATCAGTACATGGACCACGATGATTAAGGATATGGGGGGAAGAACAGATGACACATTCTTTATGGCCTGGCTTGCGGTTGCCTTCAGCACTTTCTTAGCACCAACCACGGCCTTGAAGCTCAGCCCAAAGTGCTACGGACTCGTGCTAGATCATGAAAACCTCAAGAACACAAACATCTGCCTTTTGTAGCAGAACACATTAACGAAGCTTTCCGGAACATGGACCAGGATAAGCAAACTGTCTGCTGCTGCTTGTATCACTTGATGGTTAGTAAATACGACCACTTCCATCTGTTCTTGTTCTTTTTGTGCAGTTATAGTTTGCTGAAATACTCATAATAATAACTGAACTTGGCTTTTCTTTTTGTTGGGTCTGGTGAAGATACTATACCTTGATGCGCTTGTCCATGACATCCCAGTAAGCAACTGCGTGATACGATCGAATGCATGTGATAGTACTCTAATTGCCAAGGTGATCAAGAAGGATGCCATCTCTCCTGGTGTGTTCAGCAAATTACAAGTGAATTCTCTTTGTTTTTTCCAACAGTTTCTTCTTTTTATGTTCTTTTGATGTCTGGTCACTTTTTTTAGAAATTGCACAAAAACTGCCATCAGTTGGCACAACAATGCATGTAGTTGCACAGCTTGTAGCTTTAAGTTTGGCATATGCACACATGTTCATTTTAAATTGGCACACCATCTTTTTTAAGTTGCACAGTTTTACTAATCTTGTTGCACAGATGTGTGGCATCAGTTGATAGAAAGTTTTTTAGGTGCCATGTGGGTTGCACAGTTTTTGTGTCTTTGTTCAGTTGCATATATGTATAGTCGAATTGTCTACCCCGGTATCTTGTTGTAGTTGCACATGTTATAATGTTTGGTTTCGTTCAACACACAAATCTGTTATGATAACGTTGTTTTTTATTTTTCTTTTTTTTACATCAGCTTAAAGAGGAGTATAGAGGCACGGAGCAGACACCACTGTTTGGTGGAATTTTGCAAGCTGAAGCATTCGTGGCATCCAAGTTGCCAATAACCTACAGTCTGCATGTTAGTGTTTTGCATACAGAAATTTGTACCACTTACCAACATTTTCTTTTGGCTGGGATGTATGTTCAGTTGGACATGTATAACTTTTTGTAGTTGCGAGAATACAGGATTCAGTTGGCTGTGATGTATGTTCAGTTGCACATATAAGCATCTGTAGTTGCACATGTTCTTTTGGACAGTCAAAGTGTTCGTTTACAACCATTGACATCAACTTGGCAGAATGCATGTTTTTAGTTTGTGCCACAGTGCATCTGTAGTTGGCTAGAATCATGTTTTTAGTTGGCCAGAAAGTGTGTATTAGTCGGTTTTTGCTTATCACATCATGGTCAGTTACAGACATTTTACTTTTTAATTTTTTTCTAACTGAATCAGTACTGAATCTTTTTTTGTTGATGCAGAAAAAGGCAAAGATTGCGAAAGTGGTCAATGACCTGTGCAAGGCTGTAACTGAACAGGTTGGCACCTTCATTGAAGCAGTTGCCAAGATCGATGACGAGGAACCAGATATTGATCCTTACATACAGCAGCCATCAATGCAAACCGGGGCGTCACGCCGTGCTCCAAAAAGAAAGAGACGGGGGTCAACTATACAAGAAGAAGAAGAGTTTGTTGAGGATGAGTCAGAAGAAGATGAGGAAATGGAAGCAGCGATAGATGTTGACGATGACAGGGACACAGACGCGGATGAATCAGAGGAGGAGGACAAGGATGAGGATGACAATGAAGAAGATGCAGAGGAGGAGGAGGAGGAAGAGGAGGAGGAGGAGGAGGACAAACAAGAAGAGGACAAAGGAGAGGAGGAGGAGGAAGAAGATAGTGAGGCAGAGGAGGAGGAAGAAGAAGGTGAGGCTGAAGAGGGGGACGGGGACAAAGGTGCAGCAGTTGATGGCAGTGAGAGGGGAGAAGACAAAGGCGCAGCAGTTGATGGCAGTGAGAGGGAAGAAGACGACGATGAAGAAGACGAGGACGGTTATGGTGATGATGTTGGGGGATCCAATGGAGGCAGCGACAGCAGCGATGGTGATGATGATGACAATGCCCCTGGTTCTGGTGGTACAGGAGACAACACATCCAGGAGGACTAGCACTTCTGCCACTCCTGCCAGCAGCAGCAATTCATTGAGTAGCAGGAGCACACTACATATGTTAATCGACAAAACTTGCTGGATAGACAAGGATTTGCCGAAGTCAAAGAAAAATGACGAAGCAGAGTCTCAGGGCAGCATTGATATGTTCAAGCTCTGCAACTTGAAGCCAGCTTTGGCAACCACCTTTCCTATGCCAGATTTTAGTGACCAAGATATGTGTGAGAAGATCAACTTTGTCATTGACAAGAACCTGTTCATATCAAGTGTTGCTGAAAAGAATCAAATTGACATGGAGGAAGCAGGAAAGGGTCTTGACTGGGTTCATTCAAAGGAAAAATACAAGGAATATTTGAAGCAGCTTCCAAACCTAAGCTCCGGCAAGAGTAAGGCAGCATCCATGGAAAACTCTCACGTGGTCCAGAAGCGTAAAGTAGTTTCAATGAAGAAGAATCTGCAGTTGCCTCAAACCAAGGAGAAGATGGTGAGTGCAGATGCTGAAGTAAATATGGTCAAGGAAGCTGGGCTTCAAACTGATACGCCAACTGTAGTGAGTAGAGAGCCAACCACCATCACAGGAGTTCAACAGATCAAGGGGAAGACTCCCCTTTCAACAGTCCCACCAAAACCACCTAAGCAGCAAAAGATTGTCAAGTTTGCCAGGGGCACAAAGGGGGAACATGCCACAAAAGGTTGGGGTTCAGAGACGAGAGAGAACTGCAACCCGCGGCCATTGATGCAGGGGTGCCAAGTTCTGCTAGGTTGCTGCCAACTCAGACTGGAAAGATGCCAACTACAGATACCAGTGTGCCAACTAATGTGTCAGCTAGCAGTGTGGTCACAGTCAAAACCACCACAGTTGCCCAGGAAGGCATCACTGCAACTGCAAGCCCCAAGGTGCCTATTCATAGAGATGCTTCAATGCCAAACACAAAAGGAGGTGATCCTACTACCAAATTGCAGTCCCCAAGAGCCAGCACACAGCAGCCAAGCAAGCCTGCATCAACAAGAGCTGACTTTCAGCAACCACTAACACAAGAGGAGGTGTTCAACATTATAAGTAGGTGCAAGCCTCCAAGGCCGCCAACTACAACACTATCGCGAACCAAGTCAGTGAACGATGCACCCGTGTTTGTGCCGCAAGGAGATGCCCTGGTCCTTGAACCCGTACGAAGATCAAAGTCTTATCATGGTGACGGGTTCTGCGATGCACCATCTTTTGACCTCGGCATAGATGGTCATGCTCCAGCACCTGCTCCAGCAGCAGAAACAGCGGAAGACGGTGTGATTAGTATTGATGAGTGTGAGTTGGACCCAGCAGCTGTGAATGAAGGATGCGCTGCTGCTGATGCTGTCGGATCACTAGAGAATTGCCACACCCCGATATGTGCAGAACCAGAAGCTGGCACGAGCAGTTCTTCGGGACCACCTATTGCACGAATACAGAGGAGGGTAATAAGGCCCGCAGCATCTCAAAGGTCTCCATTCATTGACTACGACAAGAAGAAGTCATTCAGTTCCAATGAGGCAGTGAACAAGCTTTACGCTGCCCTCTTGTATTGGGTCAGGCATCACGAAGGAGAAAATGATGAAGCTACCAGGTAAACTAACTCCCCACAGCCTACATACATATCTTTTTCAGTTGCATAGGACCAGCCACTTAGCTGCACATAAAGCATAGCATGTTGCACAGAACAGGGCTTTTAGTTGCACACTGTTTTGTTTTTCAATTTCATGCACATTTTTTTTGCTGATGTGACCCTTCAAGCTAACTTGTCTTTTTATTGCTTTCAAAAATATTCAGCCCTGAGATAATCAGGTATGGTAATTTCTTCATTTCTTTAAAGGAGTTAGTTGATTCGATGAAGCCGGTTCAATGGCTGTCAAAAATTGTTATTGAGACTGGAATCTTACACATCATGGAGAACTTACCAGAAGGGTCAAAGAAGGTTGTTATGCTACTGAGGTTTTCGGTAAGTTTTTCCAAAACCTTCTCCACGCTCATCTTTGATCTGTAGCACTTTTTTGTTGACTAATTGAGCCATGCTTTGGTAATCTCTGCAGATGAATTTACAGCAAGGTATCCACAACGTGAATGAGATAAACAAGAAGTTTGATTACAAGAACCGTCTCGACAAGAAGGACTTGGTGAGTGCTGTGCCCACATGATCCATCTCTTTTTGTTGACACCCACAGCATGTTCAGTTGCACAGGGCACATATGTTTAGTTGGCACATACTTGTTGGAAACCTGTTTTTAACTTGACCAAGTCTTTTACTGTTTTTTCTTAACTACAGCCTGTATATGTGTCTGAAATCGTTCACGCTTGCAGGTCATGCTGCCAGTGCTCGAGTGCGCTGATGTAACTGATAAGGAGGGAGGGAGGCATTATTAGGTCTTCAATGTTAACTTGAGGGACGGATGCTTTGAAGTTCTTGACTCAAACAGGACGCTGGACAACATTGAGCTGATGACCACCACCTCTACCATCGCGGGGGTAGTACGCCAGCTATGGAGGAAGCATTACCCAAAGTTCAGCATCGAGCACTTCCAGATTATTGACATTGACGTACCGAAGCAGCTCGGAAAGTAAGACAATAAGCATGGCTCTCTTCTCAATTTCTTACCATCATTTTGTAGTTTTTAAATTTTTCTACATGTGCAATCTTTAGTTTTTTAAGACACAGTACTAGTCTGCAATCTTTTTATCATTTTTATGAGTTTCTAATGGATTATCTAGTCAGTTGCAGAGTGGCACATAAGCAGTTGCAGAGTGGCACATAAGCAGTTGCATAGTGGCACATAAGCAGTTGCACAGAGTGCATTATCTTTATTTGGTTTTAATTTTATGTTACAATTTTTCTTTTTTCTTGACCATCGCAGTAATGAGTGTGGGCTGTTCGCACTGCTTAACGCCACCGAGTGGAACGGTAGCCAACTGCCCAACTACGAACCCAAGGAAGTACTCAACATCAGGAAGAAGCTGGCATATGACTGGGTCACCGGCGTGCACAACACCGCCCCATGGAGGAAGTTGCTGAGATACGACAAGGACTAGGTCAGTACTCTTTTTCTTTCTCTGCTCCATGGAGGTAGTTGGTGGTTTGCACAATTTTTAAGCAGATTTTGTAGTTGCACACTAGTAGCAATTCTGTTTGCAAGTCAATATCTTCACTTTTGTTGATACATTAGGAGCACTGGACATACAATTGTTCAACAACTAAATATTTAACCAGTTCCCAACAAAGGCACAAATAGCAACCTTTTTTACACAGTGCATGAACTAATTCAAGGAGTATAAATTAGATAGAGAGAAATCATAGCTGCTGAATGTGTCCACTTGGTCCCAATATTGCTAAAAAAACATCATTCTTTTCCTTTTTCGTCTCAAAGTTACAAACGATGAAACAGAATCACAGTAGCCTGAGTGGACACACACCAGCAGTGTGCTCTGTAGATTGGCACTGGCTGCATTTGTTTTTCTTCTTTGGGTGTAGCTCCAGCGCCGATTTGTACCGTCGACTTTTTGCCCTATCCTTTGTAGTAGACCTTGGAGGATCCCTGGGCACAAAATCATCAGAAACTTGTGCAGGGGATGCAACCTCCAACGGGGCAGTAGGACCATCACGATCACCTGTGTGATAATCATATAAAAAATTTAGTACTTTTTTTGTTGCACAACCAGCACTAATGTTCTCTGCAACCACACAGCCCATGATGTCCAACTAACTGGTTGCTGTGTGCAAGTTAAGTTGAAAAAAAACACCTGTAGTAGCACAGCCCGTCATGGTACTTGGATTGTAATCGCTTATGGGTAGAACAGGACTAACAAGTTAGATTTTTAGCTTGGTCCTCAAACTAACACAGCGCACGCAACTAGGCAACATGTTCTGTGCAACTGGGCAGGATGATATGTGCAACTGAAGTCACACACCCTAGTTTTGTTGGGAGTTGGGGAAGGTATTTTTACCTGGGTGATGAGCCCCCTGAGTCCTGCCTGTAAGTCCATTGAGAGTAGCATGCAGGGCACTGCTAGTTGGGCCAGACGGGGGAGGAGGTCTTTGAGGGTTGGCATCACCTATAGCCAGAACAGGACAAACAAGTTAGTTGTGTTATCTTTGATGCTCGAACTAACACAGCGTGCGCAACTAGGTAGCCTGTTTTTCTGTGCAACTGAGCCCCATGATGTGTGCAACTGGAGTCACAGACCTAGTTTGATGGGGAGTTGGGGCAGGTAATTACCTGGATGACGAGGCCCCTGAGTGCTGCCTGTAGGGCCAGGAGGTGGAGGATGTCCTTGAAGGTTGACATCATCTATATCCAGAACAGGAAAAACAAGTTAGTTGTGTTATCTTGATACTTGAACTAACACAGCATGCGCAACTAGGTAGCCTGTTTCTGTGCAACTGGCCACCATGATGTGTGCAATTGGGCACAATGATGTGTGCAACTGAAGTTATACAGCTAGTTAGATCAGGAGTTGGGGCAGGTAATTACCTGGATAATGAGCCCCCTGATTGCTGCCTGGAGGTGGAGGAGGTCCTCGAGGGTTGCCATCATCTGATGGCCCCGTGGTAGCAGTCGGTTTTTTCTTTTTCTTGGACTTGTTCAGGTGGCCAATCTCGGTACGTGCTATGCGCATATGCTTGTATACAATAGCTTGTGCTGGATCAGAACCACTCGCAAACTTTGCTAGTTTCCGAAAATCGTATATCATGTTCCTCTCCCTTATCTGCTTCTTTGACTGAGGATGCATTTCATCCGGTTGCTCATAACCAGTCCCTGGCGCACTAGGTACAGCAGTAGGTGTCCACCGTCTTAGCAGGTACCTTTCCGGTATGACATCAACTCCAATATGGGTGAACACCTTGAGGATGTGGCAACAGAGGATGCCGTCCTTGTCCATTTTACAGCACTCACACAAATAGGAACCCTCCTCCACCCTTGCCTGCACCAAGTAGTTTCGAGAACCATATTTGGCAACAAATTCCTGGTTCGGTCTGAGCTCAAATATATCAGCACTAACTTGGAATGCATTATAACGTCCAATCAGCTCAAACTCTTCTCTGAACTTGTGGTAAAGGTTCCTAGTATAGGTTTTTGTAAGCTTGCTTCTCTATTGGGAAGTTGGAACACAACTCAATCTCAAGGTGTTCTGTCCTGTAATCATTGCAGCCTTCCTTGGCAAGGATGTGGTTTTGGATTTTTTCGTATTGCTTAACGAAGTTCATCATTGAGTTGTGTGGGTTCACATATCTTTTCAGGACGGCGTTGAAACCCTCACTACGCTGTGTAGACTGTAGGAACGGGAAGAACCTGTGCTTGAAGTAGCACGGCACCCAAGTTGACCTGTATTCGTACAACTTCTCAAAGTGCGTGTGTGTCATAGCCTCGTACTTCACCATTAACCCAGCCCAATTCTGCTCAAACTCGTCTATAGTGAAGCTGAAGTCAACACACGTGTTGAAATCATCAGAGAGTCCTGGATTCCGGCACAGCAGCCAACCAACTTTTTCCTGAGCCTTTTTCATGATGTGCCATCTACAATGGCGGTGCACGGTGGTTGGAAAGATGCTCTGTATTGACTGCCTCATTGTACCATCCTGATCGGTGATGAAGTTGTCAGGAGGTTTGCCATCCATAGCCTCTAGGAATGCTCCAAAGACCCAATCAAAGCTCGATGCCAACTCCTGCCTCACAAACGCGCAACCCAGCATGAAAGATTGGCCATGTCGGTTTATTTCTATGAAGTGCGCGGACGGCATATTGTACATGTTGGTCATGTAGGTGGTGTCAAACGATATGCAATCATGGTACGCCTCCGCATAAGCTTTTCGAGCTAAGCCATCCACCCAAAATATGTTGACAACTTTGTCCTCTTCATCATATTTCACCTTATAGAAGAAGTCTGGATCGGTTTTTTGTATATCCTTGAAGTGCGCAATTGTCTCAATCAGATCACCCTCCTTTGTGTCATCTCTACGGAAACTTGTACAAAGATTAGTTATTGCCTTTGGTCCGAATGGCACCATCATCTCAGATCCATAGAACTCTGCCATTACATGCATCATAAGTCCTGCATAATACAAAAACAAACAGTGTATCCTTTTTTTAGTTGCACGAATGCGCACATCCAGCTGCTCGGTAATAGGACATTTGTTGGCATAGAAGATAATCGCAGGAAATGGACACCTAGCTGCATCTTTTTAAAAATTTAGAAAATAATCATTGTATTTTCACTAATTCTAGAAACATGAAATTTTTTAATTGATAATGTATTTATAAATATGTACATGATGTTTAGAAAACAGTCATGAAATTTAGAAAAATGTGTATGAATGTGAAAAATGTGCATGGATTTAGGAAAATGGTCAAACAGTGCAGTCTTTTCATCGGAAACTTCCTGCTTTGTAAGAGATGGCTCATAAGAGGTTGCACGCTCCATCGGTAGGTTATAAAATAAGATTAGACATCTTTGATTGTTCATGTATGCTGGGCTACGGTTTGCAAGAAGGAAAAATAGATATTGTGCTCAGACATAAATTTTGTGAATATTTCTAAGTGTACATATTTTGCCCAAACACACGAGATGTGCCTTTTCTAGATAACAATAAAAACATGCTGAATTGTTACATTCATTTAATATTGGCCTCAAAACCAGCCATATGTGTATAAGACGCCACACATCGCCACATGGGTCACAATATACAAAATCGAAACGGTGACACCTATTTGACTCCTCCCACCATAACCCTAGAGCGAAGCTCTCAACATCCTTCTGCCGCCACACCTCATAGTCGTCATAATCCTCACGAGGTTAGAACTCTAGTAGCGCAAATCTGCAGATCTACAAATCACCCTAGGACAGGGTGGGGAGTCCTTTGGTATGATTCCCAAATCTTTAGCTAATACTTTTTTTCTAGCAAGCTATTTTGTAAATAGAAAGCGCGTCAAATTGGGGATAATAGATCTGGTGTTTCGGATGAATCGGAAAGTGTGATGGAGCGACACGAGAATGCTAGCGCGAGAATTAGTGGCCCTTGTCCATCTTTCACTCATGTGGGATTTGGTAATCAGTAGACTTCTTTCGACTTTTCATCATTGGGCTTTTCTAGGTCAAGAGGAGAGGGGATTGATGAGAAAATGGGGATTTGCGTCAGGGCGACGCCAACCTTTTTTT
>LR880968.1:17879884-17893197 GCA_904067115.1 Aegilops sharonensis | reverse complement strand
AGAGATGG
Source organism: Aegilops sharonensis (assembly GCA_904067115.1). Taxonomy (NCBI): domain Eukaryota; kingdom Viridiplantae; phylum Streptophyta; class Magnoliopsida; order Poales; family Poaceae; genus Aegilops; species Aegilops sharonensis. The sequence continues at coordinate 17,893,189 of LR880968.1, read as the reverse complement.
GTTGGATCTTGAAGCCCTTCCCAGTTCTAGTGAACCGCTCAATCGCTTGCCTCGCAACTTGACCAATAGGAACATGTTTGGTGTGTGATGGCAGGGGATATCCATCGTCTTGTCTTACATCAGGGTAGGAGGAAATTGAAGGAGTAGCCTGCCAGAGGTGGTGGCGACATACACAAACATGTAGTTGGGTTGTGTCGCGGTTGATCTATAGGATGCACCACGACCTGTGGGGAAAGAGGAGGGGTAGGGCAGCGAGAAATAGTAAGTCTTTTGTTGTCTAAGTCCGGTGTATATGCCTGATGGATTGTTGGGCCTTTGGTACTGCGCTATTCTACAACGTCGCAGGCCAAGACACCATGTGTGATATGTCCATATATGTCCCTCTTGGTTTTCTAACCATCAACCACCACCGATGTTGCACATATTGATGACAATTAAATTTGGAGAGCAGTGTCACCATTGTGAATTTTGCACAAAAAATATCACCATTACATGTTATCCGGCACAATTCACTGTAATTCATTTTTCTGAATGTGCAATTGTGCAGAAAGTGGAGATCCGTCCTAGATGACCATGGATGCACCTGAGATGTGTTATGTTGACCTCCTCCACCAAGACATCCAGGCAAGCATCTTCTCATACCTGCCGGATCCGACAAGCATCGCCCACTCTATGCTCGCTTGCAAAACATGGTGCCATTTGATCACCGACCGTGGCATCCTTCGCCGTCACCAACCACCTATGCTTTGTGGCATTTTTCAAGAGGTATTCTCACCAGAAGATTTGGCTATTCGCTCCATATTCTTTAGTCCCATCGACCAAATTGCATCACCCGAACTCGCCGAGAAGACCAACAACATCCAAGCGAACATTCCACTGTCTCTACCCAGTGGCCCGTGGTCCATCGTGGACTCCTTGGAGAACCTTCTCCTCCTTTGCCATGAACGACTCATCATTCACGAGTCGGTCATGCTCGCGATATACAACCCTGTCACCCATGACTTGCAGGAACTCCCTCCAGTGGCAAACAACCAGTATTGTTTCTTCTTCGGCGCTGCCATCTTGAGTGATGATGCACTAGCTGCCAATAATAGGCGTCTGCTCAGACCTGGAGCCTCAGATGTGTCGTTCAAGGTGGTGTGCGTGGTGGCGGTACCTGGTGACCACCATGGTGAGTGGATCTACCAGACATTTGTGCACTCGGGTGGCTCCGCTGGTGACAACAGCTGGAGCACCCTTCCTTATCGGGCCAGCAGTATGAGGACCCGCGGCTGGTGCATTGGTGGTACTCATGGTGGACAGGCAGCTCGGGCTAGCGCCGCGCTGTTCAAGAGTATTGGATGCATGCACATGACGGATGTCATGATGATGTTGATGCTGGATATGCGCACAGGGGGGACTTCTTTGTTGGTGACGCCGAAGTGTGGCGCGTTCGTGGATTATGGCAGGGGAGACGATGAGAAGTTGTGGTTTGTGTGCATAAATAAGTTCCTTGTGCTCCGGCTCTACGGCCTACCGAAGCCGCCAGAGGGCAGTATTACGCGTGTCTTCAAACAGTGCAACCTGGAAAGAGAAGTGGAGCTATATCCGATCATCACGGGGCTGGTCGCGGACGTTGATGCGGCCGATGTCGTCAGGAGCGCTAGCAACGTGCATTCACGAAATGGGTACGTCTTCTTCAAGATAATCTTCAAGATGGACAAGTACGACTATTTTGCGGTGCATCTCCGGAGCATGCGTGTGCAACGGCTGAACGGGGAATACCGGGGCTGTCTCTATCCCTTCATGTGTCGTGAGGATTCGTAATTTTGTTGTTGTGATCTGCAGACTGCAGGCATCATTCTGGAGTTTAATGGAGTGCAGGGCAAGTTTTACCTGTATCTGAATTGTTTGTTTGTTACACCATCGAATTGTTCGCTTGTTTCATGTCATGGAAGAAACGGGTCTGCTGCTTGATAACTTTATATTAGTTTCACAATGCACCATGTGTAATATTTTGGTTTATCATGAGATTTTGCAGTAATCAATTGTCACATACCTTTTTCCTTTTTGCGGGGGCTTTTCACATTTGTTATGTCTCAACCATCTCTTGAGAATGTTATTTGTAAGTAACAAAGTCAACCAGCTTACATCCGGATATACCTACAGCTGCACAAAAGGTTATGTGCAGTTTAGTTTCTGGAGTAGGTTTCAACTCCATTCAAACATTCAGAAGCACCTAAAAGAACCCCACACCATGGAAACTCACAATTAGTAGCGTCGATGTTATCTGCTAGTTTTCAAATAATTAGAATTTCTTATTGCAAGATGCCCACCGCTAGAGAACAACCGTTGATGTTATCACCTTCTGTTTCGTTTATTCTTAAGAGGTCTGAGTATATAACTCAGCGGCATTTTAATTCCCATAATTAGGCTTACACTTGAGTATTTTATTTCTGTGGGGAGGGGGCAAGAAGCCGGTGCAGGGTGTGGAAAGCACCTCTTATTGTGATTTTTTTTGCTTCATGGTGTGATTTTTTTTCTTGAGGCCCTGGCCGTAGCACAACCGTTCTATGGTGTTTTTTTTTCAATTATATAAAATAAAATGTGTACAAACAGTTACAGTGTTGCAAAAGGAAAAGGTCTATAAAACTTCAGTTTTGGCTAACATTAGGAGATTAAAGGGCCCTTGTGATGTATTTGTGTGAATTGTCAAAGGGGGACTAAAATGCAAGGCTCCTGCTTGACGATCCAACTATTCTGGCCATGAGCAAGAATAAATTTTAGAGAGATTCCATGAAAGTATTATAAGTTGTTGTTGATCCAAGTGTTGAAGGGATCTACTTTCCTTTGCTTTGATCTGTATGCTACTACTATCCTGGAGGAACTTTCTGAAGATTTTATCATTTATTTGCATCCAAACGTTCCAGTATCCCATTATGAGAAAATCCAGGGCAATGTCCTTGGGGAGCAGATCATCTGTAAGAAGCATTTCATCAAACAAGGAGATTCCTCTTCTTTTGTGAGGAACCAAATAATGGCAAAGTTGGATAGCAAAAGGACGATCCCGGAAGAGATGAAGCAAAGTTTCTTCAACTTGGTCAGAACACATGGAACAATCTCAGATGCTCATGTGGAAGTTCTTCCTGTGGAGTTGGTTTCTTGTGTTGAGCCTCTCATGCAAGAGGAGCCAAAAGAAAATCTTATGTCTGAGCATAGATGATACTCCCTCCGTTCGGAATTACTCGTCCAAGAAATGAATATATATAGATGTATTTTAGTTGTAGATACATCCATTTTTGTGACAAGTAATTCCGAATGGGGGGAGTACTTTGCAGCAGCTTAAAAATGATATGAGCAGAATCAGATCCCCTTAATACGTTGTGCATCTGAATGGCGGAGTAATCAGCAGATCTCCAAGGGCATACCCATTTATGTTTTCCATTCGAGGGACTCATTGGAGCAATGTCATTCTGAAGCATCTAAAGTTATTGAAACTTCACGATGTAAATTGGAGAAGCACTTGTGACAAGTACGCTTGAGAGGTAAAAAACACGCTTGAGAAATTAACTGTTAATTTGTGCTTGTGGTTCAAGAGGGCTAGAAGAACCATAATACAGTATGAAGCAGTAGCCCAAACAAATAGGCACCACGACATGTGTCTTATCTTTCAAGATATGGTGCAAGGAATAGCCATGAAAGCAGCTAGTTATTAGCCAAACAGTGAATTATAAAATATTCATAAAGAAAGTTGAATTATCACAGTACCAGAACACAAGATGCATATTAAGTTTTTAAGGAATTAGTAATTAAGATGTTTATTTAGAGAGGACAGAGAAGGCTATATTAATTATATTAATCCCTACAAACCTTATTCACACCATTAAGGTAGTAACTTCTTATTCTAAGCCCAGCGTGACAAACTACGACACCCACCTCTCATCATGCATGACATGACTATCACAGATCCAACTGAAGCTTCGTTGTCTAAGCTCACCGCGAGTCGCCTTTGGTGGGGCAGCTCCTCAACCCGCACACGTATACCTGTCAGCAGAGACCGTCTCTAGACAACCCCGGAGGACTCTTTCACCTGCACACAAAGTTCACCACATCGATGTAGTCTGTCGGTGTGTTCGCCACCGTAGCGTTGCACCATGGTGGGATATGGTCTAAACATGGGCCAACGGTGAGCTGCATTTTGTATCTAAACTACGCCGGCTGAATGTCGCACACCAGATCTTTGGACTCTAGTTCCGTTTTGAATAAGCCCCAGGGGCAGACTCCCGTCTTTGGACTCTAGCTAGTATTGTTTTGAATTGCCTGAAGCCTGTTTGTTTCAGTTTCATTTGGCTTTGAATCACTTGTGGATTTGCTTCAGTGGCAAAGCTGATTCGCAGCTACTGAAGTAGACCTTGAGTCGGATATGTTTGTGTCACTCAGCTTTAGGTAGCAAATTCTCGTAGGAAAAATCAGAAGTTGAAACAAACAACTATTTCGAATCAGTTTTGCTAGTGAAGCTGAATATGAATTCGGATCATTATTTTTTTCATGAATATGCAAAGCTTGGAATTCGGATCACTATTAGTTCAAACAAAATCCACGGGTGATTCGAAGCCAACTAAAGCTGAAACAAAAAGGGCCTTGGATTTAGGTTGGGATTTAGATTGGTAAACATGACTTAAAAAGAATAAAACGGATTTTTACTATAGTTACTTAGAAATAGTATCCGTTGGAATACTGCTTGAAATCAAAATAATCAACACTCACTAAAATATTAAAAATTCATGAAAACATTGCCACCTCCGGAGTGACCAGCAGTAGGCAGTAGCGGTAGCAGAAGGCCGGACATGCATTTTATTGTGAACCACTGCAGGCTGCTGCAGCAGCAGCAAGTAGCTCGAGCTTGCTAGTTAGCCTCCTCCGTGCACTTGGGCCCGGGGTCGCCAGTGTACTGGTCTTTGTAACACAGATCTGGATCTTTTTTTTGTCCATACGTAATCTGCAATACAGAGCAAAAAATATCAGCTCCTACTCAACAAATGTCAAGCATTTCCACAGAGCAGAAAATGTCAGCTTCTACTCAACACAAGTTATTGTTACGGAAAGCACATGGGCAAGAATTCCACGGTAACAAGTAACCACACAGGATGCCACTTAGCATTTCAAAACCGTGGAGTCTCAGATTGATATCTTCTAGTAGCGCCTCGTACATATGCCAAGTACATGCGTGTGCGGACCTGTCAGACCTTACTACTAATCCTTCTTTTCTTTTTTTTTGCGGGAAAGACCTTACTACTAATCCGACAAGCAAGGGAAGAGACCACACTCAAATTCGGACGGGAAATTGGGGAATTCAGCCCCTGTCAGATGAGAATCGCAAATATGGTGTATATACAACTATATAGGATTTTGACAATTCAGAGTACCCAGCCTCTTTACAGGTAGAATCAAGTTAAGCAACCAGCTTAAGTGACTAACTACGGCAGCGCCTTAACGGTAACTGCGTGAAGAAACGATCTAGGCCGTCCGAGCAGCGGTAAAGGCGGAGAAGCGAGGACAGCCGTCAGATTTGACACTTGAGGCATCTTCAGTCTTTTGTTAGACAAGTGCTGACAGGACCAGCGTCTACGAGCTGTGTGGTTGTCCGTGGATAAGGTGCCCACATCATATCTCAATCTTTCTTTTTGGCCGCAAGAAATGTTGTGATCTAAATTTTTGGCACGCGAGAAAAAAAAAAGCCTTGTACTTGCTGTACTGGTCATCTTCAATCTTTTTGTACAAGAATAATAAAAAGACAGGTATTCTAAAAAAAATAATGCAGTAGGAATGTCTCGTATCTAAATTGGCAAAACAATCATCTAACAAACAATTTATATACACAAAAAGATAATACTGTACTGGTCAATAATCATTTGTTCGGGCGCCACCATCAAGCCTTGTACTTACTGTAACTTGACCTGCGTTTTGATTTTCGGTTTGCCATTTTTTTCGGCCCTGAACGAAATGGCCGAATTTCGGTCATTTCAAAAATTTCGGCAAAATTTCGGACGAAATTACAAAATCAAAATTTGAATTTTCAGACAAAATTTGGCCGAAATTCGGCCGAAATTTGACCAAACATTCACAGAAATTTGAAATCAAGCAAAGCAAAAGCATAGCAGCCCAACAGCCATCAGGAGTAATCATATAGTGTTTAGCAAATTAGCTCTAGGGATTAAAATAAGAGCGCCAGTCCAATATAAACTTACAGTCCACAACCATCACATTAGTTCTAAACTTACAGTCCACAACCATCACATCATAGTTCAAAGTTTAAATACTTCAGTACAATCAACTCTAGGAATTTAAAGGACTTCACATAGAAACATCTCCAAAAGACAGCCATCAAAGCATCACACCGAACAGCAAAAGGCAACCGTCAAAGCATCACAACGAACAACAACTCCAAAAGAAATCATCACTAGCTCCAGCTTCCATGCTCCAAGCCTCCAACTAGCATCATGCTCCAAGCTCCAGCTAGCTCCAAGCTCCAGCTAGCTCCAAGCTCCAGCTAGGTACCATTTAAAAGACAAATACAAGTGATAAGTAGCATTTAGAACAACACTACTACATGATAAGTAGCAACTAGAATAGCACTACTAAGAGACAAGTAGCAATTAGAACAACACTAGTAGGTGAGTGGTAGCAATTGGAACAGCACTAGTAGGTGATAAGTAGCAATTACAACAGCCATACAAGAAGATAAGTAGAAATTACAACAGTACTACACGATAATTGACAAGTAGCAATTAGAACAAGAGTACTGATCATTACACAGTGAGCATACACATTAGAGCACCAGAATAAGAAAGCAATGTACATCAAGCTATTTAAAGATGAACCGCTTCAAACATATGCATCAAGATAGATTTTTCAAAGTAATCATCATGAAGAAGAAACACCGAAAAGAAGAGACTTACCAAATCTACGAGTAGAGGCTGTTGACTTCCTTGGTCTTCTTCCTAACTAGTCGTCCAGATCTACGAGTCTCCAAATTGCCAATGCTTGCTTGTGTCTCCTTTTCAACTTGTACTTGTGTTTCTTCTTCCACTTGCATTTGTGTTTCTTGCTGATCTTGTTGATCATCCTCATCATCCTCACTCACCCCATCATCATCCTCACTCTCATTATCAACATATTCATTCTCGTTGTCGTCATCCTCACTGTCAGTTTCGACATACTCATTCTCCTCCTCATGATTCCTCTTTCTTTTCTTCTTATTAGCCTTTGTACCAACATAAGAATCCTTCCTGCTTGAGTTGAGGCGCCTTATTTTCTCAAAAACAGCACTGGCCGCATCGGCTCCATCCAAAATTGGATCCTCTTCATCCTCATTCAGCCACTCCATTATTGGATTTGTCTCATCGAACATTGTTGTATCTATCAGTAGTGCACTTGGATCAACCTCTTTATCTATATCTCTCTCTTTCTCTTGATCTTCTTCAGCACGTATCTTCAAGGTTTGGATAGTAAACCAAGTAAATTATATGACACAAGGACAATACAAGGTACAAAGTAAATTTGAGTTGGTTTATACCTTTAGGTTGTAGCGGACAGAAACTAGCTTGTGGAGCTTGTCATATAAAAGGCGATTTCTTTGCTTTGTGTGCACCAAAGCAAAGGCGCTCCAGTTCCTCTCACACCCACTAGATGAGACACATTGTGAGCAAATTCTCATTGCACACTTCTGCAATGCAGGAACATCCCCTCCAAATTGAAACCACCATTGGGCTGCAAGATAGAGAATCACCAATGAAATTTTCAGAATTACAAAACAAAAGGAAATGGAAATTCTAAAACCAAAAGACCACGACTTACTTGGCTCGATTCTCGCCGCAGCTTCTTGTGCTAATCTGGTCCCAAACCTTCCTTGGCACTCCCTAAACTTGACTACATATGCAACATGAAAACAGCTCACCACAAACCACTGGTGCAGTAACTCCTTTCATTAGACAGCAAGAAGATCTTGCATATTGACGAACCTGTGACTTGAGAGTGACTTCTGAATTCCAGGCTTCAAAATAGGGAGTGAGAGGTCTGCTTAAATATGCCATCAAGTAAGTTGTGAAGCGCAATCGATATTCCAACACTCACTAACAGTTGCATAATTGTTGCATACAATGCGGCAACCCAATGCTTTCCTTTGCCAAAGTTTCTTTCTTCTGCTTGTGATTTTGAGCAGGGTTCAAAATCCGGCCAGGTAGCGTTGGGGCTACAGACTGAAGTATGTTGTTTGAAGTTGTAAACTATAGATTTCCAACGAAATTGTGAAAAAAGAAAAAATGGTCAGATTTGGAATAGTAACTAGCCCTGCTCCACCACGCACGCTTCAGATACAACCGTATTGGGTGATTTTGACAGTACCGTATGGTTGCAGTAAGGCAACTAGTCGAGTGGCCGGTCACTTCCATCACAGTCTAGCCACAAATTTGTATGAACCAGACATGATTCAATTCCCTGAAAGATGGGTACTTTGACTGTATTCTGGCCAAACATCTCTAGCAGTATGGCTCTCGTAAATAGCCAAATACAAAAACTGAGCCTGAAGCATATTCTAGTGTGTATGCATTGCTTCCCCAGCGAGACAACTCGTTCTTCTAGCATGTCTCGTGCAACCAATCTCTTGCTCACTCTCATCACCACAAGGATGTTTCCATTCTTCTCAAATGGTGCACTACAATCCCAGCATCAGCATGCCCATGGCGGCGGCTGCATCCCTGCAGAGAGGGCTGCCTTGCTCTCCTTCAGAAAGGGCATTACAAGCAACAACACCAACCTCCTCGCTACATGGCACGGCCAAGATTGCTGCCGGTGGAGAGGTATCAGTTGCAACAATCAAACTGGCCATGTCATCAAGCTTCAGCTTCGCAATACCATTGACTACTATGATCCATGCGACGCTGCCAATGCTTTGTTCGGTGAGATAAGTCCTTCTCTGCTTTCCTTAAAGCATCTAGAGCACCTCGACCTTAGCAAGAACTGTTTAATTGGCACAAATAGCAAACTTCCTCATTTATTGGGCTCCATGGGGAATTTGAGATATCTTAACCTCTCTGGTATACCATTTACTGGTACATTGCCTTCTCAGCTTGGTAATCTGTCTAAGTTGCAGTATCTTGACCTTAGCCAAGATGGTGATTATGTGATGTACTCAAAGGACATCACCTGGTTAAAGAAGCTACCTTTCCTAAAGGTCCTTAGCATGAGTGGAGTAAATCTCTCAGGGATAGCTGACTGGCCAGATACACTGAATATGATTTCACCTATGAGGGTAATTGATCTTTCTTCCTGTTCTCTTGATAGTGCAAACCAGTTACTTCAGCACCTTAATCTCACAAAACTTGAGAAGCTTGACCTCTCCTGGAATTACTTTGAGCACTCACTTGGATCTGGCTGGTTTTGGAAAGCGACAAGCCTCAAGTACCTTGAACTTGGGGGTAACAATCTATTCGGCCATTTCCCTGACACACTAGGAAACATGACGTACCTTCAAGTTCTTGGTATTTCATCTAATGAGATCACCATGATGATGAAAGGAAACCATCTTAAGAATCTTTGTAGTTTGGAAATCATTGACCTCGCATATAATGAAATAACTGGAGACATAGCAGTGTTGATGGAGAGTTTGCCGCAATGTACACGGACAAAATTGCAGAAGCTGGATTTACGTGTCAACAATTTCACTGGAACTCTGCCAAATATTATTAGTGACTTCAGCAGGTTGAGCATACTAAGCCTCTCCCGTAACAAGCTTGTTGGAGCTATACCACCACAGCTTGGTAATTTAACATGTCTGACTTATTTGGACCTCTCCAACAATCACCTCAATGGAAGTATACCACCTGAACTCGGTGCTCTTACCACTTTAATCACTTTGGACATAAGCAGGAACGACCTCACCGGGAGTATACCAGCCAAGCTTGGGAATTTGAGGTATTTGACTGTACTTTGCCTCTTGGATAACAACATCACTGCTCCTATACCACCAGAGCTTATGCAGTCAACTAGCTTAACCTATCTACACCTCTCCAACAATCATCTCAATGGAAGTGTACCCACTGAAATAGGTTCTCTTAATAATCTGATTTATCTGTACCTATGGAACAATAGCTTTACTGGTGTGATCACGGAAGAACACTTTGCTAATCTAACAAGTTTAAAGGAAATAGACTTGTCTTCCAACAGTTTGAAGATTGTACTGAACTCAGATTGGCGCGCTCCCTTTACATTGGAGTTTGCATCGTTTGAATCTTGCCAGATGGGTCCTCTGTTTCCACCTGGGCTTCAGCGGCTGAAAACCAATACACTTGACATTTCAAACACCGCTCTAAAGGGTGAGATTCCTGATTGGTTTTGGTTCACATTTTCAAATGCCAAATATCTGGATATCTCTAACAACCAAATAAGTGGCAGCCTGCCAGCACATATGCATAGCATGGCTTTTGAAGAACTCCATCTCAGTTCAAACCAGCTCACCGGACCAATACCTATGTTGCCAACATATATCACCAAGTTAGACATCTCCAACAATACATTTTCAGAAACAATACCATCAAACCTTGGAGCCCCACTACTTGAAGTATTGTCTATGCATTCAAATCAAATTGGTGGCTACATTCCAGAATCTATTTGCAAATTGGAACAACTAGTGTATCTGGATTTGTCGAACAATATTTTGGAGGGTGAAGTTCCTCAATGTTTTGACACCCACTACATAGAATATCTTATACTCAGTAACAACAGTTTATCAGGAAAAATCCCAGCATTTTTGCAGAATAACACAGGTCTGGAGTTCTTGGATCTGTCATGGAATAAGTTCCGTGGAAGATTACCTACATGGATAGGAAACCTGGTCAATTTACGTTTTCTCGTACTGAGCCACAATAATTTTTCTGATCATATTCCAGTCAACATAGCAAAGCTGGGGCATGTTCAATACTTGGATCTATCACACAACAACTTCTCTGATGTAATACCTTGGCATCTGTTGAATCTAACATTTATGACAACATTACAAGACGAATCCATGTATAAGGCTGACGTTATTGAATATCAAATCAAGGGAGGTACTGCCGTATTTGGAGCTGATAGCTTAGGACAAACATTATCAGTAAATACAAAAGGGCAGCAACTTATATATCATGGAACACTTGTATATTTTGTGAGCATTGATTTATCATGCAACTCCTTGATTGGTGAAATTCCTACAGACATCACTTCACTTGCTGCATTAATGAATTTGAATTTATCATCGAACCAATTGAGTGGACAAATTCCAAACATGATTGGCGCCATGCAGTCACTGGTATCTCTCGACCTCTCTCGAAACAATCTTTCTGGTGAAATCCCGTCGAGCTTGTCAAGTTTGACATCTCTAAGCTACTTGAACCTGTCATACAACTCCTTGTCTGGAAGGATACCCTCTGGCCGCCAACTTGACACACTCAATTCAGATAACCAGTCACTGATGTACATCGGCAACAGTGGACTTTGTGGGCCTCCCATCAACAAGAATTGTTCAGGAAATGATCCTTTCATCCATGGAGATCTCAGAAGCAGTAACCAAGATTTTGATCCACTGACGTTTTACTTTGGTCTTGTCCTGGGATTTGTGTTGGGGCTCTGGATGGTGTTTTGTGCACTGCTGTTCAAGAAGACATGGAGAATTGCTTATTTCCGGCTTTTCGATGAGGCGTACGATCGGGTCTATGTATTTGTGGTTGTGAAGTGGGCAAGCTTCGCAAAGAACACAACAGCAGAATAGGCAACTTTTTCTGAAGGGGGCAGTGTTTGTGCTGCAACCTATTGAATGAGAGCTCTGGAATATTAACCAGGGTGTGCAAGATCTCCAGACCAGAAGCGTATGTTGTATTGTGTTTGCTTTGTTTGTACCCTCTAAATAAGATGAAGATGTCTAGCTCTTCTGATGATACATTTATGAATTTATTATTGTCGAACTGTTGTGGTGAATGTAAGGCTTCAGTATTGTGTAGATATTCCGATGCATGTAGGACTTTACTATTCTTCCGGGATGTAATAATCATGAGGGTCTTTCCCTGAATAATTTCAGCATTTCTCCGTGGTGACAGTGAGTTAATTTTTATTTGTTTCACGTATGACGGGTTTGTCATCTGGACTTGTACTTGTACTCTGTTGTAGACATCCCTGCAAAACTTCAGTTTATAAACTTGTAGCTGTACTCTATGTTGTTACTCCCTTTACAATGCGCATGATGGTTCGTAGAATCTGGGTTGGACAATGGTTTATTTCATAGGTTGGAGTTTTTATGTGAACGTAGCTTTAGATTAGATGTGTGCAGTAGAAATGTAAAAATGTAGTAGTAATTGACTCCTTTAGATTAGGAGCACAAGCGTATTTGGTCACTCTGAAATCTGACTGACGGGGAAACAGAGAAATACTGTAAGTAAGAGGAATAGATGATGGAAGAGGAATTAATAAGTAACCAGCAACGGCCGCCGTTCTGCAGCACTCGCCGGCCATGGTGCCTCGCCCGGGTTCGGCGCCTTGCCTGGGTTGGCACCTGAGGCCTCGGCTACGCGGCCGCCCTCTCCGCCGTCCTCGCTGTTGGGAACGGCAGGGACGAGCGGCCGTGAGCAGCAACGGCCGACCATGGTGCGGCCGGGCGCCCTTCCCGGGTTCGGCCCCTCGCCTGGGAAGCCCCGCGAGGAGCTCCGAGCGTTGGGTGGTTCGCCACCATCGGGTGGTTCGCTGCCGTCGTCGCCGTTGGGAACTGCCTTGAGGGCACCTGCGGCCGCCCTCGCCTTTGTAGCGCTCAGGTGGTTTGCCGCCGTCGTCGTCGGTGGGGGAACGGCGGGCAGAGGGACTCCTCCCACCATAAACCTAGAGCGAAGCTCTCAACATCCTTCCGCCGCCATACCTCATAGTCGTCATAATCCTCATAAGGTTAGAACTCTAGCGGCGCAAATCTGCAGATCTACAAATCACCCTAGGACAGGGTGGGGAGTCCTTTGATATGATTCCCAGATCTTTAACCAATAATTTTTCTCCAGCAAGCTATTTTGTAAATAGAAAGCGCATCAAATTGGGGAGAATAGATCTGGTGTTTGGGATGAATCGGGTAGTGCGATAGACCGACACGAGAATGATAGCGTGAGAATTAGTGGCCCTTGTCCATCTTTCACTCATGTGGGATTTGGTCTTTAGTAGACTTCCTTCCACTTTTCATCATCGGGATTTTCTAGGTCAAGAGGAGAAGGGATTGATGAGAAAATGGGAATTAGGGTGCGAGCGACACCTTTTTTTTAG
>LR880968.1:17834673-17863824 GCA_904067115.1 Aegilops sharonensis | reverse complement strand
CCTCCCTTCATGTATGCTTAATCGATGACTGACAACCAATGAAAACTTTTCACCTTGGATTTATACATGGCGCCAAGGTTCCATATTCAATCAGATCCATATGATCAGTAGAAAGACACAGTGTATTAGCTACATAGCACTTGAACAAATGATGACTTAGAGAAGATTAATTATGAAGATATAATTGAATAATCCATTTCAAGAAATATCAAATGCATGATATGTTTTAGTAGAAGTTTTGATTCATTTACTGCTTGTTACTGCCGTTTCTTCCAATTTTAGGGCCTTGTTTTGCATTTACTTGGCATAGGTCCCTCAAATATCAAGATACTTCCTTGCAGCATAGATATGTTTATCCTTTGGATGAAAAATATCTAAACTGTATATAACTTGAGAATCATTACACATCAGTTAAGCAAAGAGAATCAAACACCAGAGGACCCACGAAGGTAGTCCCTAAAACAGAACAACCATCGTGCCCTTATTGTTGCCGGTGGAAAAAAAAGGCAGCAACCATAATAACATTCTCCACGAAGTACATATATTTGACTCCATCATCAAAGTCTTTCAGTGCGTGAATGTGTTCATCGATTTGTTCAAAATACATACCCTGTAAATAAGGCAACGAGATACAGAGTTATGTCAGATTAACGATAACAATGAGAGCAAATAAAGAGTTGTTAGTGCATAGAGAGAAGCACGAGTATGCAATCAGAAGTGAACATTGAAAGGGATCAGAAGTGAAACAAAGTTGCGAAGAATGGAGGGTTTTCTGTCCGTACCATGTTTACATGGACTGAATGCGAACGTCAGGAGTCCCCGGATGCTTGTTGATCGCCTGCCTGAGCGCGGCTTTGAGACTCTCCACGTCCCAGTTTTTAGGCTGCGGAGAACAATAGCCCTGCAGTTCATACTGAAGAAGAGTGAAGTCCTTCCTCTTGTAGATAGAGAACTCGAATGACAATATGCTTTCCAGATACTCGATGCCCTCAAGTAAATCACCGCCTTGCCGCTCTGCTTCTGCGTAGCACTCCACGGTGAGGCTCTGAAGCTTGTGCATGGCCCCCGCCTCGAACACGAGGCAAATCCCTTCACACCTGAACACAAAATCTCTGAGGTTTGGGAAAGAAGTGGCGTGAAGGACGAGGCCTCCCTCGGGGACATTCTTCTCGACATGCAGTGTAAGGTGCACCAGCAAGCTGAACCTGGCAAGAACGTCCGCACCATCCCTTGGCAGCGAAACAACGTGGATCTTCAAGCTTCTGAGATTGTCGAGTTGGTTGATCCAGTCTTCGTGCACAGTGGAGAAGGGGAGGCCTAGCACATGTAGTCTTCGAAGATGTCGTGGAGGAGTCGACCAGCTAGTCAGGACATCAACAATTTTGACGGATCCAGCCATACGGACGGTTAGGGACTCGAGGCATTTGAGCCTGCTCAGGGAAGCAGCAAGATCCGCACAATCGCCTTCCCGGACACCTTTATCTAGAATTATCCTCAGGTCCCTCAGATCTCCCAGTTCACCGAGCCCTTTGATGTTCTCCACATCTTGGAGATCTATGCTGAGTTCACCCAGAGTGCGGAGGGCACGCATCCTGCTGATCTCACCAGGCAGCTTCACAGTATATGGAACAATCAGGTGCCACAACGTCGGTGGTAACTTTGTGACATTGAGCTCTAGGTGTAAAAACTCATTTATGTCTTCGCCAACTATCTCCAACGTCTTCAGATGCTGTAATCTTTGCAACTGTCTCTGGAGTTTCTTAAACACAGCGCCTCTGATCCTCAAATACCTCAGTTGGGTAAAGCTGCCTATGGAGGACAGTTCCTCCTCATTTCTGGAGTCATAGACACCAAGATCGAGATGTAGAACTCGCAGGACATGAAATCTCGACAGTGAAGGCATCCATTGAGCAGACCCCCAAAAGTTGAATGATCTGGCCTGTGTGAGAGCCATGCTTCCCAGCAACTCACTGTGTTGCGAATTTCTGACTTGTAGGGATAACCTGCGAACCTGCAAACATCCTTTCATGCATTGCGGATCATCAACTGTAGGGGGTCCCTTGATTATATTGATGAAATTTTCTTCCGTGGACTTCCATACGATAAACTCAAGCATTACATCATGCACCCGACAAGATAACACGTGCCCACAATCATCAAACTCTGCAATTTGTATCATGTTTTTATTAATCAGCTCATTAAAGAAATCTTCTGCAATCGACTCCGGGCCATAACCATGCCTTTCAGTAACGAAACCCTCGGCTATCCATCTCTTCTTCAAATCATCCTTCATTATTTCAGAATCTTCTGGGAATATACCAAGATATAGCATACATGTCCTAAGGTCCAGAGATAAATCTATGTACCCTAGATTAAGCACATGTCTCAGCCATTGTAGAGCATGGTTACCTTCCAACTGCAAACCTAAACAATTTTGTATCTTCTCCCAGAATATCTTTGAGTATCCCTCTTTATGACTAGCCAAAATGCTAGCTACACTGACTATGACTAATGGAACTCCTTCACATTTGTTCAGAATTTCATCAGAGACATCCTTTAGTTTCTCAGGACAAGCACCTTGAGAGGGGAAAATCCTTCTATAAAATAATCTCCTTGAGTGAAGATCATTAAGAGGCTTGACCTTGTACACATGGCCACGGAAACAAGAACAACATGCCCGAGCCACATCTTCAATACGTGTAGTTGTTATAACTCTACTACCAAGGTTATTCTCCACAAAGGCACATTTGATAATATTCCATGCTTCTATTGTCCATATATCATCAATGACGATAAGGTATCTGTCAATGAGGTAAAATACATGTTTTCATACTCAAGAACACACAATAGGATCACCAACTGTTTTATTAAGTTAAATAACTTCTATAAAATTTGTTCATACAAATTTGTGCTAAAACCATAAACAATCCTTAAATAATTAAACATATGAATGCGCATCTATATAAAAAATAGTGGGTGCGAGGCGGCATGGCTCCCAGTCTCATTCATTAAGATTTATATGAGACCTCGGGCGTTCCTGCGAGGATTGGCTATGATATATTTTGATGAGATCTAGTCGTATGGAACTTGAGTATTTGGATTTATAGTATGATAACTAGAAAGGAAAATACATATACATGATTTATTATATTCAGTTATACTATAGGTATAAAACATTTATTAATATAAGTAGAATAATACGTTGCAAGTTGAGTTGGGATTTTGTCATATGCATGATTAAATGGTGATGCGACATATTTGCATGTTGTAATAAATATATTAGCGGAGATCTCTTATATAGTTATATATGCTTTGAGGAGAATAGTAATGAAGGATGCTACGATGAAAATATTTTTATTTTTAGTTCCATCATTCAGTATCATAATCTGATGGAATTTTATTAGTTATGTCAAAATAAAACTGGATAGAGTGTTGGTTACAACTGCTTGGTTAGACCAGCTCAACTGTACATATTTCAGCTAATTAATTAGGTGGGTCTTTGGTCTATGAAGGTTGCTTAGGACTGAACTAATTGACACTGTTGAGTTGTTTTGGGATTTCCAGATGGCAATAGAAATGTCATTGAGAAACAGAGCTAGAGGCTGTCAACTTTAAGGAGAAAGTTGGGAGGTTGGACTAGAAATTTGTGTAGTGAATAGGGAAATAAAAAGTAGCTAGGAGTTGGTGATTGGACGAATGGATGAAGTTGACAAGCTGGCTGAATTAGTTGGCATGTCTAGTCAGGATAGGAACTTACATGTTGATCATTATTCTTTGTCATCTAGTTCAAATTAGTTTCTTGATAAGTAAAGTTTTCTCCCATGGGTCTGCTCGCTCTGATTCTTCTATGTATGGGGAGTCCTTTTACTCGCAATTTGTCTCTGGAATATCTTGGGTCCCGATTGATAAAGTTAGACTAGCTGTTAATTAAACATGGGTAGGCGAAGATGAAAAACTACAGAAGAGTATGAGTTCCTGCCATGCAAGCTACATGCGGAAAACATAAAGGTGCAAATAATTGATGTAGACTGAAAAATTATAATGAAAATAGAGTTTATCTCCGGCCTAAAATTTTAACACTGTGCAAGTTCGACTTGATTAGTTTTGACAAACAATTATTGCCCAATACAACTTTGAAAGCCTATATTTATTTATTTTTAAAATACATATACTTAATTAAGAACTGTGTAATAGATTTTAAATAAAAACACTAATATTATTTTCTTTTTTTGTTATTGATCTACACCATTCCTATAGAGAACGTTTGCCTTTTTTTTCCAGAACTACAGTATAGACGCATAGGCATGCACCCATATGCTCACCCTAGGAACATGCGCACACACACCATAAACCTGTAACGTCTTCTCGCACTAAAAGAATGTTTATGAGACATGCTCATCTTTCATCGAAAGAATATTCCACCTTATCACACACAGGTCTCAAGCCTCATGTTTGATCTATGGTGGGCTGGGAGTACAACCACCCTCCTAACCATCCAACCACAAACTGCTTCTTGCCTTCGGTATAATAACTTGTTATATTTGCACAAAGGATTGTCAAAGCCAAAAAAAAGATGGAGCTTCAAAAAAGTATATAACTTTCTAGAACGGGAACGCTGAACACTCCATACAGTTATTGTTAGCTGAATTAATTAGCTGTGTGAGCGTACCTTTTGTCCATGAGGTGTGCCCTCAGTTTGTTGATGAGGAAACGCTGGCGATTCTGCCATGAAGGCACGGAGCTCCCAACTTCTGAGAGTATGGTCGACAAGATATCGACCATGCTTGGATTCTGCGACACCGACACGAAGGCCGTGCAGTGGAAATGACCTTTGATCATATCTCGGACTTGGCTGGCAAGAGTTGTCTTGCCAATACCTCCAAATCCAGTGATGGCTACAACTTTGAGTGCCCAATGATTATTGGCATATTCATCCTGTCTCAGCAATAGGTCCATGAGCTTCTCCTTAGGGCCATCTATGCCTATAAGGCTGGCAGCCTCAGTATGTAGTGCATCTAGACAAGGGTCAATAGTCACAGGGCTCCGAGAAGTAGTACAAGCTGGCTCATCAAGCTTATATCTGTTGTGGCGATTACTCACTTCCACCACCCGATATTTCAATTCTTCGATCAGGCGGCCAATGTTGTGCCGCGTCTTGATGGTCGAAAGCCGTCTCCAGAACCCGACCCTGCCGCCGCCACCGTCAAGGTCATCCGTAAAGGCGTCGACGCAGTCCTCCATTTCATAGGACAGCTCGCGCACCTGGTCGCGCCACACCTTGTCTTGCACGTCGAGCTCGCCATCATCGGTCTTGGCCAGCTTCACGAGCAGAGCGTTCATGCTGCTCATCTCGTCACTCAAGGAGGCGATCTCCTTCTTCATGGCTTTGGACAGCTTGTACTTCTCCAGCAGGACGCCGAGCTTGGGCAGGAGTGTACGCATCGCTCCTGTGACGGCGCTCGCCACCACGGCCTCCATCGGTGGCAGGATCGATCGTCGATTTCCCCACCACCAAATGCAGTGTTGCAAGTAACAGTATGTGTGTGAGAATTTGGCAGGAAGGTGGGTGAAGTGGTATGCGCACCGAGGCTGGTCAAGGGGTCGCTGCAATGTGGGCAGCACTATATAGAACTTGTCCACCAGGAGAAGATGCTTCCGGGTGGTGGCCTTCCCGGAAACTTCGTGTGTGTGGCTCTACCACGAGCATGCAAGGTGCGGGCCATCTTGAGCCTCATCTGATAATAACCTTAACAAATATAGGAAAGATCAATCTTTTCTTCTTATAGAATATTGTGGGTCTATTTTGTTGATGTACTGCATATTGTGTCCAATCTCTACTACCTAAAAGAACCGTAAGGTTCCGTTTCCCCTCTTACGTTGTTAGTTTCGTCGATCCATCCTTCCTTCTTCCGGCCTCCTCCACTTCCAACCGATGGCATGTCCTGATTTTTCTGCTCTCACCTAATCTGCCTCCTTCTCGCCTCACGCAAATAAAGGACGCACCCACCTAGGGCTATCCGCCTATCCCCATCACGATCTGGCCGCCGCCACAACGCCGACAACGCATTCGGCGCCGCGGGGACCCAATCACGATCTCCCGTCGGACTTGCGTGTGCCTCCAATCTCGCATCAGCGACCACTCGCCAGTGACGGCCCGAGGTCACCGACGCGGGGACCCAAGGATTCGATGCGGCCGTCCAGAGCTACTTCGTCGACGGCGTCAATGGGGGCTTTGGTGAGAGCTCCTGGACTTCCGCCGCCGCCGCCGGGTCCGTCTCCCAGACTAACATACTGTCGATCGGGACTCCGTCCCACTCCTCTCGTTCATGTAGCCCCTACATCCTCCCCCGATTCTCCAGGTTAGTCGCGAGGGACTCATAATCTTCAAGTTTCTGATTTCGAATTGGTTTTGTGTTCTTGACTTCTTGTGCTGCTGGAGGTGGCACCACATGAGGAGGCGAGATCAGCATGAGAAAATATCATCCATGCCAGTCTGTGCATCGCATTCTCACGCCAAGCCCAATTTCGTCTTGCTGCCCTGTTGGCAGATTCTTGTGTACAATATTAGTGTTCATATCTGTCTGATAGATTCATGTGTATCTTTTCAGTATTCAAAATTAGGGGATTCAAGTGATATATATATTATTTGGTATTCGGTTGCTATGCCATGATAGGTTCCATTTATCCACCATTTAGTGTTTTCATTTTTCTGTTGTACAGTAGTTCCTCTATGGAATTGTACTACAAAGATTATATTCAGCTTGGTTAATCATCAGATGCAAGTTGATGAATGACTGTTCATTTTACTTGAGAATAACTAATTCACATGCTCAAGAACAATTGCTGGATTATAATTTTGTAGGCCTTTGTACCGAACGCAAGCATACTCATCGATTAATGTTAGATATGTAGTATCCAGTTATTATAAATTTACATCGCCACACCAGCCAGCAGGAGCGGCAGCAACAGCAGGGTGTCATAGATTGATCTGGAGGTTGTCCTGAGGGGCACGACACCGCCAGTGGAGATGTAGCACATGAAGGAGGAGGACGTGGGGACATAGGTGGCTGCGTGGTGGATGGCGGAGGTGGACAAGATGAACAATTAGTTCGAGAGGGATGTGGTTGTCGTCAATGGCTGGGAGACGAAGCAGGTAGACAAGGCCTTTGCCTGACTCAACAAGATTGAGGTAGGTCTGGCTCAAGAAGAGCAAATACCGTTGTTTATTTTCATATTTTGCATTTCATTTTCTATTGAAGAATTCACTGAGCAATTACACTTGCTTTGAGCATAATTTGCATATTCTTATGTCTACGTGCAATTTAGCATCATCCTTCCTTGCAATTGAAAAGCACGAAGATTTAAATATTTTCAGAAAAGGAGTAAATCCTTGCAAATTAGCACAATAACTAAATTTCAGAAATAACTTGTCTTGCAAGAATGTTGACCATAATGGTTCTGTACAAATAATGGTGGAAGGTTCACCATAATGGTTCTGTACTAATAATTGAGTTAAAACTTTTGATGCAAATGTTTGGCATCATGATAGGTTCACTTTGGAATTTGTCTCACTTTGATGGGAGCTTGAATTCGTCAGCACGTTACGATTTATATTCCTGGAATTTGTGATCACAATGTAAGTTCTGCAATTGTCATGCAGGTCAACCTGGGACTGAGCACGGATGCCGCTGCGTATTACTGAAATTTACAGGAAATACAGAAAATAGAGTTACGGCAACTGAGAAATGCACAGTTCCCAAAATGTGCACCACATTGTTACCGAGATAATTATATGTTGTTGTATGAATGGAATTTATGTGGGAGCGATTGCAGCATTGGGAGAAGACACGATACATCCAGTTGACAGCCTGAAAAAAAGGCTTTGTAGTCTAAGGTATAATGACATGGAATAATGTGTTGGATCGTCTCCTAGAAAATTTTATTCACTTGACATGGGTGTGAACCATAGAGTTTCTTGTTTTATTGAAGGATTTTGACGCATGGATGTTCTGTCTTCCATTCTAATTTGCTGCTCCTCTTCTAATCTATGGGACTATGAAAGAGTTGCTTGCTATTGCGCTTCTCTAATGACGCTTCCACGACAAGTTTTATCATCATCGTTGGGCATCCACATCATTAGCAACACAGTACATGTTTCTGCAAGAACCATTTGCTTACTTAGTAATATTTATGTTCATATTATATGATGAAATGCTTGATATGATTTCCTTTTGTGATCATTGTTGTAGTTTGCACGGGCTGGGTCTGGATTACATCGGCCTTTACCAAATACATTGGCCTGACAGGTCAGTACAATGAATTCATTCCATGCTAGAGGCTGCAACTGCCATGTGTTTTTGCTCGCNCTAATTTGCTGCTCCTCTTCTAATCTATGGGACTATGAAAGAGTTGCTTGCTATTGCGCTTCTCTAATGACGCTTCCACGACAAGTTTTATCATCATCGTTGGGCATCCACATCATTAGCAACACAGTACATGTTTCTGCAAGAACCATTTGCTTACTTAGTAATATTTATGTTCATATTATATGATGAAATGCTTGATATGATTTCCTTTTGTGATCATTGTTGTAGTTTGCACGGGCTGGGTCTGGATTACATCGGCCTTTACCAAATACATTGGCCTGACAGGTCAGTACAATGAATTCATTCCATGCTAGAGGCTGCAACTGCCATGTGTTTTTGCTCGCATCATGTTGTGCATCCTGGAGTCCTAATATAACCCATGCTTACCCTGCAGTTCTGTTCCCTTGTTTGGACAGATGGAATACAATCTAAGCTACAAGTACGTGTTGTACGGATAGAAGAACAACTAGAGGCACTTCGAAAATATTGTGTAATTGGTATTGTAGTGCAAAAATGTACTCCCTCTGCAAACTTTTATAAGACATTTTAGGTTACAACTTATAAAATTTTACAGTGAATGATATGATAAGCCTTTCTTCAGAAGAACCCTTTCTGGTGTTTGTACCATCAGTGTGAGTTATAACATGTACTACCTTGCCATTAATGTTCCATGTTCACCCTAAAACTTCTCTAAAGCTACCGAACTTTCTCGTGTTTTCTAAAGCCACCATGTATCCCCTTGCCTAAAATTTGATTGATAGCCGGATGTGCCATTAACAACGGTGACGAGTTTGGAATGGGGAGTGAAGATAGTGGTGAAGAAGAAGAAGAAGAAGAAGAAGAAGAAGAAGGGTGATTCATAACATGAAACAAAAGTTGACAATATTATTTAATGTGCATGACAATTTTAGAGATATACATGTTTGATGTGATTTGTTATGTCCCGTTGCACCGCACGGGCAATTAACTAGTACATATATAAATAGGTTATAAGTTGGACTTAAATTGCTTTTTTTTATAAAGGATGAATTTTATTGACTCAAAATTAAACATCAAGACGATGCAGACAAACTGAGCACACACCCGGCCTCTGCATAGCTAGGATGCACATAGCCAACACTAACTCACACACACAAAAACACACTGACAAATAGCAAAGTCATATAGGACCAAAGCTATGTGTAGACGAGGAAAAACAATAAAGAAACCCCAAAGCAATCAGATCCATAATCAGCAAACTAGAACAATGACCATATCTGTAGCAATCATCTCATGACACCACACAGACAACGAGATTCTTCAAGAGTAATGCCTTCAGTAAGGGAACGACACTCAAGCGTCGCCGCCGGATCCAACAACCCAAGGCTAGAATCTGGGTTTTCACCCTGAAGAATCAGTCCGAGCATTCCGCACAATGCCTTCAACAAGGTAAGGACATTAAAACATCGCCATTGCCAGGTATACCCACCTCGGGCCAGACCTAGGCTTTCATCCCGAAGCTAAAATCCGGGTGCTCAAGTAGCACCACCATCGAAGTCACTCATGTGTTGTTGCCATCACTTTTCCGCGATCCTAGCAGCTACCTGAGATATACCGCCGCCGCCGCACAACCATCTCTCTGCATCAAGACTTCATTCATAGTTTGCATCTCGCCGCCGAAGTGGACCACCGGGTTTGTATAGAGATGAAACTCTCACAAAATCTTTCGACGGCGACCACAATCCGCAGTGAGACCGCCGCCGCAGGCCAAAGTGATCCCCACACATAGCTGCTGTCACGATCGACCTAGCCCGGGGAACAATCTTGATCTGCCATGGAAGGATCAGAGCAAACCACTGACCCCGGGCATGCCCTGCACCAATCCGGACCCGAAGATGCATGAGCTCGGGACAAAGGCGGACTGGACGGACCAACCCCTAGATCGGCAGATCAGGTGCGCTGCTGCTGATGTCGCTGGATCCGCACCCGATCTGGCAGAGCACTCGAACCAACCGATCCATCGCTAGAGTCTGCATGCACCCGTGCTTTGCAGCGACGCCCATCTTGTCCCAGGGAATGGCGGAGGACGGCTTCCACCCAGACAAAGCAAGCGGGATGGGAGTGATCTGCCGCCGGTAGCCTCAAGGGACGCGAGACGAGAAGGACGAAGGCCCGCCGCCACCGTCAGCCACCCAGGGCTAAGCCCTGCGGCGCCAACCAACAGCGGCGAGGTGGAGAGGCACGGGGAGATCCGCGGCGGAGATATCTTGCCTTAGTTACACATTTTCTAGTTCAGTTTGTCGCTCCCAAATTTCAGGAGCATGCAAATTGAACTTAGAAAGTGTGTAACTAAGGCAAGATATCTCATGCAACAGAAAAAATATTCCACATATATGACATGTATCTTATTTCCACCATATGCAACTTGCTTCATTAATTCGTTGAAGCTTTCGCTTGTCTTTGATAGGGTCTTCTGTATTTGAACAATTCGTCTCAATAGTCTATGTATGTGGTCTACAACCCTGTTTAGCGTAAGAAATTTCGCTTTCGGACGCTCGGGTTGCCAATAGTCGAGTCACTTGTGATTTCATCAAAGATTGTCATATACTCCCTCCGTTTCAAATTACTTGACTTTCATTTGTCTAGATACGAATGTATCTATACTTGTTTAGTGTCTAGATATATCCGTGTCTACACAAATGGAGGTCAATTAATTTGGAACGGAGGGAGTAGAAATGATAGTAACCTTATATTTCAAGACAAACAAAACTGAAAGTAGAGACAGCAACCTTTATAGTATAACTTAAATGGATTCAACCACCTACTCGTGCCTCTTTCTATAGCCAAGACTAAAGCGCTTAAATTGTCCTCTTCTACTAGGCGGCTACCGAATAAGAAGTGGGAGGAATGATTAAAGGTGTGGTGCTGTCCCTACTTGCTTGCTAGTGGAAATACATGTACACATAAAAAAGTAAGTCGTTTATAAGAAGCTTCATCGAACCAGATGCGCACGAAGGTTTCTTTAACACATACATTTACAGTTTACTATATAAAAGAATATTCGTGACCCCACATTATAGTCAATTTTATTTGTTACATATTATTAGGACGGTTTAGGTACGAGGGTAGTCTCATGATGGAGAACTAACTCCAATAACAAACCAACTCCGATATTACGAGATAGCTTCATGTGAACGTTACGGCCTACTACAGCTAGGAGAATGAAGATGGTGCATGATGTAACCAAGCAAAAAAAATAAAATTGAACTATAACCAAGCTTATTTTCTCTGCCAGTTCAGAATTTTGGAGTTGTCTTCTGTATTTGCATAATTTCACAAGTCTGTATATGGTCTACAGAAACAGTTTAGCGAATTAGCGTGAGCAATTTGGCTCTGTGACGTTCGGGTTGTTGGCAGGTGAGTCATTTCTGATTTCATCAAAGATTGTCATATAAAAATGATAGCGACCTTATGTTTCAAAAGACAAAAAAGGAAAGTAGAGACGGCAACCTTTGTGACTTTAACAGATTCAACCACCCACTTGTGTCTCTTTCTATAGCCAGGACTAAAACACTTAATTAAGCTGTCCTCTTCTACTACTAGGCAGCTACCGAACATGACAGTGAGGCAAATGATAAAAGGCGTGGGGTTGTCCCTACTTGCTTGCTAGTGGAAATACAAGTATACATAAAAGAAAATTTGTTGTATAAAGCAGATCTGATAACCGTTCGGATAGGCACAAAGATCTGTTGAGTAACACGCAGTTATTGCTCACCATGAGCAGTTAGCTATCTCAAAAACAATCAACACGTCCTTCTGGAACCGTTTTGGAGTGAAGGTCCATAACTATTTTGTGTTACCAATTTCAGAAATGAAATTGGGGGACCCTTATATAGTTCTAAAAATGCAATTAAATTAAGACAACGTCAAGAGGTTTTTCCAAATTTCAGCCAATACGGCAGAAAAGAATATTCGTGACCCTGTCGTATGTAAAGTTTGTTTGTTATTAGGATGGTTTAGGTAAGAGGACAGTCTTATATGGAGAACTAAAGGCAATAACAACTATCCTTGTCTGTTCAATCTTTCACCCGACTCCAATAGTACAAGATACTCCCTCCATTCCTAAATAATTGTCTTTCTAGAGATTTCAACAAGTGACTACATACGGAGCAAAATGAGTGAATCTACACTCTAAAATATGTCTACATACATCCGTATGTTATAGTCCATTTGAGATGGCTAGAAAGACAATTATTTGAGAACGGAGGGAGTAGTTCCGTGTATGTCACGGCCTCAAGATGCTATGACCAGGAGAGTGAATGGACTCCTCCGTGGTTGCCAACATAGGGAGGTCGACAACGGGAACTATGACTTACGTGGGAACATGACAAAGTTAAAGAAATTTCGGAAGTCTGACTTTCAGAAATTTTGCTAACTTTCTGTAAGTTTGAATTCTCAAAATTTCGAAAACAACCACCTTTTCTGGATTTTCTACAATTTGGAAAATCTTGAAAGCTGTTACACAATTTCCTTACAAGTATATTTTTTGAAATTTTCCACAGAAGGAAATTTGCCAGAAAACGGAAACTTACCCGAAGTGTGGGCTGTTGCAATCCAACCGCTCAACACTTCCCTGGTGGTTGCCCACAAGTTAGCCTCCCCCGAGAGCAAAGGGGGTGCAGGATGTAACCATGTGTATTCATTTAGAAGAACATGTTCAAACAAGTTCATTCAAGGACCCGGCTGTGAGATGTGCTCACCACAATAGGTTCCAAAAGCGGCCAAGACAAGCTTGTCTCATCCACTCCATTTGCTTACCCTTTCTTGTGAAACCCTTTTCTTAGTGATCCTTTGGAAAACCGAGTGGGATGATGACTTTCAACTGGATATTAAGGTAATTTTGTGGAAGTGAACAAGCATGTCCACATACCCATGACACTTTGGTCTGACTGCAAGCATGGCGACGAGACTAAGCCGCTTGTCTCAACTTAGGGCATCTAAAAAACAACCCTCAAATTTCTTTAACTACTCAAAAAAGTATGTTTCGGAGAGTTAACACCCTGCCAAATCCTGAGCTTAGACAATGCAAGCGCGAGCGTCACAGCTGGTAGCAGCCATGGAGGAGCAGGCGGAGGCCGAGGCGGAGGTAGAGCAAGAGGAGGAGTGGACAAGCCGAATTGGGCCAGTCAGAGGACGAGGATGAGCCGGTGGCGGAGGAACCGAGGATAGGGACGGCGCCGGCAACCACATCGGCCTCCTCTCATGAGAGGAGGCGGAACGGGAGCATGAGTAGGCAACGCTTGAGGAGGAGCACCAAGTGGTGGAGGCTTAGCTCGGGGCGCAATCCGCCGATGACGAGGCTGTCATCGAGCCAGAGATGATGGAGGTCCAGCACGCCTTTGAACATTCCCTCATTGACGAGCCAAGGTGGCCACGAATCGCCATGTGTTGGGCAAGGTGAATCCAGAGCGGGGTGCTTTCTTTGACGAGCTTCACGCTGATGACATCGACAACTCCGGTGATGCGCCAATTCCATGGCGGTTCACCCACGACATCGAGGTAACGTGCTCCGGCAGGGCGTCGGTGGCTACCTCGACTCCAACAAGGATTCATGTGTTTTTAGCTCTAAAGTAACTCGTTGTAGCTCTAATCTAGCTCGTTTTAGATTAATGTATGTGCTATCTAGTTTACTTATGAACTATGATGTTTAACAAAATGGACAATCTCTTTTGAACACTACTAGGAAAATGCTTATAGGTAGACATTTAGCAGTAGCGTTGGTTATATACCTCACGCTACTGCTATTTAGCAGTAGCGCCGGCCAAAACCAGCGCTGCAAGCGCACGTTAGCAGTAGCGCTTGTTTTCCAGGCCAGCGCTGCTGTTAGTGGGCCACGCACTCGGCCCACTGTTGCAGCTTTAGCTATAGCGCTGGGCCTCCTACCCCATGCTGCTGCTAAGCCCACCTCTGCTTCCCCCCCGGCCCCCGCGCGCTCTCTCTCTCACTCTCACACTCACGCGCCCCTCAATTCCATGCTCCGGCCGCCGCCCCCGTGTCCTACGCAGGCCCTCTTCCCCTGCCGGCCACCCTCCCCCGCGCGGGCCCTCCTCCCCCGCCGGCCGCCCTCCCAAGCGCCGACCATCCTCCCCCGCGTCGGCCCTCTTCCACCGAGAGGTACTCCTCCCTCCTTCCTCCTCCTCCTCCTCCCTCCCTCTCTAGTTAGTTATTTTGAATCCTATATAATTGAATCCTAATTAGAGATTAGGTAGTATGAACCCTAGTTAATTTTTATGAACCCTAGGTTTTAAAACTAGGACAAAAATTTATCTAGGTTTTTACATTAGGACAAAAATTTATCTAGGTTTTTAATTAGGTGTAGTTAATAGAATTTAGGTGTTTTAGGTGTATTTAACATAATTCTAGGTGTTTTAGTTGTTTTAGGTGTAGTTAACAAATTCTAGGTATTTATTTAGTTAAAGCAATTGTTGTTATTTTTTTTAGTTAAAGCAATTTTTCCTGTTATATGCAAATTTGCAGTGGACATGTCATATTTTGAACATGTCATATTTTGGACATGTCATATTTTTCCGAGTGGCCTATGTTTTGCCATATTTTTACGTTATGGCAAATTTCAGGCACTCATATGTCCTGTTTTTAGCAAAGATCATGCGGAATTTTGCTAAGTGTTTATTAATTTGTTTTCATAATTAAGCATTTGTTCTCGACGTCGACGATGCCTAGCCCGCATCCTCGTCGTCGACTCGGCGGAGGAGGCTTGCTTGATTATAGGGGCCATGTCCAGGACTGGGCTCCGCCTGGCTGGAACTGGGAGGTGCTACCTTCCGGGGTGCGCAACTTGGTGAGGAGGCAGCCCGTCGTCGACCCGGGCCTTATTTGGTGGCGGTCGCGTGGGCCAGTGATGGTGGGCAGGCCTTCGTCCACCGCAGAGGTGGTATCTTACCGTGTCAGCGAGGAGGATGGGCACGTCCGTCACTACATGGTTGCGTTGGAGGGCAGGTCCGACAGTACCTGGATGGTTCTTCAGGGATCTCACTGGAGCTATAATCCTGTGATGGTTCCTTCTCTTTGGGTGTCCACTGCCCGTGCCGATACCCGTCGTTCGCTAGGGTTCTAGCTGTATTAGTGATGTTATATGTATGATACAATTCGAGATGTATTATTGATGATATTCGACGATGTACGAACGCAAGAGATGATTTAGTTTTCTTATTGAATGCACGTCCGTTTCAACTATATGAACATAGGAAATGTCTGACGACGATAGCGAAAGGGAATTCGGTATGTGCAAATATTGTGAAGACGAGCGCGGCATGTGCGACAGGCCTCACCTAGTTGGTGGTAGGCGCTTCAGCATCAAGCTGGATGAGAACTTCGAAGTGCATACAGTAAGTCACAATGACAAGTCTTTTTTCATAATTAAGCGTGACTTCTGCTTCTTTTGCTTCAACTTATAATTTAAATCTTTTACTATTCTATTAGCGTATCCCCTGCTATGCAAGAATATATGTGTTGGATAAGGTTGGTTTCAGTACTATGGAAACTATGGAGGTAAAAAGAGTTAACTTGAGGACCCTGCATGGTTATAGTTCTCTTGCAAAATTATACAATACAGACACCTAAACCCATTTTGAATGCAAACAATGGAGAGCACTATGCAAGGCTTATGCATTTGAGCCTGATATGCTTATCACCTTTGATATTCGTCAGGAAGATGATATTGAAGATAATATAGACATCTATGTCGATGTGCAGACGCCTTGAGTTCTACCTTTATGTAAGTTTCTCAACTATATTTAAGTCTTGGATATTGTTTATTCAAAAAATAGTTGACAACTAATTTCTATTGACAACTTATTTCCATTCAAGCAAACATGTCCGGCGCTTGGTAGACATGACCTACTATTGTCCCGGGGCTGAACTAAACTGCGAGAAGACAAGTCATTATGTTTCATGGCTTGAGGATCTTCATACTATGAAGACAAATTATTTTCCTGGACATAGAAATGTTAGTACTCAAAATGTGCGACCAATAGTG
This sequence comes from Aegilops sharonensis, assembly GCA_904067115.1. NCBI lineage: Eukaryota > Viridiplantae > Streptophyta > Magnoliopsida > Poales > Poaceae > Aegilops > Aegilops sharonensis. Next base: position 17,847,423 of record LR880968.1, on the reverse strand, counting down.
TTCGTACTGAACTACGGCCACGTCTATTTAGGAAAGATGGTAAGATTTTTACTATTTGTCCTCAGTGCATCTTGTGCATACATTATTTTTTAAGCCTCGACCAATAGATTGCTAAGTATGTTACTGCGATGTTCTTCACTAGGGAATCCTGATGATAGTTGTGCCTCAGTTGATCGAAGCTAAAGGTTGCATGTCCATTGTTAGCATACGACCAAGACTTCCTACATTGTACATGAGTGCATTGAGGATTTCTAGAAGCGAGCAAGTCTTAATAGTCAAAGACTAGAACAAAATTGTGAAGGATCGCAGAGAAGTACTAGGAGGCAGCAGTCAGAAGCGTAGCCCACAAGTAGGAGACAGGTTCATCTACATGCTTCAATATGATGAATCAGGAGCGCTCCACATGTTCTATACTATTTTACCCGAGAGAAAGCAGTAGGAGTGATTAGCTAGCTAGAATGAATTTCAAGATGATGATGATGTGCTACGCTATGTAGCTATGATGATTAGACAATATTGGTGGTAATGACTAGCTATGATGATTATTAGCTAGTAGTGTCGGTGGTAATTTTCCCTTACTTGCAACTCCTATGCTGAATTAGAGGCTATGCTGATGCTACTACTAATCATTGTTGGTGAAGAAAATGCATCTGAATTTCCATCCATGAATACTGCATTTGAATATTTTTTAATTTCTAATTAACTAGATGACCCGTTGCGCCAATGGCGAAAAGACCGGCAGCAAGCGAAGTATTGTAAGAGTGGTGGTAGGAAAACTCAATCAGAGATCGAAATAATGAGGAGTACTTTCTGCTGGTTACTGTCATGTTTCTCGTGGAACAGTCTATGCTAAATGATAGTGCTATATCCCTTGAGTGGAAGGTGGACGCTGCCAAGTAGGGCATGCCTCTTCCTTGCTTAGCATATTTGGTGTTGCTGATGAGTACTCGCTGTTCGAAACAGAGAAAGTAGTAAAAACAGATAATTATAGACAAGGGTGGCATTATGCATATTAATAGATCAATGAGGAACGACAACAGAGGTTATATAGGTAAAATCATATCTATTTGTGCTATTGGTTGTTGAAAAGAAGTTGAAAAAGAGGACAAACATGTTCACTGTTGTTGCTATAACACTAAGATGGTCTGCAAGATAGGCTCAGTGGTGCTTACAAAACTGATTCTTAAAAAGGAAAAAAAAACAAATCTGTCAACATAAACTTCGTAGCAATTCATTCAACAAATGTAGAAGATAAAATAATATATTTCATACATTTTATAGTACATGCCCTTGCTTTCAGACCCAAGGCAGAAGGGGAGAAGATACTTATCTTCAACTTCTATAGCATCATAATAGATCTTTTCCATGAAATTTACAGTTTCCAGGATATAGTCCGTGATGACCTTCAAACAGGAATTGTTAGCGCAAAGCATTGCAATCCTTGCTGCGTAGCAGGTTAGAAACATCTCTCTTTCATACTCCCTCCGTCCGAAAATACTTGTCATCAAAATGGACAAAAAGGGGCGTATCTAGAACTAAAATACATCTAGATACATCCCCTTTTATTTATTTTGATGACAAGTATTTCCGGACGGAGGGAGTATTTGTTAAAGTCAATATGCAATGAAGCCATGGTACACACACAAGTGCCATATTTGCAACAAAATACAAAGATCATCTCTTAAGCTTCTTGAAGGCAGCACAACAAAATTACAGTAAAGAGAAACTAAATGCAATCGTATTTCTCAAGCCTCTATGCCACCAGCGGCTTATACACAAGCTCATTCTATATTCGGTTATACCCAACCAGGCATCCTAGACAATAATAAAATCTTCTCTAGTTAATAGTTAATTACTAGAATGTGTTTGAAATTAAGAGCCTCGAATAACACTGATATCAGAAAAATTACTGGGATCACTGAATCACATCAACACTTTTTCAGCAGTCTCAAGCCTACCTTCAGCTAAATCCTCTGATCATGTAACAGTCTGCCATATGAATCAACAAGATCACACTACATCAGGCCTGCAAGTGAATGCAGTCATGTGGTGTAAACTACCAAATTGAAAACTTCATACGTATTTTTAAGGTCATTGCAAGTATTGATCCTTGCGGCCAACTTCTCCACATGTGGATCCTCCCGAAATCACTATAGACATACAAAGATGGTTTGCTTAATTCTATCAACCAGAAGTGTGTGAAAACGATTATTAGACATATACGGAAAACTCGTTCGGTTAAAGCATGGGAGATGATCAATACGCCTAGAAAACTACATCTAGGACAAACTCGTGCAAAATAAAGCCAGCAAATGGCACCAATTTAGACATAAACATTTCCCTCGGGAGAAAAACAGAATGGGGAGCTAAAGCCGCACAATATATGCTCTGCATTTTTAGAAAGTCAAAATTCTAAATATCTCTAATGCAATAAAACAACAAGGAAGAAAACAAGCTGCACATGATTTAAATTATGGTCGCTGAACTTCTAAAGTTACCCCTTATATGACAGCCTTGTTCCCAGCAAGGGCCATTACTGTATTTGGAATTCTTGTATGAAAAAATATCCAGAATTTAAAACTATATTCGGCAAGACATCCTCTCTAACAATGATACTATAAAAATTAACAAAACAAAATTCCCAGGCAGATATATACAACATTGAGAATGCAGAAGAAACCATAATCAAGAAGAAAGCTTACTGATTCTGCCATTTATCTGTTCAGTATATATCTTATCAGACCGAATAAATTTTCTTATCAGCATGGGGTGCATCATTAAGTAGCAGACCTACAGTCCAGAATCTAATAAACAATAAAGCATGTGTATGTACTTAATAACCATGGGTAGAAAGCAGAATTAAGGCAATATATATTGGGCTACAGGCATGAATTTAATATAGCATTAAAAGCACACTTTATATGTGTACTCGATAACCATAGGTAGAAAGCGGATTTCAGGTGGTAGATATTGAACTCCAGGCATGAATTGTAACATATCTTTAGTAAAGTTCAAATATAAACAGAACACCATGACAGTTATTCTGTTCCATCTTAAGTGAAAAAATGCCTGATGGGACACCCTTAACTGCTCGGTACCCTTCATTAAAATTTGTGTTTTCTACACAAGTTGTGGTTTATACTTATTACTTAACAGAGGAAAAATGATTATGTGATATAGTAAATTGAATATGTCTTCTAGAATAATTATTCCAATTAAAAGTAGATGTTGCTTCGTCTTTCCTCTAAGCAAATAGTAATGGTTCCAAGATGATAAAACACAAAGTTAGATCTAATGAAACCTCTGTGGAACCAGTTTGCTTTGACGAAACCTTCACTATATAGAAGAAAAGCATGTAAAATGCCACGGGTTACTCATGTCCAGTGGAGGCGATAAAGGAAATATCCATAAAAAGTAGGATGAAGACAAAACTAACAATGCATATAGCATGAATAGAATATCCTAACAAATAGAATAGGACATTTATAGTTTTGATCGTAGGATATTGCACTATAAGAACAATACCATTACACTATTGGACTCTGTTTGTAAAGCGTCCCTAAAGCATCGTGTTAGAGCGCCCTCCAGGCTCAAAGCGTCCAACTCGCTTTAGACATGTGTCTAAGGCGTCCGCCTTTGACACTAAAGCGTCTGAAGCGCCTCCTTAAGCGTCCTGATTGGCGCTTTAGGGCAGAGAGGACGCCTTAGACTTGCCAGGCAGGGGAACCGAGATTTCTGGCGGGGAAAAAGGGTTGGGCGGGAAAACTGGGCTCACATGTGAAACAGGTTACAAGAGGGGAAAGCAAGAGAGAGAACCAAAACCAGAGCGTGCAAATATCCAAGCTTTCAACTCTTTCCTCTCTCCTCTGGCAGCAGCTTCCTCAGATCTGCACCAGCCTTTTCTGCTCTGTTGTGTGTTATGTGAAAGTGCGTTATATCGACTAGAGGGGGGTGAATAGGCGATTTTTATGAATTCTTCACTGAGGAATTAGCTGGTGAGGAAATTCCTAAATGAAGAACTACTAGCAGCGGAATAAGTACTCAGAAAGGAACATAACAGAGCACAACCATAGTCATCATGATGAAATGAAGACAAGCACAGAGTACAGAAAGCGTAAACACAAGATAACACAAGTAAGAAGGCGATCAGACTAAAGAAATAGAACTGAGGAAATTGAGAAAGTCTTCAGTCAAAGTCTTCAAACAGATATGAACAAACACAGAACAACATACATGAGGAAATGAAAGAGTTGAGGAGATAGAACCAGTTAGATTGGTGAAGACAATGATTTGGTAGACCAGTTCCAACTGATGTCTCAGTTGTACATCTGGTTGGAGCGGCTGAGTACTTAAACTCGAGGACACCCAGTCCCGGACACACAGTCCTCACCGTATTCTCCTTGAGCTAAACTCACACAGACCTCGCCCAATCACTCGTGGTAAGTCTTCAGGTGAATTCTGAACCTTCACAAACTCGGTCACTCGGCGATCCACAATTCCTCTTGGATGCTCTAGACCTTGACGCCTAACCGTCTGGAAGAAGCACAGTCTTCAAAGGAAACAAGCGTTGGATCCACGCAAGATCAATCTCTTCAGTGATGCTCAATCACTTGGGGTTTTGTAGGTTTGGGTTTGGGATTTCCTCACTTGATGATTTTCACTCAAAGTCCTCGGAGGATGGGTTGCTCTCAAATGACAAGTGTCAGTTTCTCTCGGAGCAGCCAACCAACTAGTGGTTGAAGGGGGCGGCTATTTATAGCCTAGGGAGCAGCCCGACATGATAAGACATAAATGCCCTTGTCTAATATGAGTAGCGCTGATTTGTTGAGCAAGTAATGAATCGCGCTCCTTCTAAAGATCTTCATAACACACTCTTAGCTTCTCAAGATATTGCTTTCTTTTAATAAATTCATAGGAAAGCTTCTCATGATGAGATGAGAGAGTTTTATGACGACTTTGAAGGTTGTCAAACTTAGAATGAAGTCTCTGAAGATATTCAGTTAAGTCTTTAGTGTGGTCCATTTCATCACCCAACATATCATCACTTTTTTCAAGCATGTTTTGAAGTTTTTCAATAGCCTTTTGTTGTTTCACAGCAATCTTAGCAAGTTTAGAGTAGCTATGCTTAAGATTTTCATCAGATTCATCCTCACTTGATTCGGAGGAGGGGTATTTAGTTACCTTGGCACCCTTTGCCATGAAGCAATAGGTGGGAACGTAGTCATCATTGCCTTCATCAGCATTGTTGGTGTTGCCATTTTCTTCAGCGTTGAAGATAGACTTGCTGACAAATGCGGTAGCAAGAGCTAGACTTGCCACACCAGACTCAGACTCCTCGGATGCCTCCTCTTCCTCATGATCCTCAGATTCAGCCTCAGAAGACTTCTTGGAGCTGCTCTTCTTGTGAGATGAAGACTTTAAGGATTTTAATGATGAAGACTTTGAAGATTTCTTCTTCTTCTTCGCATCATCAGAACTGTAATCCTTGTATTTCTTCTTCTTTAATTCCTTGTCCCACTGAGGACAATCTCCAATGTAGTGACCAGGCTTCTTGCATTTGTGGCACAACCTTTTCTTGTAGTAAATGGATGAGGAATCGTTGCTCCTTAAGGATTTTCCAAAGCGACCACGTCTTGAGAACTTTTGAAATTTCTTCACGAGCAGTGCTAGTTCCTGGCTCAGTTCTTAAGGATCACCAAGGCTGCTGGTAGAGTCTTCTTCCTCAGACTCAGAGACTGCCTTGGCCTTCAGAGCACGTGGTTTGCCACAGCTCGAACCATATAGATCTCTCTTCTCAGCAAGCTGGAACTCATGAATATTTAGCCTCTCGAGGATATCAGCGGGATCAAGTGACTTGTAATCAGCACGCTCTTGGATCATCAGTGCCAGAGTGTCAAATGAAGAATCGAGCGATCTCAGCAATTTCTTCAGGGCACTCATAGGCGCCGGCGCACCGGCCCAAAATTGGGCCGGTCACACCCTGCCCGTTCGATGATTTCGTTCCAACCGTTCAGATCTTATCCCTTTTCTTCGTCTCCAACTCCAACCCTCGCAGGGAATCCAAAAAAGGACAGAGCGCAGTCGCCGCCCGCCCTGCATCTTCTCCGTCGGGCTGCTCCTTCGCGAGACACGACGGTGTCGTCGGCCCCGGCAGTACCAACGCACTGTCGCTTGCCGCCTCCCTCGTCTCATGGCCGTCGGGATCGCTGTAACTTCTACTACGGCTGCAGCTCTAACATTGGCTGGTTCCAGCGCATGGTCCATGTGGTTGTAGCAAAAAAATCTCGCGTCACCGGCTCCAGCTCACCACCATCATCGACTAGCACCGCCATGATCCAGTAAAACAATCTCGGTAACAAAACTCCCAAATGATCAGTTGAAGCAAAACAAAAAGGCAGTTCCAGCCAACAATAACACCGGTTGTAGCAAAAATCACATGAAGCAAATCCAAAAAAGAGAAGTCGATGTAGCAAAAAAATTAGCATGTTCCAGCAAAACAAAAAGCTGGTTCCAGCAAAAACCATGTCTGCGGTGAGAGGCGTCCGGTTCCAACAAAAATCAGAAAGCAAAAAAACCATAAGAACAAGTCGATGTAGCAAAAATACTAGCACATTCCAGCAAAACATTAAGCTGGTTCCAGCAAAGAAACCTGTATCGGCTGAGAGGAGCGTCCAGTTGTAGCAAAAATCACAGGAAGCAAAATTCAAAAAAAAAGTGGATGTAGCTACAACGCTAGCAAGTTCCAGCAAAGCATAAAGCTAGTTCCAGCATAAGCCAAGTCGGCGGTGAGAGACGCGTCCAATTCCAGCACCAGTGGATGCCGGTTCCAGCTCTACAAGACATAGGTTGCAACTTGCAACTCTGCCGGTGAGGATTGCAGCAAAAATCATCCCATCAGTTGTGGCGAGACATGGCACCAGTACCCGTGGATCCAGCACGCTGTCCCGCCGCGTGTTCCCCCGTCGCCACCCATATACATCACCACAGCATCTCTACGCCGGTCACCTCGCGCACCATGAGGCGTAGCGCTCGTTCGCAAGGGGTGAGGGATGAGCAGGGGCTGGTTCGAGCTTGCAGGGATGGCCATCGTCGGCAAGGAGAGGGACTAGGATTGGAACACGGCTGGAAGACATGTTGTCGAGAGGAGCGATGCGGTGGAGATGTGGTGGAGGGAGCGATGCGGCAGAGATGCGATAGAAGCTCTAGAGTATTCTCCGCGAGTAGATAAGGCAGAGGGGAGGGAAATGTCGCGTGGGGCCTCGATAGGGCACGTGGCCGCGTAGGGATGTTGCAACGAGCGAGCGTGCCGGGGCGACCGGCGCAAGTTTCAGCCGGTGCTCCGGCTCCAAACGTTTTCAATTTCTTCACCACCTCATGGTCGGTGATGTCAGTGGCGCCAAGTGCTTCAAGCTCATTTGAGATATCAGTGGGGCGATCGAAAGTTTGCCGAACACCTCATGGTCGGTTGAAGAGATTGCGAAAAACGTCAACACGAGAGTCAGAGACTCCTTCGTTTACTTTGGAGAGCCTATCCCAGATGAGTTTAGCAGTTTCCAAAGCACTCACTCTACCATACTGCCCTTTACTCAGATGGCCGCATATGATATTCTTCGCTTGAGAATCGAGTTGCTTGAATCTCTTCACATCAGCAGCATTCAGAGAAGGTGTGACTGAGGGAACACCATTTTCCACAACGTACCAGAGATCGTTGTCAATTGCTTCAAGATGCATTCGCATCTTATTCTTCCAGTAGGGGTAGTCTCTGCCATCGAAGGTAGGACACCCAGCAGAGACCTTGATCATACCTGCGGTCGACATAACTAGAACTTCAGGTGGTAAAACCAAATCACACAGAACAAGGGAGTACCTTGCTCTGATACCAATTGAAAGTTCGTTATATCGACTAGAGGGGGCGTGAATAGACGATTTTTATGAATTCTTCACTGAGGAATTAGCTGGTGAGGAAATTCCTAAATGAAGAACTACTAGCAGCGGAATAAGTACTTAGAAAGGAACATAACAGAGCACAAGCATAGTCATCATGATGAAATGAAGACAAGCACAGAGTACAGAAAGCGTAAACACAGGATAACACAAGTAAGAAGACGATCAGACTAAAGAAATAGAACTGAGGAAATTGAGAAAGTCTTCAGTCAGAGTCTTCAAACAGATATGAACAAACACAGAACAACATACATGAGGAAATGAAAGAGTTGAGGAGATAGAACCAGTTAGCTTGGTGAAGACAATGATTTGGTAGACTACTTCCAACTGCTTTCTTAGTTGTACATCTGGTTGGGGCGGCTGAGTATTTAAACTCGAGGACACCCAGTCCCGGACACACAGTCCTCAACGTATTCTCCTTGAGCTAAAGTCACACAGACCTCGCCCAATCACTCGTGGTAAGTCTTCAGGTGACTTCCAAACCTTCACAAACTCGCTTACTCGGCGATCCACAATTCCTCTTGGATGCTCTAGACCTTGACGCCTAACCGTCTGGAAGAAGCACAGTCTTCAAAGGAAACAAGCGTCGGATCCACGCAGGATCAATCTCTTTATTGATGCTCAATCACTTGGGGTTTTGTATGTTTGGGTTTGGGATTTCCTCACTTGATGATTTTCACTCAAAGTCCTCGGAGGATGGGTTGCTCTCAAATGACAAGTGTCAGTTTCTCTCGGAGCAGCCAACCAGCTAGTGGTTGAAGGGGGCGGCTATTTATAGCCTAGGGAGCAGCCCGGCATTATAAGACATAAATGCTGATATGACCGTTAGGTGGGTAGATATTTTGGGACAGCTGGCGCGTAGCACAGCAACGGTCAGAATATTTGAGGTTCGAATTCCTCAGGGCTATCATGTTCCTCACTTGGTAGGCAATTCGCACTGGCGAATTCTTAACTCTTTAGTCAGAATAAATTCCTCAAAGACCAGACGAACTTCGTCTCTGTCACTGAAGAATATGGCTGAACTGTGTGAGATTTCCAATGGCTTCACTCGAAAGGATTGGTAGGTGTAGGATTTTGAGTTGAGCATCACATGGAAATTTATCCTTAGTAATTCCCCAACCCCCTTTAACAGTACGGTGTTTCCTATGACTCAAGAAAGAGAAAATGAAATAGTAGAAATAAAAGTCTTCACGCTTCATGTTCCTCGAATGATTACCAAGTCTTCAATGTCACACCAATTTCTTCACTTTCAAAGTCTTCAGAAATCCAAAGTCTTCAGTCGAAGAACTTCATTTTTAGGGGTCGACATTCTCTGTAAATATCAAACTCCTCATAGACTTATAGACCTGTGTACACTCACAAACGCATCAGTCTCTTAACCTATAAGTCTTCAATACACCAAAATCACTAAGGGGCACTAGATGCACTTACAATCTCCCCCCTTTTGGTGATTGATGACAATATAGGTTAAGTTCTCAACGGGGATAAACATGTGAAGTGTAAATACTGATATTGAGGAATTTGATTGCAACTCGATCCAGCAAAGTCATCGGAAGAACGAGAGTTGTAACTTAGCAAAAAACGCCCATATATAGACCCTCTTGAAGTCTAACTCAAATTTCTCCCCCTTTGTCATCGAATGACCAAAAGGTTTGAAACTGAGGAGTAACGCCCCTGAAGAATGTCATGATGAAGGAGGAGCGCCAGCGTTGTCAGGGTCTTGAGTCGTTGTAGGGCCTGCTGCAGTATCGTCCAAATCTTCATTCTCGTCCGTGGCGCGTGATGAAGAATATGAGCTGGCCACCAAGGAAGGAACCTTGACCTTCTTGAATTTCTTCGGAGGAGGTGCAGACCATTCAAAGTCTTCCTTGAAGCCCATTTGCTTCAGATCTTCTTCGCGATATAGATGAGACAGAATTTCCCAGGTGCGATCAAACACATAGTAGTGGTTTTTCTTCACTGCATTATGTGTGGAAGTCATGTTGTCAAGAAGAGAGCCAAACTGACGCTTAACCCATTTGTGATTCTGATCGACCTTCTGTTGAAGACTTATGAGCAGTTCACGGTCAGTCATCACACGTGGAGCACTAGCTTGAGGACTTGACTTTGGAGCATTTGCAGCAGAATCATGTGTGGCAGAGCCATCATTGGTGGAGTAAGATGCAGCTTTGCGGAACTGACCATCCAATGGACGAATGCCTTCATTGATCACAGCTGGTGACTTGCCTTTCTCATCAGATGAGGAAATGGTCCGCTTGAGGACTTCAATTGGGGGCAAGTAGCTAAGGTGATTCTGAAAATCTGCCTTGTAGTTGAGTGAAGACCTTGTTCTGAGGAATCTCATGATCCACGACGCGTAAGGCTTCAGCTCAAATGGAGAAAGTGCAACGTTTGCAAGAGTCCTCATGAAGAAATCATGGTAATTGATAGGAATACCATGCATGGTGTTGAAGAGCATATTCTTCATCATCCCCACAATTTCTTCATCTGAAGAATCATGTCCTTTGATTGGGCTGATAGTCTTCGTCAGAATGCGGTATATGGTTCTGGGCACATAGTGGGTGGACCAGAATATATGTGCTCACTGGTGGATTAGAATTAACATATATATGTCTCACTAAATGGTGCTCTATTATACTGCCCATCAGGTTCAGAGTCTGTCTAAAGTGTCGCCTCGCTTTATGCTTTATCGCTTAAGCAGTGAGGCGCCCCCCTAGCGTCTCGCTTCGCTTTACCACTTTTAAAAACATAGCTATTGGAGCATCACGACATTGTCTGCAAATAATTCTCGGGAACTCTAAAAAAAGAACAAAAATTATTAAAGAACTAAACCTGAGCTTTCTCCTCATCTTTCTTGTCATCCTATAGCATCCCCCGTCTGCCTCTAAACTTCGGCGCCTCCTCCCAGGTAGATATTTCTGCAGTGTGGCAGATAAGAAGTTAACTAAACTATATATCTAATTTATATTGCCAGTCTAATAAGCAAAAATATTACTGTCACTAGTAGAAAACAGGGCTTTCGTCCAGGCCAGTTTAGCCCATTAGTCCCGGTTCAATCCAGAACCGGGACCAATGGAGCTATTTGCCCCGGTTCGTGAGCCCAGGGGGCCGGCCGGGCCACGTGGGCCATTGGTCCCGGTTCGTCCGGACCTTTTGGTCCCGGTTGGTGGTACGAACCGGGACCAATGGTCCTGGCTCCTGGCCCACCACTATTGGTCCCGGTTGGTGGCTTGAACCGGGACCAAAGGCTTCCCTTTAGTCCCGGCTCATGCCACCAATCGGGGCTAATGGTGCTGCCTATATATAGCCCCTCGTGCAAGAGCAGAGCACACTGCTCTGTTTTATCTGGCCGAGGGGGAGAGGGCTTGGTGGTGCTCTAGCTCACCTCCTATGCACACAAGGTGTTCGATGGAATGCCCGAGCCACACTACTTAAGGTTTCTCCTCTCCAAGCTCGACCGCCAAGCTCCATTTTCCTCAATATTTATCTAGGTTTAGCGGTCCGTCACGCCCCGTCCCCGTCTTCATCGCCGTCGATCACCCGCGCCGATCTCATCGCCGGCACCACCGTGGTGAGCATCTTGTTCTTATCTTCTTTCTGAAAGGAAAAATATTATTACTTGTTTGTTTAGATAGATACTTGTATTATTTTCTTACTTTTATTATTGCATCTTATATAGTGCGATGGTTTTGGTATCCTCCCCCGTCGGCCCTCGTCCTGTCTATGATTCGGATGTGGTATATATTATCTTTTCATAACTATTGGTTCATTTATTGTTTATGAAAATTATGCCGACCAACGTGACATATATTTTATTTACCTAGGAGGTTGTTGAACCGGAAATTCCAACCGACCCTATTGTCGAGAGGTTAAATTTAATTGAAGAAGAAAACAATTTCTTGAAGGAAAAAATAAAAAAACTTGAGGAGGAGAAGATGATATTGGAGTTGCATGTTGCGGATGTCGTCGATGATCACAAGATCAAGATGGATGCAATGCGCTTGAAGATGAGAAAGATTAGAAAATATGCCATTCATAACGAGGCTTGGTATCATTATGCCGTTGGATCAGTTGTTACCTTGGTTGCGATTATGATCGTATTTGTTTTCGCATTGAAACGTTTTACATAGTTTCAATGTATGGTTTAATTAATTTAGATGCTCTGCAGAGCTTTATGTTGTTACATGAGAACTATGTATGTACTTTGGTTTTTATGTGATGATGAATTTCTATTAATTTGGTCACTTAATTATCTATTCATGATGTTCTGTAATGATTTTTGACACACTTAATTATATATAATGCACGCAGATGAACCGGCAATGGATGTACGGTGACAGACATACCTCCGAGTACATTAAGGGCGTGCATGATTTTCTCGAAGTGTCTGAGGCAAACAAGCAGAATGGTTTTATGTGTTGTCCATGCCCTATATGTGGGAATACGAAGTCTTACTCTGACCGGAAAATCCTTCACACCCACCTGCTTTACAAGGGTTTCATGCCACACTATAATGTTTGGACGAGGCACGGAGAAATAGGGGTTATGATGGAAGACGGCGAGGAAGAAGAGTACGATGACAACTATGTGCCCCCTGAATACGGTGATGCTACTGAACATCAAGATGCACCAGACGATGTGCACGATGGTGCTGGAACGGGCGAAGCTGCTGAAGATCAAGAAGAACCAGACGATGTGCCCGATGATGATGATCTCCGCCGGGTCATTGTCGATGCAAGGACACAATGCGAAAGTCATAATGAGAAGCTGAAGTTCGATCGCATGTTAGAGGATCACAAAAAAGGG
>LR880968.1:17791337-17802699 GCA_904067115.1 Aegilops sharonensis | reverse complement strand
TATACAATATGTAGTAGTGTAAAATATGTTCGAAATGAAAAAGAATTAAAGGAAAAACACAAAATTAAAAGAAAAATAAAACATAAACCCATAAACCCATAAACCTTTTAGTCACCGAGACTAAAGGCCCCCAGCCCCCCGGCGCGTGCTTGTGCCATGTGGCGGGCGTATTGTCTCGGTCCGTGACGAACAGATACGTTTCCAACGTATCAATATTTTTTATTGTTACATGCTATTATATTACCCGTTTTGGATGTTTATGGGCTTTACTTTACACTTTTATATCATTTTTGGGACTAACCTACTAACCGGAGGCCCAACCCCAATTGCTGCTTTTTTGCCTATTTCAGTGTTTTGAAGAAAAGGAATATCAAACGGAGTCCAAACTGAATGAAACCTTCCGGGGCGATCTTTTTGGAACAAACGTGATCCACGGGACTTGGAGTGGAAGTCAAGAAACAAGCGGGGTGGCCACGAGGGTGCCCGGCGCCCCTCCTACAGGTGGGCGCGCCCCCCACCCTCATGGGCCCCTCGAGTGTCCACCGACCTACTTCTTCCTCCTACATATACCCATGTACCCCGAAAACATCAGAGGGGACCATGAAACACTATTTCCACCGCTGTAACCTTCTGTATCCGCGAGATCCCATCTTGGAGCCTTCGTCGGCGCTCCGCCGGAGGGGGAATCCATCACGGAGGGCCTCTACATCATCTCCAAGGCCTCTCCGATGAGTTGTGAGTAGTTTACCACAGACATTCGGGTCCATAGTTATTAGCTAGATGGCTTCTTCTCTCACTTTGATTCTCAATACAAAATTCTCCTTCCTCTTCTTGGAGATCTATTCGATGTAACTCTTTTTGCGGTGTATTTGTCGAGATCCGATGAATTGTAGGTTTATGATCAAGTTTATCTATGAGAAATATTTTAATCTCCTCTGAATTCTTTTATGTGTGATTAGTTATCTTTGCAAGTCTTTTTGAATTATCAGTTTGGCTTGGCCTACTAGATTGATCTTTCTAGCCATGGGAGAAGTGCTTAGTTTTGGGTTCAATCTTGCGGTGTCCTTTCCCAGTGACAGCAGGGGCAGCAAGGCACGTATTGTATTGTTGCCATCGAGGATAAAAAGATGGGGTTTATATCATATTGCATGATTTTATCCCTCTACATCGTGTCATCTTTCTTAATACGTTACTCTATTCTTCATGAACTTAATACTCTAGATGCATGCTGGATAGCGGTCGATGTGTGGAGTAATAGTAGTAGATGCAGGCAGGAGCCAGTCTACTTGTTACGGACGTGATGCCTATATACATGATCATGCCTAGATAATCTCATAACTATGCACTTTTCTATCAATTGCTCGACAGTAATTTGTTCACCTAACGTAATAATTATGCTATCTTGAGAGAAGCCACTAGTGAAACCTATGGCCCCCGGGTCTATCTCTTATCATATAAGCTTTCAATCTACTTTTATTTGCATCTTTACTTTTCCAATCTATATCATAAAATACCAAAAATATATTTACCTTATCATATTATCTCTATGAGATCTCACTTTCGCAAGTGGCCTTGAAGGGATTGACAACCCCTTTATTGAGTTGGTTGCGAGTTCTTGTTTGTTTGTGTAGGTGCGTGGGACTTGTGAGGAGCCTCCTACTGGATTGATACCTTGGTTCTCAAAAACTAAGGGAAATACTTACGCTACTATTGTTGCATCACCCTTTCCTCTTCAAGGAAAACCAATGCAAGCTCAAGACGTAGCAAGAAGGATTTCTGGCACCGTTACCGGGGAGGTCTTCGCTCAAGTCAAGACATACCAAGTACCCATCACAAACTCATCTCCCTCGCATTACATTATTTGCCATTTGCCTCTCGTTTTCCTCTCCCCCACTTCACCTTTGTCGTTTTATTCGCCCTCTCTTTCCCAATCTTATCTCTCTTTCGCTTGCCTTTTTGTTTGCTTGTGTGTTGGATTGCTTGTCGCGACGGCGCAAGATAATACCAAATTTTGTGACTTTTTCAATACCAATAATAATGATTTCCTTAGTACTCGGATTGCTCCTCTTAATGATGTTGAGTCTTGTGAAATCAATGCTGCTTTGCTAAATCTTGTTATGAAAGATCAATTTTCCGGCCTTCCTAGCGAAGATGCCACTACCCATCTAAACAACTTTGTTGATTTGTGTGAGATGCAAAAGAAGAAAGATACGGATAATGATATTGTTAAATTGAAGTTATTTCCGTTTTCACTTAGAGATCATGCTAAAATTTGGTTTTCGTCTTTGCCTAAAAATAGTATTGATTCATGGAATAAGTGCAAAGATGCCTTTATCTCTAAGTATTTTCCTCCCTCTAAGATCATCTCTCTTAGGAACGATATTATGAATTTTAAACAACTTGATCATGAGCATGTTGCCCAATCTTGAGAAAGAATGAAATTGATGATTCACAATTGTCCTACTCATGGTTTGAATTTATGGATGATCATACAAAAAATTTATGCTGGATTGAATTTTGCTTCTAGAAATCTTTTAGATTCTGCCGCGGGAGGCACGTTTATGGAAATCACCTTAGGAGAAGCTACTAAACTCCTTGATAATATTATGTCTAATTATTCTCGATGGCACACCGAAAGTTCTACTAGTAAAAAAGTGCATGCTATAGAAGAAATTAATGTTTTGAGTGGAAAGATGGATGAACTTATGAAATTATTTGCTACTAATAGTGCTCTTATTGATCCCAATGATATGCCTTTGTCTACTTTGATTGAGAATAATAATGAATCTATGGATGTGAATTTTGCTGGTAGGAATAATTTTGGTAACAATGCTTATAGAGGAAACTTTAATCCTAGACCATTCCCTAGTAATCCCACTAATAATTATGGAAATTCCTACAATAATTCTTATGGAAATTTTAATAAGATGCCCTCTGATTTTGAAAATAGTGTGAAAGAATTTATGGTTTTTCAAAAGAATTTTAATGCCTTGCTTGAAGAAAAATTGCTTAAAGTTGGTGATTTGGCTGGGAACTTTGATAGACTTTTGCTTGATGTTGATTCTTTGAAACTTAGATATACTCCTCCTAAGAATGATATCAATGAGTCTCTCAAAGCTATAAGAACTTCCATTGATGAGCGCAAAGAAAGAACCGCTAGATTGCGTGCCAAGAAAGATTGCTTTGTGAAGGCGTGTTCTTCTAGTTTCCATGAAAATAATGATGAAGATCTAAAAGTTATTTATGTGTCCCCTATTAAATCTTTGTTTTGCAATATGAATCTTAATAATGATGGGACTAGAGATGAGTCAACTTTAGTTAAAAGGCGTCCCAATGATTCGGAGTTTTTCGATCTTGATGTAAATTTGGTAAAAGTGGGATCGAAGAGGTCAAGACTTTAAATAGCATAGAACCAACTATCTTGGATTTCAAGGAATTTAATTATGATAATTGTTATTTAGAAGATTGTATTTCCTTGTTGCAATCCGTGTTGAATTCTCCTCATGCTTATAGTCAAAATAAAGCCTTTACCAAACATATTGTTGACGCCTTGATGCAATCTTACGATGAAAAACTTAATTTAGAAGTTTCTTTACCTAGAAAACTTAATGATGAGTGGGAACCTACTATAAAGATTAAAATTAAAGATTATGAGTGTTATGCTTTGTGTGATTTGGGTGCTAGTGTTTCCACAATTCCGAAAACTTTATGTGATATTCTAGGTTTCCATGATCTTGATGATTGTTCTTTAAATTTGCACCTTGCGGATTCCACCATTAAAAAGCCTATGGGAAGGATCAATGATGTTCTTATTGGTGCAAATAGGAACTATGTGACTGTAGATTTTATCGTTCTTGACATAGATTGCAATCTTTCATGTCCTATTATTCTTGGTAGACCTTTCCTTAGAACGATTGGTGCGACTATCGATATGAAGGAAGGGAATATTAGATTCCAATTTCCATTAAGGAAAGGAATGGAGAACTTTCCAAGAAAGAAATTCAAATTACCTTACGAATATATCATGCGAGCTACTTATGAATCAAGTGCCAAAGATGGCACTAATTAGATCTATCCTCGCTTTTATGCCTAGCTTGGGGCGTTAAACAATTGCTCTTGTTGGGAGGCAAACCAATTTTATTTTTGTTCCTTTATTTTTGTTCCTCTTTAGTAATAAATTTTGCATCTAATTTCTGTTTAGATGTGTTTTCTTGTTTTAGTTAGTGTTTGTGCCAAGTAGAACCTACAGGATAACCTATGGTGAGAGTTAATTTGATTCTGCTGAAAAACAGAAACTTTGCGCTCACGAGAAAAAATTCAATAAATCACATAAACATGCTTTTGCGTTGATTCGTTTTGCTGTAGATCAACATACAAATTGCCTAGGACGTCCTGTTTTGGTAGGAAATTTAGATTTCCAGAAGTATTCGAAAGTTACAGATTACTACAGACTGTTCTGTTTTTGACAGATTCTACTTCTAGTGTGTTGTTTGCTTATTTTGATGCATTTATGGCTAGTATGTAGGGGTATGAACCATATATAAGTTGGAATACAGTAGGTTTAACACCAATATAAATAAATAATGAGTTCATTACAGTACCTTATGTGGTGGTTTTTCTTTCTTGCACTAACGGAGCTCATGAGATTTCCTGTTGAGTTTTGTGTTGTGAAGTTCTCAAGTTTTGGGTAAAGATTTGATGGACTATGGAATAAAGGGTGGAAAAAGCCTAAGCTTGGGGATGCCCATGGCACCCCAATATATTCAAGGATAACCAAAAGCCTAATCTTGGGGATGCCCTGGAAGGCATCCCCTCTTTCGTCTTCGTCTATCGGTAACTTTACTTGGAGCTATATTTTTATTCGCCACATGATATGTGTTTTGCTTGGAGCGTCTTGTATGATATAAGTCTTTGCTTGTTAGTTTACCACAATAATCCTTGATGTACACACCTTTTGGGAGAAACCCACATGATTTAGAATTTAATAGAATACTCTATGTGCTTCACTTATATCTTTGGAGCTAGATAATTTTGCTCTGTGTGCTTCACTTATATTTTCTAGAGCACGGCGGTACCTTTATTTTGAAGAAATTGTTGATCTTTCATGATTCACTTATATTATTTTGAGAGTCTTTTAGAACAACATGTTATTTACTATGGTTATAAATTTGGTCCTAGAAATGATGAGCATCCAAGTTGGGTATAATAAAAACTATTATAGAAAGTGCATTAAAAGCTATGATCAATTTGATGCTTGATAATTGTTTTGAGATATAAAGGTAATAATGTTAGAGTCATGCTAGTTGGGTAATTAGTAAAAATCGTTTAACCCGAATAGAAGAGCGTTCAGAATCCCAGAGTAAAGGTCGAGGAGTAAAAGATCCTAATACCACCCAATTGCGACGTGGGCCCATGGGCCGCACAGCCATGTTAGTAAAAGTTTTGTAAAGTCTAGACTCAACTTCAGCCAAGGAGTGTGGAAGGGGGATTCCTACAGGCAGTCGGCTCTGATACCAACTTGTGACGCCCCCGATTCAATCATACACTAATCATGCACGCAAATGTGTACGATCAAGATCAGGGACTCACGGGAAGATATCACAACACAACTCTAAAACATAAATAAGTCATACAAGCCAGGGGCCTCGAGGGCTCGAATACAAGTGCTCGATCATAGACGAGTCAGTGGAAGCAACAATATCTGAGTACAGACATAAGTTAAACAAGTTTGCCTTAAGAAGGCTAGCACAAACTGGGATACAGATCGAAAGAGGCGCAGGCCTCCTGCCTGGGATCCTCCTAACTACTCCTGGTCGTCGTCAGCGGGCTGCACGTAGTAGGGCACCTCCAGTGTAGTAGTCATCGACGGTGGCGTCTGGCTCCTGGGCTCCATCGTCTGGTCGCAGCAACCGGGTAAAGAAAGGGGGAAAAGGGGGGACAAGGCAACCGTGAGTACTCATCCAAAGTACTCGCAAGCAAGGAGCTACACTACATATGCATGGATATATGTGTAAAGGGCCATATCAGTGGACTGAACTGCAGAATGCTAGAATAAGAGGGGGATAGCTAATCCTGTCGAAGACTACGCTTCTGGCGGCCTCCGCCTTGCAACATGTAGAAGAGAGCAGACTGAAGTCCTCCATGTAGCATCACATAGCAATAATCCTACCCGACGATCCCCTCCTCGTAACCCTGAGAGAGAGCGACCACCGGGTTGTATCTGGCACTTGGAAGGGTGTGTTTTATTAAGTATCCGGTTCTAGTTGTCATAAGGTCAAGGTACAACTCCAAGTCGTCCTGTTACCGAAGATCACGGCTATTCGAATAGATTAACTTCCTTACAGGGGTGCACCACATTACCCGACACGCTCGATCCCATTTGGCCGGACACACTTTCCTGGGTCATGCCTGGCCGCGGAAGATCAACACGTCGCAGCCCCACCGAGGCACAACAGAGAGGTCAGCACGCCGGTCTAAACCTAAGCGCACAGGGGTCTGGGCCCATCGCCCATAGCACACCTGCATGTTGCGAGGGCGGCCGGAAGCAGACCTAGCCTAGGAGGTGTTCCAGTCCAATCCGGCGCGCGCCGCTCCGTCGCTGGCGTCACGAAGTGCTTCGACTGATACCACGACGTCGGGATACCCATAACTACTCCCACGTAGATGGTTAGTGCGTATAGACCAAATGGCCAGACTCAGATCAAATACCAAGATCTCGTTAAGCGTGTTAAGTATCCACGAACGCCGACCAGGGCCAGGCCCACCTCTCACCCAGGTAGTCTCAACCTGCCCTGTTGCTCCGCCACAAAGTAACAGTCGGGGGCCGTCGGGAACCCAGGCCCACCTCTACCGGGATGGAGCCACCTGTCCTTTCAGCCCCCATCTCCGAACAGTATCACAGGTAATGTAATAGTGTAAAGTATATAGTATATGCCCGTGATCACCTCCCGAAGTGATCACAACCCAGTAGTATAGCATGGCAGACGGACAAGAATGTAGGGCCACTGATGGAACACTAGCATCGTATACTAAGCAGTAGGATAGCAGGTAAAGGTAACAACAGTAGTAGCAAGGACAGGCTATTCAGCAGTATAGGATTAACTGAAAGCAGTAACATGCTACACAACTCTAATGCAAGCAGTATAGAGAAGAGTAGGCGATATCTGGTGATCAAAGGGGGGGCTTGCCTGATTGCTGTGGCAAGAAGGAGGGGCGTCGGTGACGTAGTCGACCACAGGGGCATCAGCATCGTCACGGGGTCTACCGGAGAGAAGAGGGGGGAGAAACAGTAAATACATAGCAAGCAAGTGCTTAACAGGACAACAGGCAGAGCTAGACGTGTTCTAACGCGGTATGAGGTGATACCGGTGAAGGGGGAAACATCCGGGAAAGTATCCCCGGTGTTTCGTGTTTTCGGGCAAAGGAGCCGGAGGTGAAATTTTGCAGGTTCACTATGCTAGGGACGCGTGGCAGATGAACGGGCTTCGTATCCGGATTCGTCTCGTCGTTCTGAGCAACTTTCATGTTGAAAATATTTTAATCCGAGTTACGGATTAAAAGATATGATTTTCTAAAGATTTTATTAATTTCTGGAATTTAATTAATTATTTAATCCAACATTATCTAGAATAGTAGATGATGACGTCAGCATGACATCAGAGTGATGTCAGCAGTCAACGTTGACCATTGACCTGGTCAACCTGACGTGTGGGTCCAGGGGGACCCACCTGTCATTCTCTATTTAGGTTAATTAGGGTTTAGGTTAATTAGTTAGCTTAATTAACTGTTTAGTTTAATTAACCAAAATTAATTAAGTCTATTAATTAGTTAATTAATTATTTTCATTATTTATTATTATTATTATTATTTTAAATTCCTTTTTTTATTAAAACGTTATGGGGCGTGGGCCCCTGTGGTCAGTGGCCCATGAGGCTAAACGGGCGCGCGGGTGCGGGCGCTCGCCCGAACGGGGCGCGGGCAAGGCCGTGGCCGGCGGCGCGGCGCCGGCAAGGGGAAGCGGGGGCGAGGCCAGACGCAGTGGTGGCCGGGGCGGCCGACGGAGAGGCGGGGGAGCACGGGGCCACCGCAGCAGCGGGGCACCGGCTAAGGCGGCGAACGGCGCGGGCTATGGCGAGCCTCGGCCATGGCGAGCGGTGGCCGGCGAGAGGAGACGGGGAGGAGGAGGAGGACCGGGGTGCTCACCGGGGTGCGTAGGGAACGGGCAGCGTGCTCGATGGAGGTCGGGGAGGACCGTGGTGGAGGAGGACGGGGACGGCGTCGACGGAGTCGAGGTGGAGGAGCTCCGGGTGGCGGCGATTGGCATCGGGGCGACGAGCACGACGTCCTGCGAAGCTCGGGGAGGAGGACGAGGACGCGATGTCCGGCAAGGAGGCGGTCGATCCGAGCGGCGACGGCGGGGCCTTCGGCGGCGGTGGTGGCGCACGGCGATGACGAGCGGGTGCGGTCCGGTGGGTGGCTCCGGCGACGGCGGGGCGCGGGGTTCGGGCGCCCCCGAGCGGCGGCGGCGTCGAGCGCGGTCGTCGGGGCAAGCAGCGGGGCGCTGCCCCGATCCGATCGGGGAAAGGGGGGAGCGGCGTGGGGGGGAAGTGGGGGATCGATCCCGATCCAGATCGGATCGGGAGAGGGGGAGTGGGAGCGAGTGGGGAATGGGTTAGGGTTTCGGGTGTCGTGGGGAGGCCTGTGTAGGCCAGGGGTGGGCTGGCCTGGGCCAGTTGGGTTGGCTGGCTGGGCCGGTTGGCCCATGTGGGGAGGGGGGCTTGTTCTCCTTTTGCTTGTTTTGTTTTGTTTTCCCCTTTTCTAATTTTGACCTTTTCCTTTTATTTATTTCCTTTCTGTTTTTTTCTTTAATAGTTATAGCTTTATAATAAGTTAAAGCCCAGACCTAAATTGGAGTTTTAAAAGCTTTTAGTGACTAAATAAACTAGTTTAATATTTTTTTATAATTAATAGCATTTATATACTTGTTTTGCTACTGTTTTATCCACCTGATGGTACTTAAACATTTTATAAAAAGTGTGGTTTCTCCACCATAATTGCTTATGATTTATTTGACACCATCCGAACATTTTAGTTTTATTATTTGAACACTTTTATTCTTTGCTTAATTTTGAATTAGAATTCGAATCGGTTTCGAACTAACGCGAGATTAGCAACAGTAATCGAGGTGACGTGGCATCATTAGCGGAGGGTTACTGTGGCTTAATTATCCGGGCGTCACAGCTAGCCTCTTTTATGTCGCGCAACCTTCGCTGGTATCATGCACCCATTATTTACCTTCCTCAAAACAGCCGCCATACCTACCTATTATGGCATTTCCATATCCATTCCGAGATATATTGCCATGCAACTTTTCACCGTTCCGTTTATTATGACATGCTCCATCCTTGTCATATTGCTCTTTGCATGATCATGTAGTTGACATCGTATTTGTGGCAAGGCCACCTTCATAATTTTTCATGCCTTTCACTCTTGATTCATTGGATATCCCGGTACACCGCCGGAGGCATTCACATAGAATCATATTTTGTTCTAAGTATTGAGTTGTAATTCTTGAGTTGTAAATTAATAAAAATGTGATGATCTTCATTATTAGAGCATTATCCCAAGTGAGGAAAGGATGATGAAGACTATGATTCCCCCACAAGTCGGGATGAGACTTCGGACTTAAAAAAAGGGGAGGCCAAAGAAGCCCAAATAAAAAAAAAGAGAAAAAAATAGAAAAAAGAAAAGAAAAAATGATGAGAGAAAAGAGAGAAGGGACAATGCTACTATCTTTTTCCACACTTGTGCTTCAAAGTAGCACCATGATCTTCATGATACAGAGTCTCCTATGTTGTCACTTTCATATACTAGTGGGAATTTTTCATTATAGAACTTGGCTTCTATATTCCAATGATGGGCTTCCTCAAAACACCCTAGGTCTTCGTGAGCAAGCAAGTTGGATGCACACCCACTTAGTTTCTTTTTGTCGAGCTTTCATATATTTATAGCTCTAGTGCATCTGTTGCATGGCAATCCCTACTCACTCACATTGATATCTATTGATGGGCATCTCCATAGCCCGTTGATACGCCTAGTAGATGTGAGACTATCTTCTCCCTATTGCCGGGGAGGTGAGCGCTTGAAGGTATATCTTTAGATCTTGCAATCGAATCTTTTTGTTTCTTGTTTTATCACTAGTTTAGTTTATAAAAGAAAATTACAAAAAAATGGAGTTAAGTTTGTCTCATAAGCTTCATCTTTTTAATATCTTTCGTGAGAATGATGGAAGGGAAAACTGTGCTCAAGTGCTAGAAGAAGAATGCATTAGAATGTTTGGTACTATATCTTTGTATGATGAGCCTGATTGCAATGTTGTTAGTATGAATTCCTTGAATATCCATGATGCTAATGATATGCAAATCCACAAGCTTGGGGAAGCTATGTTTGATGAATATGATATTTTTAGTCGCCCAAGTTTTGATGAGAATATTTACTATGATGATAGCATGCCTCGTATTTATGATGTAATATATTGATGAAAGTGGATTTGGAAGAGTGTCAACTTTATTTAGTGATGATCCCACTATTTCGGAAGAGGTTCCAATTGAATATGAGAACAAAGTTGCAATCTATGATGATTATTGTGATGACTTGTATGCTATTAGGAATAATGATAACCATGAAACTTGTCATCATGATTTTAGTTTTCAATTGGATTATGCCTCACATGATAGTTATTTTGTTGAGTTTGCTCCCACTATTATTCATGAGAAGAATTTTGCTTATGTGGAGAGTAGTAAAATTTCTATGCTTGTAGATAATGAAAAGAATGCTTTAGGTGCTGGTTATATTGTTGATTTCATTCATGATGCTACTGAAAATTATTATGAGGGAGGAACTTATGCTTGTAGGAATTGCAATAATGCCAAGTTTCCTCTCTATGTGTTGAAAATCTTGAAGTTATGCTTGTTGTGCCATCCTATACTAGATGATTATTGTTCCCATAAGTTGTTTGCTCACAAAATCCCTATGCATAGGAAGTGGGTTAGTCTTAAATGTGCTAGTCAGATGCTTCATGATGCTCCCGTTATGTTTCAATTCTTATCTTTTTATGTGAGCATCATTGTCATCATCGTGCCTAGCTAGAAAGGCATTAAAGAAAAGCGCTTGTTGGGAGACAACCCAATATTTATCCTTACTGATTTTGTGTGTCCACATGATTATGATACTGTAGTAATAATGTTTTATAGCTTTTGTTTCAATAAAGTGCCAAGTAGAACCTTTGGGAAGACTTGGGTGAAGTTTATGTGATCTTGCTGTGAAAAACAGAAACTTTAGCGCTCACGAGATTAGCTGCCAT
>LR880968.1:17777916-17788066 GCA_904067115.1 Aegilops sharonensis | reverse complement strand
TGCTGAAAGTCCTGATGTGTTCACATGTAATCCAGTCATCGCACTGCTCCGGGTGTTTGGAGTGCAGACTGTTCTTGTGTTCATTGACATACGGGGTCACCAAGGTAGAGTTATGTAGAACTGTGTAGTGTGCTTGAGACCAAGAATATCCGTCCCTGCATATTATTGAGTCCCTTCCAAGCATGCCTTTTCCAATCAGTCTCCCCTCATACCGTGATTTAGGGAGACCTATCTTCTTAAGGCCAGGAATGAAGTCAACACAAAACCCGATGACATCCTCTGTTTGATGGCCCATGGAGATGCTTCCTTCTGGCCTAACACGGTTACGGACATATTTCTTTAGGACTCCCATGAACCTCTCAAAGGGGAACATATTGTGTAGAAATACGGGCCCTAGAATGACAATTTCGTCGACTAGATGAACTAGGACATGCGTCATGATATTGAAGAAGGATGGTGGGAAAACCAGCTCGAAACTGACAAGACATTGTGCCACATCACTCCTTAGCGTTGGTACGATTTCTGGATCGATCACCTTCTGAGATATTGCATTGAGGAATGCACATAGCTTCACAATGGCTAATCGGACGTTTTTCGGTAGAAGCCCCCTCAATGCAACCGGAAGCAGTTGCGTCATAATCACGTGGCAGTCATGAGACTTTAGGTTCTGGAACTTTTTCTCTGGCATATTTATTATTCCCTTTATATTCGACGAGAAGCCAGTCGGGACCTTCATACTGAGCAGGCATTCAAAGAAGATTTCTTTCTCTTCTTTCATAAGAGCGTAGCTAGCAGGACCTTCATACTGCTTCGGAGGCATGCCCTCTTTTTCATGCAAGCGTTGCAGGTCCTCCCGTGCCTCAGGTATATCTTTTGTCTTCCCATACACGCCCAACAAGGCTAGCAGGTTCACGCAAAGGTTCTTCGTCACGTGCATCACATCGATCAAAGAGCGGACCTCTAGGTCTTTCCAGTAGGGTAGGTCCCAAAATATAGATTTCTTCTTCCACATGGGTGCATGATTCTCAGCGTCATTCGGAACAGCTAGTCCGCCGGGACCCTTTCCAAAGATTACGTGTAAATCATTGACCATAGCAAGTACGTGATCACCGGTACGCATGGCGTGCTTCTTTCGGTGATCTGCCTCGCCTTTGAAATGCTTGCCTTTCTTTCTACATTGATGGTTGGTCGAAAGAAATCGACGATGGCCCAGGTACACATTCTTCCTGCAGCTTCCCAGGTATATACTATCGGCGTCAAGTAAACAGTGCGTGCATGCGTGGTATCCCTTGTTTGTCTGTCCTGAAAGGTTACTGAGAGCGGGCCAATCGTTGATGGTCACGAACAGCAACGCCTTTAGGTTAAATTCCTCCTTTTGTGTGCTCATCCCACGTACGTACACAGTTTCCATTCCACAACTGTAAGAGTTCTTCAACTAATGGCCTTAGGTACAAATCAATGTCGTTGCCGGGTTGCTTAGGGCCTTGGATGAGAACTGGCATCATAATGAACTTCCGCTTCATGAACATCCAAGGAGGAAGGTTATACATACATAGAGTCACGGGCCAGGTGCTGTGATTGCTGCTCTGCTCCCCGAAAGGATTAATGCCATCCGCGCTTAAAGCAAACCATACATTCCTTGGGTCCTTTGCAAACTCATCTCAGTACTTTCTCTTGATTTTTCTCCACTGCGACCTGTCAGCTGGTGCTCTCAACTTCCCATCTTTCTTACGGTCCTCACTGTGCCATCGCATCAACTTGGCATGCTCTCCGTTTCTGAACAGACGTTTCAACCGTGGTATTACAGGAGCATACCACATCACCTTCGCAGGAACCCTCTTCCTGGGAGGCTCGCTGTCAACATCACCAGGGTCATCTCGTCTGATCTTATACCGCAATGCACCGCATACCGGGCATGCGTTCAGATTCTTGTATGCACCGCGGTAGAGGATGCAGTCATTAGGGCATGCATGTATCTTCTCCACCTCCAACCTAGAGGGCATACGACCTTCTTTGTTGCGTATGTACTGTCGGGCAATTCGTTATCCTTGGAAGCTTCTTCGTCATTATTTTTAGTAGCTTCGCAAATCCTTTATCAGGCACAGCATTATCTGTCTTTCACTACAGCAATTCCAGTACGGTACCGAGCTTTGTGTTGCCATCTTCGTAATTGGGGTACAACCATTTTTTGTGATCCTCTAAAATGCGATCGAACTTCAGCTTCTCCTTTTGACTTTCGCATTGCGTCCTTGCATCGACAATGACCCGGCGGAGATCATCATCATCGGGCACATCGTCTGGTTCCTCTTGATCTTCAGCAGCTTCGCCCGTTGCAGCACCATCGTGCACACCGTCTGGTTCCTCTTGATGTTCAGTAGCATCACCGTATTCAGGGGGCACATAGTTTTCATCATACTCTTCTTCTTCGCCGACTTCCATCATAACCCCTATTTCTCCGTGCCTCGTCCAAACATTATAGTGTGGCATGAAACCCTTGTAAAGTAGGTGGGTGTGAAGGATTTTCCGGTCAGAGTAAGACTTCGTATTCCCACATATAGTGCATGGACAACACATAAAACCATTATGCTTGTTTGCCTCAGCCACTTCGAGAAAATCATGCACGCCCTTAGTGTACTCGGAGGTGTGTCTGTCACCGTACATCCATTGCCGGTTCATCTGCGTGCATTATATATAATTAAGTGTGTCAAAAATCATTACAGAACATCATGAATAGATAATTAAGTGACCAAATTAATAGAAGTTCATCATCACATAAAAACCAAAGTACATACATAGTTCTTATCTAACAACATAAAGCTCTGCAGAGCATCTAAATTAATTAAACCATACATTGAAACTATGTAAAACATTTCAATGCTAAAACAAATGCGATCGTAATCGCAACCAAGGTAACAACTGATCCAACGACATAATGATACCAAGCCTCGGTATGAATGGCATATTTTCTAATCTTTCTAATCTTCAAGCGCATTGCATCCATCTTGATCTTGTGATCATCGACGACATCCGCAACATGCAACTCCAATATCATCTTCTCCTCCTCAAGTTTTTTTATTTTTTCCTTCAAGAAATTGTTTTCTTCTTCAACTAAATTTAACCTCTTGACAATAGGGTCGGTTGGAATTTCCGGTTCAACAACCTCCTAGATAAATAAAATCTATGTCACGTTGGTCGGCATAATTTTCATAAACAATAAATGAACCAATAGTTATGAAAAGATAATATATACCACATCTGAATCATAGACAGGACGAGGGCAGACGGGGGCGGATACCAAAACCATCGCACCATATAAGATGCAATAATAAGAGTAAGAAAATAATGCAAGTATCTATCTAAACATACAAGTAAGAATATTTTTCCTTTCAGAAAGAAGATAAGAACAAGAGGCTCACCACGGTGGTGCCGGCGATGAGATCGGCGCGGGTGATCGACGACGGTGAAGATGGGGACGGAGCATGACGGACCGCTAAACCTAGACAAATATTGAGGAAAATGGAGCTTGGAGGTCGAGTTTGGAGAGGAGAAAGCTTAAGTAGTGTGGCTCGGGCATTCCATCGAACACCTTGTGTGCATAGGAGGTGAGCTAGAGCACCACCAAGCCCTCTCCCCTCGGCTAAGACAAAAAACAGAGCAGTGTCCTCTGCTTTTACGCGGGGGGTATATATAGGCACATCATTGGTCCCGGTTGGTGGCATGAACCGGGACTAAAGGGCAGCCTTTGGTCCCGGTTCAAGCCGCCAACCGGGACCAATGGTGGTGGGCCAGGAGCGAGGCCCATTGGTCCCGGTTCGTCCCACCAACCGGGACCAAAAGGGCCAAACGAACCGGGACAAATGGCCCACGTGGCCCGGCCGCCCCCCTGGGCTCACGAACCGGGACAAATACCTCCATTGATCCCGGTTCGTGGCAGAACCGGGACTAATGGGCTGAACCGGCCTGGGCCATTGCCCCCTTTTCTACTAGTGCCGGAGCATGCGTTTGCAGAGGCTGAATGGGGAATACCGGGGCTGTCTCTATCCCTCCATGTGTCATGAAGATTCGTAATTTTGTCGTGTGATCTGCAGACCGCAGGCATCATTCTGGAGTTTGATGGAGTGCAGGGCAAGATTTACCTGTATCGGAATTGTTTGTTTGTTACACCATCAAATTGTTCGTTTGTTACATGTCATGGAAGAAACAGGATCTGCTGCTTGATAACTTTATATTAGTTTCACACTGCACCCCATATGTATTATTTTGGTTTATCATGAGATTTTGCAGTAATCAATTGTCACATTTTTTCCCTTTTTGCGGGGGCTTTTCACTTTTCTTAAGTCTCATCAGTCATCTTGAGAATGATATTTGCAAGTGACTAATAAGTCGACCAGCTTGCATCAAGATATACCTACAGCTGCACAAAACATTATGTTCAATTTAGATTCCGTCCACTTTAGTTTCTTGTTTTTCTTCCTCAAAATATACGCTGGTTCCCCTCCTTTCAAACATTCAGGAGCACCTAGAAGAGTCCCACACCATGGAAACTCAACAAGCGTAGCGTTGATGTTAATTTAGATTACAATTTATTTTTTGCAAGATGCTCACCGCTAGAGAACAGCCATTTTAATTTCCGACAATTAGGCTTACACTGGAGTATTTATTTCTGTGGGGAGGGGGCGAGAAGCCGGTGCAGGGTGTGTGAAGCACGTGTTCATGTGATTTTTTTGCTTCATGGCGCAATATTTTCTTGAAGCCGTGACCGTAGAACAATTGTTCTATGGTATTTTTTTCAGTTATATAAAATGCTGGAGAAGCGACAGTTACAAGGTTGCAAATATAAAAAGGAAACAATCTAGGCCGTCCACGCAGCGGTAAAGGCAGAGAAGGGAGGACAGCCACCAGATGCGACACTTGAGGCATCTTCAGTCCTTTGCTAGACAGTGCTGACAGGACCAGCTTCTACGAGCTGTGTGGTTGTGTATGGAACCAAGGTGGATAAGGTACCCACAACATATCTCAATCTTTTTTTTCTTTTTGGCCGCAATAAAATGTTCGCTGACTGCAAGGAAGAAAAAACTATCAGCATAGCAAAACGATGTATCATATTCGATGCCTGTTCCATATTCAAAAAATCTACCGTCAGAAAGGGCCGAACCCCATCGCCTATACCTTGCACTCGTGTGCCCCTGCGTCTTCAGTTCAACTCCTCACGGGCTTGCTGAATCTTTGCCCCAAGAATAATTTAACAAACAGGTATTCTGAAAAGAAATAACGAGTAGGAATGTCTCGTATGCAAATTGGCAAGACAATCATCTAACAAACAGTTTATATACACATAAAAGAAAATACTGTACTGGTCAATACTCATTTGTTCCTTGACTACAAGTTTCTCATGGTAGGAACATATAATATGGCTCAGAGCCTAGCATCAGTGGTAGCTCAAAGCCTAGCAGGTCAAGGAGGGAAATCTGCACTACATATGCAACAGGAAAACAGCTCACCACAAGCCACTGGTGCAGTAACTCCTTTCATTAGCCAGAAAGACCATGCATTTTGATGAAATTGTGATTTGCGAGTGCTCCACATATCAGATTCTTGATGTTTCTCCAAACAGGACCCTTCCAAATTTCAGGCTTCAAAATAGGGAGTTAGAGGATTTTGTGCTACTTGGTGCACATTCCGTTAATTCTGCTCTTGTATGTTGTTTTGAAGTTCAAGACTATAGATTTCCAACGAAATTGTCAAAAAAGAAAAAAATGGTCAGATTTAGAATAGTAACTAGCCCTGCTCCAGCGTGCACGCTTCAGATACAACCGAAAATTGGGTGATTTTGACAGTACCGTGTGGTTGCAGTCAGGCAACTAGTCGAGTGGCTGGTGACTCCTAACATAGTCTGGCCGCAAATTTGTATGAACCAAACTTGATTGGTACTTTGACCGTAGACTCCATGAGTCTAGGTATATTCTGGCCAAACATCTCCGGTAGTATGGCTCTGGTACGTACCTAAATACTAATAAAACTGGGCTGTAGCATACTCTAGTGTGCATGCTTTGCTTCCCCAGCTAGACACCTCGTTCTTCCAGCATGTCTCGCACAACCAATCTCTTGCTCACACTCATCACCATAAGCATATTTCCATTCTTCACAAATGGTGCACTACAACCCCAGCATCAGCACGCCCATGACGGCGGCTGCATCCCTACCGAGAGGGCTGCCTTGCTCTCCTTCAAAGAGGGCATTACAAGCAACAACACCAACCTCCTCGCCTCGTGGAAAGGACATGACTGCTGCCGGTGGAGAGGCATCAGTTGCAGCAACCGAACTGGCCATGTCATCAAGCTTCATCTTCGCAATCCGAATGTGGCTCCCGACATCTATGGCTACCCTGATGCATGTGCTGATGCCAGTGCTTTGTTCGGCGAGATAAGTCCCTCTCTACTTTCCTTGAAGCGTCTAGAGCACCTGGACCTTAGCTGGAACTGTTTACTAGGGACAAATGGCCAAATACCTCATTTGCTGGGTTCCATGGGGAACTTGAGATACCTTAACCTCTCTGGCATACCATTTACTAGTAGGGTGCCTTCTCATCTTGGTAATCTGTCTAAGTTGCAGTATCTTGACCTTGGTTATTGTCCTGCTATGTACTCAACGGATATCACCTGGTTAACAAAGCTACCTTTCTTGAAGTTCCTTAGCATGAGGGGAGTAATGCTCTCAAGGATAGCGGACTGGCCTCATACCCTGAATATGATTCCATCTCTGAGGGTTACAGATCTTTCTGACTGTCTTCTTGATTATGCAAACCAATCACTTCAGCACGTTAATCTTACAAAACTTGAGAAGCTTGACTTGTTCAATAATTATTTTGAGCACTCACTCGCATCTGGTTGGTTTTGGAAAGCGACAAGCCTCAAGTACCTTGATCTTGGGCTGAACAACCTATTCGGCCCGTTCCCTGACACACTAGCAAACATGACGTACCTTCAGGTGCTTGATATTTCAGAAAATTGGAACCCTCATATGATGATGGCAGGAAACCTGGAGAATCTTTGCGGTTTGGAAATCATTGACCTCTCTAATAATTATATAAATGGAGACATAGCAGTGTTGATGGAGAGTTTGCCACAGTGCACATGGAAAAAATTGCAGGAGATGGATTTAAGATACAACAATTTCACTGGAACTCTGCCAAACTTGATCAGTGACTTCACCAGGTTGAGGATACTGAGCCTGAGCGGAAACAACCTTGTTGGTAGTATACCACCATGGCTTGTGAATTTGACATGCTTAACAACCCTTGAACTCTTTAGCAATCACCTCACCGGAAGTATACCACCACAGCTTGGGAATCTGACATGTCTAACCTCCCTTGAACTCGGTGACAATCTCCTCACCGGAAGTATACCAGCCGAGTTTGGGAAATTGATGTATCTGACCATTTTGGACCTCTCAAGTAATCATCTCAATGAAAGTGTACCCGCTGAAATAGGCTCCCTTGTTAATTTGATTTTTCTGGACCTAAGCAACAATAGCTTTACTGGTGTGATCACGGAAGAACACTTGGCAAATCTAACAAGTTTGAAGCAAATAGACTTGTCTTTAAACAATTTGAAGATTGCCCTGAATTCAGATTGGCGTGCTCCCTTTAAGCTGGACTATGCACGGTTTGCATCTTGCCAGATGGGTCCTCTGTTTCCACCTTGGCTTCAGCAGCTGAAAATCACTGCACTTGACATTTCAACCACTGCTCTAAAGGGTGAGTTTCCTGATTGGTTTTGGTCCGCATTTTCAAATGTCACATATCTGGACATCTCTAACAACCAAATAAGTGGCAACTTGCCAGCACATATGCATAGCATGGCTTTTGAAAAACTCTATCTCCGTTCGAACCGGCTTACTGGACCAATACCTACGTTGCCAACAAACATCACCCTGTTAGACATCTCCAACAATACATTTTCAGAAACAATACCATCAAACCTTGTAGCGCCACAACTTGAAATATTGTGTATGCATTCAAATCAAATTGGCGGCTATATTCCAGAATCTATTTGCAAATTGGAACAACTGATTTATCTGGATTTGTCGAACAATATTTTGGAGGGTGAAGTTCCTCAATGTTTTGACACCCACAACATAGAGAATCTTATACTCAGCAACAACAGTTTATCAGGAAAAATACCAGCATTTTTGCAGAATAATACAAGTCTGGAGTTCTTGGATCTGTCATGGAATAAGTTCTCTGGAAGATTACCTACATGGATAGGAAACCTGGTCAATTTACGTTTTCTCGTACTGAGCCACAATAAATTTTCTGATAATATTCCAGTCGACATAACAAAGTTGGGGCATCTTCAATACTTGGATCTATCACGCAACAACTTCTCTGGTGCAATACCTTGGCATCTGTCGAACCTAACATTTATGACAACATTACAAGAGGAATCCAGGTATATGGTTGAAGTTGAAGTTGATTCCACGGGAGGTAGTACCGAATTAGAAGCTGATAGCTTAGGACAAATATTGTCAATAAATACAAAAGGGCAGCAACTTATATATCATAGAACACTTGCCTATTTTGTGAGCATTGATTTATCATGCAATTCCTTGACTGGTAAAATTCCTACAGACATCACTTCACTTGCTGCACTAATGAATTTGAATTTATCATCGAACCAATTGAGTGGACAAATTCCAAACATGATTGGTGCTGTGCAGTCATTGGTATCTCTGGACCTCTCTCAGAATAAGCTTTCTGGTGAAATCCCATCAAGCTTGTCAAATCTAACATCTCTGAGCTACCTGAACCTGTCATACAACAGTTTGTCTGGAAAGATACCCTCTGGCCCCCAACTTGACACCCTCAATGCTGAAAACCCATCACTTATGTACATCGGCAACAGTGGACTTTGTGGGACTCCTGTCCACAAGAATTTTTCAGGAAATGATCCTTCCATCCATGGTGATCTCGAAAGCAGCAAGCAAGAATTTGACCCACTGAACTTTTATTTTGGTCTTGTGCTGGGATTTGTGGTGGGGCTCTGGATGGTATTTTGTGCACTGTTGTTCAAGAAGACATGGAGAATTGCTTATTTTCGGCTCTTCGACAGGGTGTATGATCAAGTCTATGTATTTGTGGTTGTGAAGTGGGAAAACTTCACAAAGAACACGGATACAGAATAAGCAATTATTCTGAAGGATGCAGTGTCTGTGCTGCAACCCACTGAATGAGAGCTCTGGATTATTAACCAGGGTGTGGAAGATCTTCAGCAGCATATATTGTATCGTGTGCCTTGTTTGTACTCTCTAAATAAGATGAAGATGTCTACTCTTCTGATACATTTATGAATATACTACTGCTGAACTATTGTGGTAAATGTAAGAATTAAATATTATTTCGTTATTCCGATACATGCAAGTCCTTACTGTTCTTCTGGGCTGTAATAATCATCAGGGTCTTTCTCTGAATAATTTCAACATTTTCCTATGGTTACGACGAGTTAATTTTCCTTTGTCGCAGTACTGGTTTCACTGGTGGAAAAACAGGCTTCCGTCCAGCCCCATAAGTCGCGAAGCTGTAGGAACCGCGACTAATGGGACCTTTAGTCGCGGTTCTGGAGGTGAACCGCGACCAAAGGCCTGGGCCCAGGGCGCTCGGTGGCCAGCTGGCGCACGTGAGGGTCTTTAGTCGCGGTTGGCCAGGACAACCGCGACTAAAGGCCTTCGGGCACCTTTAGTCACGGTTTGCCAAGCCAACCGCAACTAAAGCCCCTCCCCTATATATACCCATCCAGCAGCCAACACTTAGCCATTTGGAGCCATTCTCTTCACAAGTGGGTGTAGGTTTGCTTTTGGTTCCTCTTATGCACATAAGGTGTTTGATGAAATGCCCCAAGAGCATGAAAGAAACATGACATGAAGTGTTGGAGCCACACTCTTCGATCGCGGTTAGCAACTTGATGAACCTTTGATGTGTCAATATGCATGTGTGTAGTTCATTGTTTAATTTATATTGTTTGTAGCTAGTTAGTTTAACAAATGCATGATGGTTAATTATATATTTTATATTATAATAATGCAGATGAATCGGCAATGGATGTACGGTAACCGACTCTCCGGCGAGTTCACTACGGGTTTGAAAGATTTCCTC
>LR880968.1:17737517-17755655 GCA_904067115.1 Aegilops sharonensis | reverse complement strand
TTCTTTCGTCTCGCTTTAAGAGCGACAAAGCCCCTCCTTGTTGAGGTATGTTGTACATTATACAATGGCACTAGGGGATTGGCTAGCGACCCACCGGTAAGTAGTGGAACTGCTCGAAAACCATTTCAAGATGGCAAGAACAGCAGATGGTGAAACATACGAACGGAATGAACAAGGAGACGAAGAGAAGCTGAAGAGAGAAAGTGATATAGCTTTCAGCCAAGAGCCCACAACCACGGATTTGACTGGCATTAATTAAAAAATCAGGTGCGTGATCATTAGCAAAAGCCTAACGAAAATGAAGGTTGGGGTGTGACTCTTTTGATCAAAAAAGAAAATAAATTTGCCGCTTGATTTAGAGATAACATATTTGATCTTCGTATTTATTTTAGAAACTAGCACGTTGCAACGGATCCAAAATAGACTAATGCATTTTCACAAACTTGAAAGAAAATCACCCTATTTTTTGATATATGTTTGGATTAGATAGGGGAGGGACAGGAATGTCTGGAGAGACTAAGGGGTTCTTTGCAAATGTAGATCAAAGTAGCACTGTGGCAGGGGTCATTTTGCAAAAATATGAAAGCTTGCGTCGCAATGCGTTAGATGCAGACGGGATGGTCAGAAATGACGGTTGGAAGGCACACAATCCTCACCAAGTGTTTTTTTTATAGAATTAGAGATATGTATTTTCCGTCAAAACATTAGCGAGACCATGTGAAACCAAAAAATAACACCATTCACCACGTGGGACACGTGGTAAGCAACTTAAAATTGACGGGGAAAAAAATCACACCATTCATTAAAACGTTGCAACATACAGACGCTCGATCGACTTGTGTTTATTCATGCATGGTTGCCTGATCACCATTCAGGCAAGCAGTAGCGGTAGCAGGCCAGCCGGCCATCCATTTCTTATTTTATTGTCACACAGTGCATGCAGGAGCAACTCAAGTGCACGGTTGATGGCGTTGATCAGATGATGAACGCCGGTGCTAGTTATTACCACCGCTGCCGGCGGCCTCCGTGCACTTGCGACCTGGGAAGCCGTTGTACCAGTCGTTGCAGACGCGGCGGAACGGGTTCAAGATGGACACCCCGCAGCTCTTGCAGGTTGCGGCGCACTGGTCGACCTCGTCCACGCAGCGGCACATCGGCGGGTATGACCTGGTGCACAGAGGCATGTCACAGCACTCCCACGGTTTCTCCTCCTCTGCCCCGTTCTTCTCCGCCGCCGCCGCCACCGCTACGCTCGCTTGGTGATCACCTTTGGCATTGAGGACGTCGTCGCTGTGGTCGCCGACGGTGTAGGTGCACCGGGGCCCTGGGTCGCCGAAGTACTGGTCTCCGCAGACGCGGCGGAAGGGGTTTGAGACGGACGGCACGCAGGCCATGCAGGTGGAGGCGCACTCGTCGACCTCGTCCAGACAGATGCAGATAGGCGGCAAGGACCTGGTGCATATGGTGTTGTCGCAGCAATCCCATGGCCTGGAAGCCGCCGCCGTTCCTACTTGCTCTGCAAGCCCTCAACCAGCTGACGGCTGTGAGCATGTGATGATAAAGTTGTACAAGGACTAGAGAAAGGGGTACACACACAAGCGGCATGCGCGCACGCAGCACCGTACCTTTGCCTTCGCTCGGCAGGAGAATGGTACCCTCGTCATCTTTGTTGGCGACGGCAACAGCGGAGGGGCGGCCGGCGGCGAGGACGGCGGCCTCAAGTGCGAGCATCAGCAGGATGCATCTCTTCATCTTCATGGTTGCAGATTAGTCAGCTTTGCCTCTTCGGCCGCCTTTACCAAATCTTGGTAGCAGCCCGTATATATAGCCGTGTGACATCGATCGATCACCGAACGCATGGCCCGTCACCATTAATTGCTAGCCAATCAGCAGATTAGGACACGTCCGCATGGCAGATCTCCATCACTTATGTATATGGGTCATGGTAGGTAGATCGACATAATGTCGAGTAAGGCCATGCAAGCACGAGAAGCACGCTTTCTTTCTTTCTTTCTTTCTTTCTTTCTTTCTTTCTAGAGTATGTCTCTAACTATCTATCTTTTTTTTGAAAGCCCTCTAACTATCTATCTTAGCTCTTCCCTTCCAATTTTTATTTAGAAACACCTGTAATTCTATTCATACTCATCACTATTACAGGAACACTGATTTGGATACAAGATTCAAAAATAAAATACAAAGTAACTCCTACGACTAAGAATTAAAATGTGATCTTTTGGAAACACCTTCTTCGTGGTATCAATCTCTGTTAGAAGAAATACCCCCAAGACTTCAGTAAATAGACTTCTATAGACTTGGTCAAACTTAAACAAGTTGGACTTGGAACAAACCCAACACTTCAACTATCTTGGAATGATGTAGTATCTACTAAGAGCACGATATATAGATAAAGTTAGTAGAGAGATGTACTAGTAAATCATAAAAAACAATCTAACTATCAATTAGGTGAACTAATTAACTACAACAGTAGATCTTTGTAACTCGGTCAAATATGTTCCTGACTATATTTGTCAACGGATCTAAGTGCAATGATAAATCTAGCATATGTCGTGCCCTACTCTCATCCGGCTTTCGTTGCATAGCAATCAATCTACTTTCTGTCACCACCCCACCGCAGCCAACGTTCTTCTTTCGGTCCTTCTCTCGATCCACCTTAGACATTCACGTCTCGCTTACCTATCTTGTTGCATCGTTCGATTCTACAACCCCTTTCCATTGCCAAACATCATACTCTCCTCGCTACCTTGATACCATTGGTTTCTTCACAGTTGCCAAGTTTCGAAGTCATCACCAGCAAGCAACATTTACATGGGCTTTGGAATATGAGTCAATTCACTGTAGCTGGTATTATGTTTGTATATTTTGTTGATTGTTGTACTCCAATAGGCGGCTTGATTTGTATTGGTGTAGTTGTTTACTATTATGTTTTTCGCAAAAAAAGTTATTTACTAGTATTATGTTTTTAAAAATGTGGATGTCGATTTGTATTGTTGAAATCAACCACGTTGCAACATGTTCTTTTACATTCATTTTTTCGTTTTTATTGCCTACCATACGTGAATATGGCATGCGTATTTGCCGTTCTTGTTGCATGTAGGAACAAGGCCAGAAGCGTGCTTTGTTCGCATTGCCACAATCATACATGTATGTTTTGGTACAGATCATAAAATTTGATTAGTTGAAGAGAAGGTTTTCCTCCAGTTTGCTCTAATTTACATAATTTGACTGTCATTCATGTTTTAATGGGAGGCAGAGGGGGTGTTGATCCTGATGAGGCTACAGGATTGTGTGGTCCGAGTCCTTATCCGGATCTTTCTTGAATTTGCTAGTTGTAGCCATTAATTTCTAGATAAACCTGCTAGCTGTCAGCTCCTTTTTAAATTGATCTTGGCCCAGTTTCAGATTGGACCTCACAGTCCCGACCACACATTTAAAAGAAAAACTGTAACTTTATTCATACTCATAACAATTACACATACACTGATTTGGACCTAAGATCCAAGAAAATATAAAATAACTCCTAGAACAAGAATTACAATGATATCTCTTAAAAACACCTTCTCCACGGCGTCAATCTCTGCTCGAAGAAATACTTCAAAGACTACGATAAAGAGGATGCAATTAGACCGAAACAACAATGTTGCCACTCTTTCACCCGCACGAATATTACCAATAATGTTTTTTGAAAGAGCCTTGAGTCGCCCATCCAAAGAGATGGCGGCGGCGGTGCAAGAAACCCTACCTCCGTTCGAGAAACCCTCTCCTTCGAGATCCTTCCTCAGTTAAAAAAGTAAATAAATTTTTCTAGCTTTTTTGTAGCTATAGGATCGAGTGTCATCCAGACCAGGCTATATGAACGACACTGCAAGACCCAGCATGACCCATCATTATAAAGGCCTGGCAAAACATGGTCTGTGAAGGCCCTTTTATAAAACGAAGTGTTCTGCCGGCCCGATGGCTTCGAGGCGCAGATCGGCCTGTCACGCCAGATAAAAGGGCTGTCCTCGCACGCCCAGCCGTGGGCCGACTCACGCTATTTTTTTTCCTTTTGGGCCATTTTGGCCTTCTAGGCAATTTCGGCATTCCAGGCCTTTTGTTTATTAGGTTAAAAGCGTAAAAAACAAAAGGGTGAAAACAATGTTAAAAATGCTAAAAAAAACTCTAAAAAGGCCAAAGGGTGCCAAACAGTGCTAAAAGGATCGAATGGGTCGCATGCCACATCGTGTCGGGCTGGCCCTGAATAAAAGGACCGTTTCATGGCGGCTTTAAGGTCAGGCTTCGTGGACCGACCTTGGTCGCGGTGGACCGATGGCCCACCATGGCCTATTCGCGTGCCATGCCAGACCATAAATCAGTGCCCACGGGTCGGCCTTAAAAGCACGGCCTATATGACCAGATTTGATGCCATCACAATAAGGGCACAGTCAAGGGGGGACAAGCGGGGGCTAGTCCCTTCCCCCTCCTTCCACAACATTTCAATCAAACCTGACTGAGTAACCCTGTGTTAATTTTCTTTAGGTCTCGGAAGTATGTGTTAATTAGAACTAAGAATAATTGGCCCCTACCAAGAGCGACTTAAGCCAAACAAATTACTTAAAACCATCCCAGCAAAAGAGAAAACTTACCGGAATAACTTTCTAGTTTAAAGAATCACGGGCTTGCTAAAAAATAAAGAAGTGCACGATTACCCCCGACTAATGATTATTATGTTAAATTTCACAATGCTTAGAGACTACTTTATACTATGTTTGATGATACATGAAGATTAAAAACATGTGAATATATAATGCAGGTTCTATTATTATAAATTTTGGATGCCCAGCAAGCTTTCATTGATGGCGGGAGAATTACAAATGATGTTATTATTTCTCAGGAAATTACCCATTCTTTTAGTCTCTCCTCCTTCAAACAACAAGCTTTTATGTTGCAGATAGACCTTGGTAAAGCCTTTGATCAATTAGAATGGATTTTTCTGATTAATGATCTTATAAATCAAGTTTTTAGACAATTTGCATTGTCTTTTCAGAGCCACTAGAGGTACTAGACGAGGTAGTCCTTTGTCTCCTTACATCTTTGTTTATACCCATCAATGAGTTAGGTTCAGGCATGCAGGAGGATCTAAATCAAAGAAATTTGTAAGGTATAGCTCCCAGGCCAAATTGCCCTCCAATTTACTCCTAATGTTTGCAGAAGATTTAATAGTATGTGGTCAAGCTACTCACCATGGAGCCATAACTATCTCGAATACTTTGCAATATTTGTGTGCAATTGTTCGACAAACCCCTAACTAGGCTGAATCTTCTGTTTTTTTCCAGAAAAAATGTAACCAATGATCAGGGAGACATTGTTCAAGGTATTTTAGGGTGGTTGATATGACTGCTTCTACACACACTTAGGCCACCCTCTTATTATGCCTACCAGAAATAGATATCATGCTTAAAATTTAGTTTTGGATAAGTTCATAAGCAAATTTAGTGAGTACAAAGCTAATAAACTTTCCCATCGTCGTTGGCCCCCGGCGTGGCTTCTCGTCGTCTGTGTGGTGAGGTGGTGGAGCAGCTCGGACAGGGGGCAGCGACGCCGACGGCATGCCAGCTGCGGCGCGGAGGTGGGAGTTGTCCGGGCCTCTGAGGGTCCGGCCGGTCCTGTGGGGCCACGGGCCCGGTAGACTCCCGCTTTGGCGTCCGGTCGGCTACCGTCGTGGACGGTGGAGGTGGGGTCCTCCAGCTAGTATGCTGACGGTGCTGCTGCCCTAGTCCCGGCTCCCCTTCCTCGTTGTGCAGGCCATCTTCGCGGTGCCGTGGTGAGACAGTGTGGGAAGCTTCGTGTCCGTGTGCGCAGGGTGGTGGTCGGTTTGGTGGCGAGCTCCGGAGTGCCTGAGGGGGAGGATGGGATCGGGAGAAATCCCTGTTGGCATAGCCGACACCGACGCGGTGGCGCCTGAGGGTGCCATCGGACCTTCCTGGAGGGCGTCGGGGCTACCCTTCTTCTTTCCTCACCGTGTACCGGGGGAAACCATTGGCAGCAGCATCATCGTCGTCGCGTCCCTTCTTGGAGGTGTTGATTGGTACCGGCGCTTCGGAGTCCCGGAGCTTGGGGGACGATTTCCAGTGGAAGCAGCGGTCGCGAGGCTTCACGTCTTTGTCGATCCGCCATTATCGGCATTTGTTTCTTTTCTTTTTTCTCTTTCTTTTCTTTTGGGCGTGGTTGTGCTGCTTCCGCCCCAGCACTTATCGTTGGTTGTATCGGATGTTTGCTTTGTAATACAAAGCGGGGGAAACCCTTTTTCTCAATAACTTTCCAATGCCGCCAAAATAGTTCTTATTAAATATGTGTTTGCTTCCTTGCCGATTTGTTGCATGTCAAATATTTTATTCTCCAAGAAAATTCTGGCTAAAATGAATGCAGTCATTCATGAACCGGGGTTCAAGATGAAAATGAAATGAAGCCTCTTTACATCAAAGCTTGGTCTGAGATCTGCAAAGCCTGAAAGGAAGGAGGCTTGGGCATTCGAAAAATGTTAGGATAGTGCTTGTAGAATCTGGAGAGGTTAATAAAAAGGAACTAGCAGAGGAGTTTGCTGACATCTATAAGACCAATTGGCCATGGCCTATCAATGCACTGGATGATTGGACTTTCCTGGTGAAATTTCCTCCAGAAATAGATGTAGCTGATGTGGCAAGCTATTCCTGTTTTGGCTTGAAGAAGGATAATGTGATTGTCAATGTAGAGGTCTGGAAAGGTAATGTAGAAGCAGAGGATGACTTGCAGGAGATCTGGATCAAAATCAGGAAGATGAACCCTAAATGGTGTGAATGGTCAATGCTTGATCAAATCACTTCCACCCTGGGGGTGTTGCTGGATGTAGACTGGCAGCACAACTTCAAATCCTTCTATGAAACAGTCAGGGTCAAGATCTCATGCAAGGATCATACTAAGATTCCAACAGAGAGGCTTTTTGGCATCAAAGGTAAAATCTACAGACTGTTGTTTGAAGTTGAGCCAACTGACAGTGATGAAGCTATAGCTGCAACCAACCCTTCAATGGACACCAACACTTCTGTGGAAACAATGTCCAAAGATAGTGCCTCAAATGATGGGAGATCCCAGCATGGATCCAGGACTAGCTCTGATTCTGGCTCCCTTACTGGTACTGGTAACTCTACCCACAGAACTCAGGTCACAGGGCAACAACACTCCTATGAGGCCTCCACCCCAACCTCCATGCTCAGGAACCAACTGCCTGAATCTCAGTACCTACCTAGGATACAAGCTCTTGAACAATTGCTCAATTCAGAGCAAGGTGAATCTGTGGGATTCAACCTGTTAAGGGAAATGGAACTGGTGGGGGAAGATGAGATTGAGACTGATGATGATGAGAATTAAGTTTTGGATGCCATCGTTGAAAATAATCAACTTGGAGAGCAATATGAGACTGATTTCCCTGCCATGAACACTACTGCTGACACCAAGAAGTGGGGCCCTGTCCAAGCTACCAGGACAAGTTCAAGGATTGCTAGTGACAAGAGGACCATCATGGAGAAAGCCCAGCAGCTCAAGGAAGTCCAGAACTTGGAGGTCCAGAAACCACATGGTAAGAATCAAAACTCTTTTAACATATTTTATGATCCTGCTTTTCTCTCAGTTGCCACTAGCATTGGTGTAGAGGTTGATCCAAGACAAGAAACCAGTGTTTCTTCTTCACACACTGTGGTAGAACTGAGCAAAAGTCAGACCATGACTGAAGGTCATGTGTCTGAACTTGCAATATTGACCTCTGACCCACCATCAAGTCCTAATGAGGGTCCCTGGTCACTAGTTAGGAAGAATAGGCGGGGCAAGCACCCCAGGACAGAAGTGATTAAATGAATGCCCTATTCTGGAATGTTAGGGGTATTTCAGCTGCAGGCAGAAAACCTCTCATTATAGACACTTTAGCCAAAACCCATGCCAATATCATAGGTTTCAGGAAACCAAAAAGGAGGAGTTCTCCCCTTCCTATCTTAAATCTTTAATTGGACACAGATATTTTTCCTGGCATCACCTCCCTGCCACAGGCACTGCTGGGGGCATCCTGGTGGGAGTGGAGCAAGATGTCTTTGAGGTGATCTCCTGGTCACATTTAAACTTTTCAGTCAGTTGTGAGCTAAGACACAAAGCTCTGGGTCATGTATTTAGGGTGGTTGTAGTGTATGGCTCCTCTTATGAAGAGGACAAGGCAACCTTTATTTCTGAGCTGCACTCTTTATTTGTAGACAATCACTTGCCTACCCTAATTGGAGGGGATTTTAATCTAGTTAGGAATGCTAAAGAGAAAAGTAATGGAGTAATCAATCATAGATGGAGCAATAATTTCAATGCCTGGATTGAGATCTGGGGACTGCTGGAGATCAAGCTCTCTAGCAGAAAATTCACTTGGGCAAATAACCAAGTGGACCTCATCATGTCTACTATTGATAGACTCTTCTGCAATACTGACATGGATGCTCTTTTTCCTCTAGCTACATGTAGATCTTTACCTAGATGTGGCAGTGACCACACACCCCTCCTTTGGGACTCTGGGATTGATGTCCAACCTAGGAAAAGTAGTTATAAGATGGAAAAATGGTGGCTGCTTAGAGCTGATTTTTCTGATCTTATTCTCAAAATTTGGTCTGAACCAAACAATGCCATCTCTAGCATAGATAACTGGCAGATCAAGATTAGAAGCCTCAGAAGAGTCACTAAAGGCTGGAACTCTAATGAAGAGGCTAATCTTAGGAGATATAAGAAAATCCTAGTGGAGGAATTTGACACTTTAGATGTTAAATCTGAAACCTCTGATCTTTCTGAAGGGGAGTTCAACAGAATGAAATTCATTCATACTGAGCTCCAGAAAATTTGGCTTCGGGAAGAAACTAAAGCTAAACAAAGATCTAGAGATAGAGATATTAAAGAAGGAGATAGGAACACTGCATACTTCCATGCAGTGGCTAATCAAAGGAGGAGGAGAACCCTCATCCACTCTTTAGATGGCTCTGATGGGCCTGTCAATGACATTAAAGATATGCTTGGAGTAGCAGAAGACTTCTATAAAGATCTGTTCAAAAAAGAGCACAACAGTGGCTTCACACTGAGCTCTGACTTTTTCTCTGCAGAGGAATTAGTCACACCTGCAGAGAATGAGAACCCAGAATCACCTTTTACTGAAGAAGAGATAAAGAAAGCAGTCTTTGACTCCTACCCTGATGGTGCCCCTGGACCAGATGGGATTCCTTTCTTCTTTTATCAACAATTTTGGGAGGTGATTAGGGTGGACCTAGTAGCCATGTTTAATGATTTTCATAAGGGGGAGTTGGACATACATAGACTTAACTTTGCCATGCTTTCCCTCATCCCTAAGGAACCTGATGCAACTTCCATGAAAACGTTTAGACCCATCAGCTTGCTTAACTGTAGTTTTAAAAATTTTACTAAGGTCCTCACCAACAGGCTGACTAAGATCCTCCAGAGGCTGATTGCTAGTAACCAATCTGCCTTCCTCAAAGGCAGATACATTCTGGAGAGCGTGGTCACTGCCCCTGAAGTAGTGCACTCAGTCCATTCTGGGAAAAAACAAGGTTTGGTTTTGAAACTGGATTATGAAAAAGCTTTTGATAAAGTAGACCTTGGTTTCCTCCTGGACCTCCTAAAAAAAAGAGGCTTTGGTGATATTTGGATTAATTGGATCCAGCAGATCACCCATAATGGCTCGGTTGGGGTCAAAATTAACAATACCGAAAGTAATTTCTTTTTAGCTGGTAAAGAGCTCAGACAAGGGGATCCTATTTCCCCACTGCTCTTCAACTTGGTAGTAGATGTGCTGACCAAGATGCTGTCCAAAGCATCTAGTTGTAACTTGATTGCTGGGCTATGTACTGAAGTCTGCAATGGAGAGATCATTTGTCTGCAGTATTCTGACGATACCCTTCTCTTTTTAGATAATGACCTTACTCATGCCTCCAACCTCAAAACTATCCTCACTTGTTTCGAGCAGGTTTCTGGCATGAGGATCAACTACTCTAAGAGTGAGTTGATCCCAATTAACATGGAAGACTTTGATTTCATGCACTTTCTTACTACCCTAGATTGTAAAGGGGGGGTCCTTCCCTATTAAATACCTTGGCATCCCCCTGCATCATGACAAACTTAGGAAGGAGGATATCCAACCTCTCATAGATAAAATCATGAAAAGAATTGCTGGTTGGAGAGGTAAGCTCCTCTCTTATAAAGGTAGACTCACCCTGATCCAGGCTTGCCTGGCCAGTATTCCTATCTATCTTTTATCCTTCTTTAAGTTCCCTAAATGG
Source organism: Aegilops sharonensis (assembly GCA_904067115.1). Classification (NCBI taxonomy): domain Eukaryota; kingdom Viridiplantae; phylum Streptophyta; class Magnoliopsida; order Poales; family Poaceae; genus Aegilops; species Aegilops sharonensis. Next base: position 17,745,309 of record LR880968.1, on the reverse strand, counting down.
GCCATTGAGATGATCAACTCTCAAATGGCCAACTGTTTGTGGAATGATTTTGAAGGCCATAGGAAACTTCATCTAGCCAACTGGAAGATGGTGTGTATGAAGAAAGAATTTGGAGGTTTGGGATCCCAAACCTCCAAGATATCAACTTGTGTTTACTAGGTTCCTGGGTGAAGAGATACTATGAGAGTGAAGGAAAACCATGGAAAATGATCATTGATCACAAGTACATGTCTAATAAGATTAACATTTTTGCTCCTAATCTATCCCCCAGTGCCTCCAGATTCTGGAAGGGGCTGAAAACCATTATCCAAGCACTTAAACTTGGTTATAGGTGGATGGTTGGGTCGGGTGAAAAAGTTAGGTTTTGGGAAGACACCTGGTTTGGTAGCCCCCCTTAGCAGTGCAATTCTGGCCTATCTACTCTATTTGCAATGAACAAACCAAAAGTGTCAGGGAAGTATGGGACGGTACGCAACTTAGGCTCACTTTTAGAAGGAATTTTGATGACAGACTCATGGAACAGTGGTATCGGTTAGTGGAGATAACTAGTAGCCTGACCCTTACTAATGAAACCGATGCCCTTGTTTGGCAGCTAGAGAATAGGGGAGTTTACCCCACTAGCTCGCTCTACCATGTGATTAATTTTAGGGGGGTGCAACCAGTCTTCATACCCTCGGTGTGGAAGCTGAAAATTCCACCAAAAATCCATGTCTTCCTGTGGCTCCTTGCCAACAACAAACTAATGACCAGGGATAACCTCAGGAAAAGACAGATTATTAAGCCACTTGAGTGTGTGTTCTGCTATGAGGCTGAAACATGCTCGCATTTGTTTTTTGACTGTGTGGTCTCTAGACAGATCTGGCCTCTGGTCTCTAATCATTTCGGGGTGGATACTGGAACTGATTTCGAATCAGTGGCCAGACTTTGGATTGCTAACAAAAAACACTCTGCTCTCAACACGGCTAATGCTGTTGTACTTTGGTGTATTTGGAAATATAGGAACTCTATGATTTTCAATAACACCTTATGGACATCCATTAAGCAGGTGATGAGGCTGATTCTAAAAACCATCAAGAACTGGGTGATCCTGTCTTCGGATGGGACGGCAGAAAGGCTAGAGGCCTTCATAACACACCTCGGGACCAATCTGAGACAACCACTGATGATCGGTGGCTGATCATGAAGCTCGCTGGAGCCCCGTTGGTGACTCCATGGGACAAGCTGAAGATCTCGGACGACGCAGTGGGCTTCTCGTCCCCCTCCAAGAAGCGTTCAGAAGCTACATCGATGTCGAGTCCAACCTCGACCCTGGTGGCTGCCTGGTCCCCTCAAGCGGTGACTGCACCGCCGCTGAAAGCGCGCAAGGCAACCCAGGAGATGATCTGCATTTGATACTACGTAGTGCGTGTGATCCGGTTGCTTTATCTATGTACTGACTTAAGCCATTGTTTTATTTCTGAACTGCTCCTCTTAGTGAGCTTATGTAATAACTGAATTTGGTTTCATTAATATAATAGAACCGGGGAGGGCTCCCTGTTCTTCTAAAAAAATTCGAAATCTAGAAGCAGTCAAATAAATTTCATGTTTAATGCCACTCAAGACAGTACCATCTCTAGAATCATAAAAATCTTCCGTAACACTCTTTTTGGAGGCATGCTACTAATCTTCCGAAATCAGCTTTTTTGGACTTTTATTCTCAAGGTACCTTGAGACCAGTGGCGGAGCTTCAAAGAAAATGTTGGACGGGCCAAACTAAAGAAGTGCACAAAATTTTTAGGCATTAGTGCCTACTCGATATCTTTTGTTTTCATTGATTTTTTTACGGGTTAACAAACAGGTTACTGGCAAGATACTAATATCTACCTTATTACGCATTGTTTGAATGATCTTCTTACATTAGAATGCACTTAACAAAAAAAACATTATGCGTTAGATACGAACAACCTGCTAATTTACCAAGAAAAAATATATCTTTATCTTCTATTTCTACATATGAATTTATAATAAAATGCATGAATTATGCTCAGTTCAGTCAATGAATAACAGGAATCTAATACTCCATGGATAATTAGAAATTACCCAGCGACACAGTGGTCAGGAGGTAGCCTCAGTGGATTGCAGCGGTCAGTGGAGACATCTGGGCGGCACCGCAACAGGATCCTGACGGCCGAGGCTAGGACTGGCCAGTGCGGACTGCGGAGCCCGGAGGCCAGAGGGAAGGGATGATGGCGCCACTGCTATGTTGCGTGGTGGCGGGCGAAGCCATGGAGTAGGCAACAGGAAGCAAAAAAGCATGTGTTTAGCAGCGAGGAGGTTGTCTGATCTACACGATGTGCGGCACAAGATTTGTGCCTGCGTGAGATGCGCGCAAAGGTGGCGTTAGTTCTGGCTGGTGTGTGCTCATCGTCGTGCGAGGCTTCAATCGATTCATGGATTGTAACAGGCTGAGTGAGCTAGTATATAGGTATACAAAAATTGTGAAAAACCTGGGCGGGCTATGGCCCGGTTTGGCCCCAACAAAGCTCCGCCCCTGCTTGAGACGCTAATTGATGCTATTTCAGCTCAAATCTCCAGAGGCAACTCTTGCATTTGGTCTACTCCCTGGTGCCCCTTCTGGAAGAGCATTCATGACGTTCTTATCATCCATGACTCGGTTTATACTTATCTCTGAGCTTGATTTCCTAACTTGATTCACACGTTAAGGAGTGGCATGTACAAACAATGTACAGGAAGCAGCCAAGCAGGTGACACGTTAAGGAGTGGCATGTACAAATTTTTCGTAGTACCGGGTATAGTTACTGCCGCTTTTGTTTCGTATATTCTAGGTAGTATCTATCATATCAGAGAGTATATACGCGTAGTATGTAGTATATAAAAATGTTTAGGTAGTATATATACTACTTTTTTAGTAGTATGTATCATATTTTGTGTATACTCCATTTCGCATACATATTTTTAACCAAAATATATATGTTTTGGTAGTATATATACTGCGGTTTCTAGGTTTTGTTATACTGCCATGATAGACGATGAATAGATTGAATGTTTTGCAAAAACAAAAAAAAGACTGCGAATACGGTGACCGTAAAATTGCTTTTACAGGGGCCGGCTCTTCGAACGATCGATTAGCCACAAAGTAATAAAAGGCGCGTGGACACAATGCATCTGATTCGTACTCGTACCCATGCCGCAGTTGAAATAATGGAGGGCGTGCTTCTCGTGCCTGCATGGCTGGATGCGTGCGTGATGTGTGTCTTTACTCTACGCTCACTATCTACCAGGGTCCAGCACCCATATGTGGCACTACGTGTCCGAATCTGTAAGTAAATTAATGGTGAGGCGCCACGCGTTGGTTTCCATGGGCGTCACGCGGCTACATACACGCTCTGAAAGCTACCCGGATTGAGACGCACAAGCAAGCTCAGTAACCAGCCATGAAGATGAAGATGGGCTGCATTGTTCGTAGCATCCTGCTGCTGCTTTCACTCGAGGCCGCCCTCCTCGTCGCCGCCGGCCGCCCCTCCACCGCCACCGGCGCCGACGATGTGAGCGCCATTCTCCTGCCGAGCGAAGGCAATGGTGACCACGCCATCAATTTCTTTTCCTAGTTCAGTTCAGGTAGCTAGCTGGTGAATAAGGAAACTGATCGCAGCCTTAGCTCGTTAACTGAGGACTTGCTGCAGGCCAAGCAGGAACGGTGGCGACCAGGCCGTGGAAGTGCTGCGACCGGGCCTTTTGCACCAAGTCATTCCCACCGATGTGCCGCTGCATGGACAAGGTCGAGCAGTGTGCTGCCAACTGCAAGAGCTGCGATCCGGCCAGTCCGGACTCATCTCGCCGCGTCTGCAACGACTGGTACCATGGCTTCCCGGGGGCCAAGTGCACGGCCGGCGGTAACTAGCATGCGCGTTGATCACCTGCTCAACGCCATCCAGCCTGAGCTTGAGTTGCAGCAGCAGCCTGCAGTGTGTTTAATAAGCAATAAAATAAAATGGAAAGTCGGGCAATGATGAATAAGACAAGCCGTCGTGCGTGTGTACTCCGCGAAAATGGAGTTCGTGACCATGTTTTCACGAAATGGAAGGCAGTTTTGTTATTCTTGAAGTTGTGTTTCGCACTATGGTAAATTATGCTAATCTGCACGGACACCGCCTCTTAACCCTAGTTGCGGCCGTCCGGAGTGGGGATCGGCCGTCTTGTTTTAGTTGTCTTCGGTTTTTACTTCTCTAGCGACTTCGATGAGGTGCTGACGATGATAACGTGTTGGGATAAGGCCTCTTCCTATCTCGATGATGTCTGATCCGACATCGACGAAGGACCGGTGAAAGTTTGTGTACCTGGATTACTTAGTTCCGGTCAGATTCTGGGAGTTCAAATTATGGTAGTTCATGTGTCTTTAGTCTAACTTTTGGTGCGATGACTTTGACATCTTCTTTTGCGTTGTTTTGTGGCTTAGTCCAGTTTCTCCCACCATCTAAATTGGTGATGATGGATTGCAACCTGTTTGTGTGAATCGCTTTTCTTCGTTGTCGTTGGTTCAATGCAACTTTCAATCTCCAATGGACGATATTTAATTGGAGAAGAAAGCAAACTAGTATGTTTTTTAAATATAATTTTACTTCTTGCTAATCACTCTACATATCAATTATATATGCATTGTACTGATCTTTGTTCTTCTCGATAGTAGTCAGATCTAAGATCCCCTTTGGTGTCTTTATTCATAAAAAGGTTATATTAATCTACTTCATCTAACAAATTTAGCAGCGTGAACGTGGCTGAAATGATTAGGTTTCTGGTGGTGAAACCAGCCCATCAGATTTTTGTGTTAAACTTTGTACTGGTGCTCACAATTAAAAAGAATTTATTTCAGACTTTTGGATGAGGTTCACTCTGTGGGGAGAAACGTTCCTGTTGACTACAAAATCTGACCATCTACATTTATATTGTGTTAAAAAACAAAATTAATAGCACAAAACTTGAGATAAACTGTTTAAGTATATATCTAAAACTAGAGTAGTTGTTTTTGATAGCCGATAAAAATGTAAAAGTCTTGCTACTTATACAGATAAATTGACGGAGGGAGTACTTGTTAAAAGTTTCCTGCTTCTCTTTATTTTCCTTGCTTTTAGTTTATATAGATAGATATAGGTTGCCACGTCTTCACTTCGTCTGGCTAACATGTTGGAGACGCACTCGATCTCATTGCATTGGATATTGAGATTTCCCCGTTAAGCTCGCTGCAGCCGTACGTGACATGCATTAGATTCGGTCTGCCTCCTAATTTTCCCACGACCATTTTTGAACTTATCCACGCGTGAAGCGACGTGCTAAGATGCATGCCCACCCACGCGCCCCATGAGTGCAATTAACAAACAGTAGTAGTACTACCAAGCACGCAGTGTGATGTACGCGTCGGCCTCGACACCAGGAGGCGTAAACTAAAAATCGATATGGCAGCTCTGTGCACGCTGTACCAGGCACTATATTATTGCGTGCCGATCCAGGTCTAGCAAGCTCGAACGGTCACTAGCTAAGTTCGTCTGCCGCAGTACGTTGTAACAGTTTTCTACTGCTTGTTGGTGTCTTTTGTTGCTTTGCATCAACTTTTAACAAGTGATTGTATGCTCACAAAGTGATTGTATGCTTTGCAATGATCTGTAGAGTTCTTCGGAGATTTTAAACTTCACAAGAACACTAACTAAGAACATATACAGCCTGACTTGGAAAATCCGGTCCTCCGCGGACATCTATCATACCCGTGAATATCACACGTAAAGAAACATTTGTCTTTTTTTTCTCGAATATGCACGAGCGTGCATATTATATATTAAAGACGAAAGGCAAAGATTGCCTCCACCATGTTTTACAAAGTTTCCGTTACAATTATCCTTCCCTACGTGCCCACCTCTCTAAGCTACCAAAGAAGGGTTCAATGTCCCCTTTAAACTTGCCGGCTAGCGACCATATCTTCCCTTCGGACTTGACCCTAGCAATAAGCACATCCATCAAAGTGGATGCTCCTTCGAACACAATAGCATTGCAATGCTTCCACAGCTCCCAAATCGTGAGAATGAAGATAGTATGAAGATCCTTGCGCCGCAGGTTGTTCGGACCTTGCTTATCCCGAAGCCAAACGTCAAGCGTGTCTTGCGCCGTCGGTGTCCAATCCAGCTTGCCCAATGCCTCACAAACCACAGCCCATATGGATCTAGCGAACACACATGTTAGCAGCACATGGTTGATCGTTTCCTCCTCCTGGTCGCAAAGAGGGCATGCGTCCTGATGCGGTAACCCTCTCCGTGCAAGTCTATCCGAGGTCCAGCACCGATCTCGTAGTGCTAGCCAAGTGAAGAACTTGCAGTTAGAGGGGCCCGGGATGTCCAGGTCAGCTCTGCCATAGGTGCCACCTCTCGGCTCCAAAACCCTGCCGCATATGCCGACCTCACCGAGTAGCGCCCGTTTGTCTCCCAGGACCATGTTATCGTATCAGGCACATCCACCTCCGGCTCCCACGTGTACACACACAACCATAGGGATAAGAATCCCCTTAAGGCTTGCTCTCCAAGGTCTGGGCCGACATCCATAGCCCAAGAACCATCCTCAATGGCCGATGCAACATGCTTCATAAATCTGACGCGTCGAGGGATCATGCCGTATATAGTTGGTGCTATCTCCTGTACCCTCATCCCATTGATCCAACGGTCCTCCCAAAAAAGGGTGCTTCCTCCACAATGCGCCTCGCTCTTGGTGGCTGCCTGGAACAAAGTTGTGCATCCGTTGGAACTTTAGTTGTAAACTCACTCCAAGGTCTGCTTGAGTCCACCCGTTGAAGCCATGGCCACCTAGCTTGCATGGCCACATTCAGCCATCTGAGGTTTGGTATTCCCAGTCCTCCAGCCCATTTTGGAACACATACTACATCCCAGGCGACAGCACAATTGCCGCCATTCGCGTTAGCGCGCTTGCACCAGAGGAAACCTCTACACACTTTGTTCATCGCAGCTATAATTTTCTTTGGAAGATCCAAGGCCATCATGGCATGAATGGGCATGGCACATAGCACCGATTGGACCAAAGTCAACCGTCCACTCTTCGACATCAAAGCCGCCTTCCACTTAGGGAGGCAATTCGCCATTTGATCCACCAAGTATTGTAACTGCGCCAGAGTTTGCTTCCGTAGTGCCAACGGGAGGCCCAGGTATTTGATAGGGAAGGCCCCTCTCAAGCATCCTAGCACGCTGCTTGTCATGTTACTTTCCTGATCCGAGCACCTTGTCGAAAGGGCCGCTGATTTCGCCATATTTATCCGCAAACCTGATGCCTCCCCAAAGACCTCGAAGATACGTTTCGCGGCCTCAAGCTCTCCTGGCTTTGGTTTAATGAACACCACCACATCATCCACGAAAATGGACAGTCGTTGCTGTTGGGGAACGTAGTAATTTTAAAAAATTTCCTACGATCACGCAAGACCATGGTGATGGCATAGCAACGAGAGGGGAGAGTGTCCGTCCACGTACCCTCGTAGACCGAAAGCGGAAGCGTTATAACAACGCGGTTGATGTAGTCGTACGTCTTCACGATCCGACCGATCCAAGCACCGAACGTACGGCACCTCCGAGTTCTGCACACGTTCAGCTCGATGACGATCCCCGGACTCCGATCCAGCAAAGTGTCGGGGATGAGTTCCGTCAGCACGACGGCGTGGTGATGATGTTGATGCTCCACCGACGCAGGGCTTCGCCTAAGCTCCGCGACGATATGACTTCTCCGGCGCAGGGCTTCGCCTAAGCTC
>LR880968.1:17668829-17713428 GCA_904067115.1 Aegilops sharonensis | reverse complement strand
TTATTTCCTACAATAAAATCTACGCTATTACCCTTAGAGCAACTTTAGCAGAGTCGCCATATTAGTAATCTCCAAAACGAATATGAAACACGTTCCATTATGTTTTTGAGTTTGCGGAGGATGTGCACTAATATAGAATCGCCATAATGTGGCCTTCATTTTTTTCATTTTCTTCTTTCTACACTATACAATAATTTAGATCAAACAATCCTATAATTCAACAAATATTACTACAATCCATTAATCCGAATATATCAAATGTTCCAAATTAACAAATAATCTGATCAAATAAATTGTTCAAGTAAAACTAAATGAATTCAAGAGAAATTTAAACACAATATCTCCCAACAAGGTGCCAATGATGCTCAATGACATCCTCCTTACGCTGATGATGAGAGGCCCGGTCTTCCATCTTCTGGCACGCCTAAAGAAATGATTCAGTGTTGTTTTTGTTCTTGCAAAGCCTAACGAAGGTCTGCTGTTGATTTTCACCTCCCCCTCCTCCTCCTCCTCCTCTCTCTCTCTCTCTCTCTCTCTCTCTCTCTCTCTCTGCTGCCACGGAGTTCTGTTGTCACATCATGTGTTTTCAAATATGTACATCATCAATATTAAAGAAGATAAAACCCAAAGTAAACAAAACTATGCATGATTTGCTTCTTACTTGGATTAATTCAACTAAATTTTTGACAACTGAATAAAATGTGATAAAATGCAATGCAGATCATCTAATTGTCCACTGCATGAATCCAAAAATATTTACAGTAAATTACTTCAGGAAAAACCCTAAATGTTTCCAAAACACAAAAATGTTTTAAAAAAAACCACTTCTGTGTATAGTATTATACTATTATCTACCGTCCCACTTCAAAATAAATTTCTGACAAGTATTTTTGTACTTTTAAACCATCTATACCAATATAAAAAGACCCAGTGAGGCAGATCCAACAGATCTCGGCCATCCACTCGCATTCATCCAACAGTTGTTATTGTCCTAATGGTGAGTGACTAAACGCGTTTATCGCTAAACACAACATTATCTTCTGTGATCACCTTCCTTTTGCACGAAAGGAAAGAAAATGCCCACGATCAGTCAAGAAAGAAAGAAAGGAAAGTACTTTCTCTTCCGTGATCACATTCCTTTGGTGTGAAAGGAAACAAACTGCCCACATCAATCAAGAAAGAAAGAAAGGAAAGTAACCGCTGCATCATCGCATCGCCCCCAATCGCCTCCGGACGCCGCACCTTCACGACACCTCCCCCATCGCCTCGAGCCGCCGCACCTTGAAGGATGCCGCCTCTCCCATCTTTGTGTTGCCCCAACCCATCACCTCGCCTTCCCTACACCGCTTGGCCGGTCGTTGGCGGTGACGCCTCCTCCTACACCACCTGGCTTGGCTACCAGGGACGGCACATCCTCCTACGGCCAACCGTCTAGAAGCCGCCTCCTACACCGCCTAGCAGGTTGTCGGGGACGCCTCATGTTCCTCGGTGTTATTCACCGTCCATCCGGGCGGCTCCGCGGACAACAGCCTCACTAGCTTCGCAGCCTCGACATCCTCCAACCGGATCCTTTGGCCTCCTTCTTGGCGGGGAGAATGGCGAGCAATAGAGTCGGCGGTGGTCTTCCTGTTCGGCTCCCACTCTATCTGTCATGCTTGGTGCCCTTCCGTGGTCGACATCGAGCAGGTGCCGGCTGACGCTGCCCCCCGGGTTTTTAGCTTCCACAGGGTGCATCCACCCGGCAGGGAACCAACCCAGGCTCAAGCGAAGACCATGGCCATTTGATCTATCATTGCGTTAAGTTTGGCCAATTACATGCCCTTGCCACGCACCAGCCGCCAGGTGTCATATTGATCTGATGCCTTTTTCTGTTCCGTTGTGTTTATTAGAATCTGACTAGACTCGCGTTTTCAGCTAATTAGCAATTTCAAATGTGTAGACATCTACCTATGCATTTGTTCTCACCAAGATGAAGGGAACCACATAGTATTGTCCATATGAAAAAACCAAGTCAATGTGATTAATCAAGTACATTCACAAGCAGTCTGGTATAAAACTGAACTTCCTATTATCATGTAGATGCTTATTATTTCATTTTTCCTTACTATAAGGGTGCATATTGATGATCTTATAGATGTTGTTACTTATATGAAAGGGCACAAAAATAGCGTAGATAGTAGTACTGCAAATCTTGGAGTGGTTGCTATGCTGAAGCTAATATTCTAAACCTGAGGTGACAAGATGTAGGATCTTTGCTGGTTGCAACAAGCCCCATTTGAGAGGTCCATCATATTGGTGAAGGAAAAATGATAGCTCATTTCTCAGGTCTTATCCTTTTTAGAAAATAGTCAGCGATGTCAGTACAATAAATTCAGAGATGGCATATTTATCATATGTAAGTTATGGTAATCTGAAAAAGAACATCGTGACAACTAGCCATTGGTAAGTCTATGTGCTCTACTTTTTCCCTTCTACTGGGCATCAAGATCAGTAAAATATCTTCATGCTTCTCCAATCATACTAGAGTTACTAAAAGATCAAGTCGACAATATTTCTTTCACTTTTGTGTATAATCCATTGTGCACACAATAGTGGGTCGGATGATTGATTTCACTAGAATTTGCGCGTACTTAAGTCATGACTTATGCAAAGTTAATTTGCAGTTTTATTTTGCGAAAATGCCAAACGGAGACCGAGCTCCATGAAGGCCTTTATTTAAAAACTTCAAATTTTGAACTTTTCAATTTAAAAAAATTCTATAAATAAATACACATATACTTAGATAGATAACGTACATGTGTGGAATTTTTCAGATGGAAAAACTTTAAATTATGAGCTACAGAAAAAAGGCAAATCCTGGGCTTTTAGCATATGTATTGTTTATCTTCAAAGTCCATGGTTTTTTTGTGCAGCTCGCAATTCAAGGTATTTCATCCTGAATTTTTTCACACATGCACTTTACATCCTTGCATACATGTGTATCTTTTTTCTGATTTTTTTAAAACTGAAATTTATGAATTTTTTATTTTTCTAAATAAAGGGCTCCATGGAGGTCGGTCTCCAAAATGCCCTACTCTTTATTTTGTTGCTATTAAATACTTCATAAGTCTGTGTTTTGTGTAATTGATTGAATGGGTTTTCTTTTGTGGTTTCATATGATGAGTTTGTTAAGATCGGGATTAAATATAGGCATGTGGTATTAGGTATCACCTGCTATTAAATAACATTCATTGATCAAATGTAGTGATATTAATTCATTTCTTAGTATTTCATCAATTTGGCAAATGTCAGAGATAATTGAAGGTTGCACATATGTCCGCATATAACCACTACGACACAAATATACTATTAGAGATGTGTTCTCCGAAGGACAAATGGCATCTTGATGCAAGATGGGAGGCTTAAGAAGATTACACGTGCGTTGCACGTGCAAATTTACTAGTCTAACAAATGCTAGAAACTGTGATATCAATATCACGTGCATATTGCTTAGTCCAAAAAATCATCATAACTTGACCACGATGTACTTTTGTATTCCAAATCTTCCAAGTGAAAACCTCACTTTACAATGCTCTGATTTTAATACTAAATTACAGAAACAGAGATGGCTCAAATCAGGTTTAGCAAAATTGCTCAACTAGAAATCATCTTAATATAAAAATATCCCGGGAACCATGCTTCAAGAAACCTAGCTGATCTATTTGTGTTTTTCCGTGTATTTTCTCTCAGAAGTGGGTTTCGATTTTCAACTGGAAAAGGAGTATGAATATCAATGATCAGATCATATGGCATTGATTAGCTTATAAATATCGAGCCACCTGCAAAGGCACGCCTGATGGTACTCCGTACCTAGAACTAGGAAAGTGTGAGAAAGTGAACCATCTCACTGGACACTCATCAATGCTTTGTTCATTGAATCAAGCTTTTTCAAGCCTTTTGAAAACCAGATTTGTTTTATTTCCGAGAGGTCCTCGAATGTCCAAACTCCAAACACCACTTAATTTCTGAAAAGATCCTTGCACAACTGAGCATCATTGATTCCAAAAAATCAAAATTGTTTTTTATTTCTTTTACTAATTCTTTTTAATCTACTATTCATCAGATGCAGCTGAGCCTGAGCTAGACGCAAATTACCGTTATTTTTTTTAGAAAAGAAGGTTAAACTCCTGGCCTCTGCATCAATCGATGCATGCATTCATCTTTTTAATTATTCCACAAAGGTCTTAAAAGGACATACATCAATCCACCCGAAGCCACCACTCACACCTACAAATTCGATAGTGTGGAGTACTCTCACTCCCCATATCTAAAACCAGTATCGACCGATCCATCCACATAACTTGTCGGGGCCAACAGCCGATGCAGCCTATCTAAAACGCACACCACGTGCATACGTTTTAAAAGCCGCCATCATCATCGGACCACTGACCCATCTTTAGGAGAGAGATCCGCATCATCCTTGCCATTCCGAACATCCGTCGACGCCACCACAGCGCCCAGGGACGCCACCGCCCTGCGCTCGTCCGTCCAGACGCGAAGACTCTGGAAAATTCGTCGTGCGTAGCACCTGCCAAGCAGGCACGACTCAGCGTAGCACCTATCGGCCAGGCATGACTTGACAGCTCCACTAAAGCGCGGTGCAAGACGAAGCCGCTCCACCTCCTGCCTCTGTCTTCTAGCGATGCTCCACAAACGATGCTCCCAAGAGAGAAACGGCACGGTAGTACCGCCATCGTCCGATATGAAAGACCAGATCCTAGGGTTTCCCCCGAAGCAGCACGAATGGGTCGACAACAATTACATGATGATGCCTTCATCAAGGTAACGGTGCAAAACGCCACCATCACCCGCCAACGGCTCGGTTTTAACTGGCAACTATGTCTCCCCGACTCATAGCCGGGACTAGATGATGAATCTCGAAATCCGACCACCCAGCCATAGGCCGGCCACCTCTGGCAGAAGAGATGACCACCTCCGCCAGTTGCACCGGTTAGAACAGATCTAACCGGAGGTGCCACCGACGCGACCACTATGCCCTCCATGCCGCCACCGCCGATCCAAAGGCAGATGGCGCGCCGCCGCCGCCGCCGCCGCCGCCTGAACAGGGCTGGCTGCTGTGCCCGCAACCCACGCCACCGTCGATCCAAAGGCAGATGGCGCGCCGCCGCCGCCGCCGCCGCCGCCTGAACAGGGCTGGCTGCTGTGCCCGCAACCCACGCCACCGTCGATGCCTTAGCGCTACTGCCATCACTGTTGCCAACACTGCAACCACAACCGCCATTAGGACGCTGGCCGGCCGCCACACCGCCGTAGTCCAGATCTGGGCCGTCATGAACCAGATCGGCGCCGCCGCAGTCCAGCAGGGGTCACACCCTCGAGCCAGGGCGTCCCGCGTCACCCTGTGACCCGTAAATTACCGCTATATATGTAAGCGGGAAAAGTTCAAAATAAACCTTGAACTCGTTGATGAAAGCTAAATCGAACCCTGAACTTTCAATCCCTGAAATCAGCACACCAAACTCTTTGATCCCGGTCTATTTTAAACCTTGAGAGTGTTTCAAAACAGGGATTGTCGATGTGGCAGGTTGAATCCTGGGATTGTTGACTGTGCACGCGACTGGGCCGGCCCAATAGGCGCGAAGCGGGATTATTTTTCCTTTGTTGTTCAGTCTATTTTTATTTCTTTTTTGTAATATCCGATGTGTAATAAAAATACCAAAAAATAGTCAACAGTTGATTGCACAGGGGCGGCCCACCACTTGACGACATGAGTTTTTTTTTTTTCGTTTGTCATAATGCGCGACGTATATACTGTAATAAAAATACAAAGAAAGTAGCCGACGGGGAGTCGAACATGCGACCTGGAGCTGCTGACCTCGTCGCAAAAGCCACCAGAAGCCTTTAGTCCGACACTGCAAAGTACAGATTAGGAAGAATTTTTTTTTTGCGGGATAGGAAGAAACATTTTTAAGGGAAAATAAATATGGAAAACGTAAACAATTTGTGAAAACAAACAACTTTTGAAAACAAAATCAATTTCGAAAAACTGAACACTTTTTTAAACATAATGTTTTTTCGAAAAATGGGGAATATTTTTTTGAAACCTAAACTAAAAATGCAAACACTCTCTGAAAAATTTAAAAATTGGAGCAACTTTTGGAACCTGAACAAATGTGTGAGAAAAATGTTGAATACTCCCTCCGTAAAGAAATATGGTGATCTAAACACTTTTACAATTCTTTACAGAGGGAGTACTTCTTAAAAAATGAACAACTTCTAAAAAAATGGGAACACTTTTTGAAACATAAACATGTTTTGAAAAAAGTAGGAACTAATTTTAAAACCTGAACAAAATTTTTAAGCCTGATCTTTTGATTTTAAAAAAAATGGGAGCACCTTTTTAAACAATGTAAAAAAATGTTTGTATGGTTTGATAAAATGTTTATTGTCATTTCAAAAATGTTAAACATGTATTTGGCAAAATGTTAGTGTATATTCAAAAAAATTGTAAACATGTATTTTAAAAAATGTACATAATGTATTTGAAAAATGTCGAAAGTGCATCAAAAAATGTTTCATGTGCGTGCTAAGTATATAATATATTTGAAACATGTTGAAAGCGTAACAATGGTAGAGCGTGACAATGTACATAATGTAAATACCGAAGAAAACCAATGAATATAAAGAAAACCCGAAGGAAAAACGACAGAAAACGAAAAAAAATGAAAACACACAGCACAGCGGGCGCGCGGGCGGGTGATCTAATGGCCCGGCCCAATTTAACTTGCCACGTCGGCGAATACCACCGAAATACTCTCAAGGTTTAAAATAGACCGGGATTGAAGAGTTCGATGTGCTGATTTCAGGGATTGAAAGTTTAGGGTTCGATTTAGCTTTCGTCGTCGAGTTTAAGGTTTATTTTAGACTTTTCCCTATGTAAGCTGATCTATGACATGCACGTCAGCACGTGTATATATAGTCTCTGGGATGGTTGTCGTCCATACCCTACGGACCTATGACCCAACCCACGTGCCATATACCTGTCGACCCAACTACAGTAAATAGTACTATGTGGCAATGTTTCTCAACTTGGCCCTCGAGAAGGGTCGGCTTTTCAAACGATCTAGAATTAGGAAATCCGGGTTTGGGTGCATCTACCTCTTTTCTAGGAGTAGATGAAAAATTAACATGTCTCATCTAACTTCTACATGGTTGGATTTTACGCCAATATTCATGGGAATTCTTTTTTCTTGGTTAATCAACTGGTGCAGGAGTTAGGTGAGACTTTGTTAATTCTCTTCCCGCAAAAAAAAAAAGACATTGTTAATTCTCATCTAGCAAATGCAGATCTACTATATATTAGCCACGAGTGAAGAAGCGTGCCGTGCACGCAATGCATTTTATTTAGTCAAATTCCATACGTACCGTCACTAATCCTGTTCCATTGTCAGCGTATCCATGCTAAAATCAATGGAAAATCGTAGATATACGGTTTTAGTCGACAGTTATAGTCCTTATCCACGAACATGTGATAGAGAGCTGCCATGTGTCCGTATTCAAATCTGTTCGTGGCGTTGGTAGCGATTTCCACGCGTTAGGTGATCCATCGGCGTCACGAGGCTACATATACTGCTGGCCGCTAGCTAGCCAGTTTCAAACGCACAAGCTAGCTCAGTAAGCATGCCATGAAGATGAAGCGATCCATCGTTCCTAGCATCCTGATGCTTGCACTGCAGGCAGCCCTGCTCATCGCCGGCCGTCCCTCTGTCGACGGCGAGGTGGGTGCCATTCTCCTGCCGAGCCAAGGCCAAGGTACGGTTGCGCGCGCGTGAACTCCTTTCTCTAGTTCATGGCTTCATCATGCATCCATGATCCATGAAACTGATCTCAGCTTCACCTCGCAGTTGCAGACCAGCAAGCAGTCATGGCGGCGCCCAAGAGGCCGTGGAAGTGCTGCGACCGGGCGCGGTGCACCAGGTCCATCCCGCCGATCTGCACCTGCATGGACGAGGCGTTCGAGTGCGCCTCCACCTGCAAAGCATGCGTGCCGTCGACGCGCAACCCGTCCCTCCAGGTCTGCGAGGACCAGTACGTCGGCGACCCCGGTCCCATCTGCCGGCCGTGGGAGTGCTGCGACTCGGCTGCGTGCACCAAGACAGACCCGCCGACGTGCCGCTGCGGGGACGAGGTCGAGCAGTGCGCTCCGACCTGCAAGACCTGTGAGCCGTCCACGTCGGACCCATCCCTCAACGTCTGCAGGGACGCGTACACCGGGGCCATCCCGCCCACATGCACGCCGCCAGAGGCTCTTGCCGCCGGCGGTAACTAGCACGCGCACGCGTTGGTGTGCATCATGATCTACTCCTGCCTTGCTGCTGCAGCAGCCTGCAGTTTGTGACTATACATAAAATAAAAAATGGATAAGCAATCATGTATAAGACAGAGTGATATTTAATCTTATCTTTAATAACTGAATGGTGCGGGTTTCTTCTGTTGCATGATGAAACTGCATGAACCATGAAACTTTCATTCAGTTAGACCAAAGTTCTATTTCTAAAATCACTTTAGGTACTTGTAACTTGCCTGGATTTTGAATTTGGGTCATTCAATTTCTTGGCGGTTGATTGTTGTTCTAAGATTCATGCTTCGTTTTTTTTTCCACCACTGTGATGTTTGTTCCTTTGGGTTTGTATTTTCAACTGACCCCATATTTGGGTCACTCGATTTGCTACTGGGCCGAAGCCCAATAAATGTGCAATCCAGCCCTCCTCTCTATATGTTTGTTTATTTTCTGTTTTTATGTGTGTTTTGCTTTTGTTTTTGGTTTTCTGTGTTACTTGATTTTTATTTTTATTTGTGGGTATTTTTGGTATGCTGGGTGAGTGGAAATGTACTCACATAAATACTATGCAATATGTGGAGAGACGTGATTCACTACCATGGTTCAGCCGAACCTATGGTCTATGCCGTACGATTTAACATCCTACTACATGTGGATATGTGACATGCATGTCAATTGCATTTTTTAATCAACCATGCTTGAATTCGGCTGAACCATGGTTCCGTACAACATTTTTGCTGTGAAAGTTACACTATTTTATTATTATTGCATGCTGCAAAAAGTGCAAGTTTAGAACGAAGTTGGGTGCATGTTTTTTTGAAACTTTTTTGTTATTATCCTTCTTCTTTAAACGGCAATACTATTGCTAATAAGAAGGTAAGTGTCCAAATCTTATTCAATCGCTGCCGTAAAGCTAGCACACCAGCAGCTAGCGTACGTAGTAGAGCTACAACATCACACACAGCAGCTTAGCACCGTCCATCTTGAACAACAAACGGATATGAGAATCAGAGCATGCACTTGGGCCCGGGACTCCCGTGGTAGGCGTCCCGGCACATGTAGCCGGAAGGGGCCGACTCGTCCGCTCGCTTGGCCGGCTTGCAGTTCTTGCAGGTGGGGAAGCACCGCTCGACGACGTCCTTGCAGCCGCACCAGCTCCTCTTGGTGCACACGGGGTTGTCGCAGCAGTTCCACGGCCTCGTCTCCTCCGTCACTGCATCTGCAACAAGATCCGAAGATCGACGAGCTCACGCACTACACATCCAGCTGACTAACTATAAACCAGAGGCTAATTTCAAAGCTCACCGGAGTGGAGGCGAATGATGGCGTCGTCGGCGACGGCGGCGCCGAGGAGGAGGAGGAGGACCGCCAGCGAGAGCATTATTAGCAGGACGGCGGGGCTGCTTCCCTTCTTCATGGCTGATTGATTGATTGTTACTGCCTCGTTTGCTCTGCGTGGGTATGTGTGCTTGTGGGTTGTTCATTTGCACTGGTATATGTAGCCTCCTCGGACCAATCGGGAGGCGACACGGAGACAAACCCAGCTACTGATTATGCGAGCTATAGCTAGGTAGATCTGGATCTGGAGACGAGCCACGTTGATAAAGGCAGGCACTGCCGGACGCGTGCGTCACGTGATCTACTGTTTGTTAACTGCACGCATGGGGCGCGTGCATGACTCCATACCTTGAGTTAAGATTTGTTTTTACCATATCCATCCGGGATTCCAGGCTACAAACATGGAAGAGACACGAGACATATCGAATCAAATGCATGTGCCCACGTACGGCTGCAGCGAGCTTAATCGAGGCACTCCCAATCTGGATGCAATGAGATCAGATGTGATTAGAGTATGTCAACTAAGATAAGATGAACCCAGTCAAAAAAAAAAAAAAAACTAAGATAAGATGAACACGTGGCAATCTCTATTTTTTGAATATATCTTTCGATATATTCATCAACTGTAAGGTAATACCAACAATGCCGAAAGTAAAATTACATCCACATCTGTATACCACTTATCAACGACTACAAGCACTAGAGCGAGCCGAAGGCGCGCCGCCTATATCGCCCCTCTATCATCAGAGCTGCCGAGCCGGGCAAACTTTTTCGTAGTAGACAGTCGGGAAGTCGTCGTGCGAAGGCCCTAAAGGACTAGCGCACCAGAACAGTAACCGCCGTCGATGAAGAGAAGCGTAGATCGGAAGGATCTAAACATGAACATAACCGAACCAAGAACGGATCCAAGTGGATCCACCAAAGACAAATGCCGACCAAATCGCGCGAGATCCGCTAGAGACGAACTTTCACAAATACTATCTAAATAGGGGTTAGGCGAGGTGAAATTTATTCTATATTCAGAAAGCGCTGCCTCGCCTTTCTGAGGAGGACATAAAACCTTACCAAAACTCAAAAAAAAAAAAAAAACTATAAGTGAAGCTCACCCGCCGGCAAGGACTGGGATCCACCGCGTCTCCATGACCCTAAGACCAGAGAAGACGAGGTCGACCGGCGGCTGCGCGGCGGGAGGCAGCAAAACCCTAACGTTGTGTGCCTTTGTGCATGAGCACAAAGGGGACGCTCACGTGGCAATCTCTATATACTAAAAGCAAGCACAAATAATAACAGATTTGCTTATTCTCATCAAAGTTGTGGAGCACATGATCTAATCTTCAAAAATTCATGCAAAGCTCTTTGATTCGTGAAGATTTGTTTGTCTCGTGTCGCAATGAAGAGTAACTGTGAAACGGTGGAAGAACAGAAGAATCAGCATTTTATGGGAGGTGTATCCGTGACCTCTCATAACTCGGTTTCAGGCTACAAGCTTCGACCGGTTTTTTGTTTTTCTGTTTGCTATTTTGTAAAAAATTAAAAAAAAATTCGCTATCCTTTTTCTTTTTCCTTTTTTGTTTTTGTTTTTATTTATTCATTTATTTGTTTATAAAATTCATGCTTTTTAGTACATTTATATTCTCTATTTTCATTTTAAATTTAGGATTTGCTAATTCTCGTCTAGATGATTTTCAGTTATGTCACATCTAAATTGTTTAACACACCATCAAATATGTAAGTTTCGCTAACCTGTTTTGTTCATGTGCACTGTGCCTCGTGTCGTGCTTGTGCCTTTGTTGTCGGGCTGGTTTTTCGCGTCGCCCTGTTGGCCATTTTCTCGTTGTGACATGTGTCTGCGCGGGTGTGAGAATATGGACCTCTGTTTCACATGTGTTGTGACTTCTTTTTTTTTGTACAGATTTGCTAAATCTCATATAGATGAGATTTAGTCACGTCTCATCTAAGTTTTCAAATTGTACGATTTTTGTTGCCGAACTTTTCGTGCATTGCTTTAATCCATGCAGTGTTGTCATGTTGTCGGCCCATTTCACGGCTTGCGTCCGTTTTTGGCCGCTATGCGTCCGTTTTAGGGCCATTTCGCGGTTTTGATTTTGATTTTGTGCAGGCTGCAGCTTCTTCCCTTCGCGTGGGTGCGGTTTAGTTTTGTATAGAGTAACAGGACTCGCTGCGCTCTTTCTCTCCCGTTGAGCTGCGGTTCCGTTTTTATTTCCTCTTTTTTTTGCTTTTCCTTTTTATTTTTTGATTTTGTTTTTTTTTGTTTAGATGCATGAACTTTTTCGGAACTCATGATTTTTTATTTATTCTTTGTATGTCTTTTGTCATTTTGGCCTTTTTATTTTTATTCTTTATTTATTTGCTTTAAATGCATGAACCTTTTTCAAAATGGAGTTGTCAATTATCATCTAGATGAGATTTAACAATGTGTCAACTAAGTTCCTAGCAGTTTGATCAGTTCTCTTTAATGGAGATGTATCTAATGCCTCCCGGTGTGGACATGTATCTTCCTCTTGAAGAGATGAATTCCGCACAGTGTTCTTGCTTTTGTGTTATGTGAATGTTAGAATCCATGAACCAAGTGGAATGGGAAACAATTTCAACTTAAGTCTTATTGAGCTAACTGAGCATGGTTCTGGTGGATTCTGTCAATCCGGATTCAAGTCCTAGCCTTATTGCGGGTGGTCACTTTTTCTGGATTCATTTCAGGAATTCCCGGTGATGCTTGGAGAGATTAATGGCATGAATGCTTTTGGATATGATATGTTGGGAGTCGAAGAACCAATTATGCCCTCCCCTCAAAGCCCCCGCGTCTCCCCCTCGAGCGGCTGCTAGGGTTCCCGAGCGTTGCCACCTCCACCCCTCCTCCCCTCCTCGCTGCCACCCGAGGAGGTCGCCGGGCAAGCCTGCCCGGCCGTGGGTGACGGTGGCTGCGAGGCCCTCGTCGCTTCGGCCGCAGAGGATCTGGATCCTTGGGGCGGCGGCCCATGCCGGTGTGGTGTTACCATTCTTGCCATGTACGGCATTCGCAGGGGGCTCAGGCTAGCATCCTTGACCATCTGGGTGGTGGGGCGTCGGCACCTGGCGACTGCAGCATGGACGCCTCCTTCCTTGCCAAATCGGAAGGTCTGTCACCCCTTCCCCATCTGCGTCTATTTTCCTGCGGCTTGCTGATGGATCCAGTGGAGTTTCGGGTTGGTGGTGCAGATCGGGGCTGGGGGAAACCCCTGGCTTTCAGCCCGTCAGCGACGTCGACCTTTGGGCAACGTTTCCTTCTTGGAGGTAGTGTTGTGGTTCCCATTCTTCCCACCTCTGTTACCTCTCCCAGGTGAAACCCCAAAATTCGGCCTTCATTGGGCAGCGACGGTGTCGTGTGTGTCGTTATCTTCATGGAGGCATTGCTTGGGGAGTTTTGGTTTCAAGTGTGGGTTGCTGAAGGTGGGGCTTTGGCCGGCGGCGGGTGCAATGACGGTGTGGTGTCTCGTTACCCTGTTGTCCACCTCGCTGCTACTTCTCTTGGTGACTTTCCTGCTGCATTCAGACGTTCCAGGCTCGAGTAGGCCATGACCTGTGTTTTCTCTGGACCTTGGTATATGTTCTGTCAAGCTCTCGGTGAGCATCTCCCATGTCTGACAGTACGTCGTCTTTCGAGTCAAGACGAGAGGGTTGTGGCCCTCTTCGCCGGTGGAGGGAGGTGTTGTTTTCACCTTTCCAGAGCTCATCCTTGTTCATGCCATCCATTCAGTTCAAGTTGTCCCAGCGGTGCTCCTCCTCTGTTTGTCCTTAGCGCCTGGGAGTTGCGGTCATCGGCTTATGCTAGCTATGCTCTAACTATGTATCTCTAGTTGCTACCTCTGCAATGTGTTGTAAATTCAAAGTATCGTCTTGTATCTTTCAGATGTTTCTTGTTGTCATTTTCTGTGTCATTTATATTCTGTTCATGTAGTCTTGCTCAGTTGATGGCTTTGTTAATTCAAAACTGGATTAGGTCCGAGCCTACTTCACGCTCAGGCTGAGTCTTTTCTCTAAAAAAAAAGAACCAATTCCGATCTTCTCCTCCTGCATGTTATGAGAAACGATCCAAAGAGTGCTCGACTAATGGCTAGATTCCTCAAGACGAGGCCACCTCAATGCTCCGAGCATTTTTCAGGTCTCTCAGATCTGGTTGATAACTCCAAGCTGTTCTCGAGTCCGTAGGAGGGGCTTCTTCCTTGACTTCACTTGATTTCTTATTTTCCCAGAGATTAGATGAATACTTGGATTTTGATCCCAATGCCAGGAAATGGCAGAAAAGCGGGAGAATTTAATAAACTTCTACATGATTTTTAAGACCCGTATGTTGACTGTCCAACTCTGTGACTAACTATATTAATCAAGGTCGAGACATGAAAGAAATTCACAAATTAGCACATCCATGTCTATAAGCAGTAATTTATATAACGAATTGGACAAATGAATGAATATCTACTTAAATCAACAAAAATAAACGACCAATCAAACAAATTAATGAATATGTGCACAAATATATCTATACAAATAATATATAGTGCTTGTGGGTCTCATCAAATTTGAATAGTAAGGAATGCCCCAAGTCTCTAGAATTCAACAACACCATTCTGTCGAAGCCTGGCTTTGCGCTCCTCTGACAACACGTGTGCGAAATTGACTAACTCCTCATTTGTGCCCCCGTTCTGGTCAGGCTCGTTTTTTGCCTGTCTCGACATTCACCTTGCACACCTGCCTCTTAAGCAATTCTCCAGCGTGGATACGTAGACAAAGGCCGTTTCACCCTTGAGCTCGTCGTCCTGGATCTGGAGGTAGCGCTTCTTGCAGTGCAATGCCTGGAAAAGCACAGACGCGTGGATGTCGACGAGGTCGCACTGGCCTGGCTAAAGCTGTCGATGATGGGCGTGGCGCCCCTGTTGTAAAGCCACCCAAGCAGGCCCCACTTGCTGCACGCGGCGGCATCGAATTTCTGTTCGATCTTGGCGGTGCCTGTGCCCAACGAAAGGATCATGAACTTGCCGTAGTCCGCCGGCTTGATGGGGAAGAAGTCCTTGTTCCCCATCAGTATCTGCTTGCTTGCATCCGAGTCTTATGCTCAACTTAAAGCTTCCACCCTAAAGGCTCTTACTTCCGTGCCTCACATTGAAGTGCATGCTAACACTTGTACCCCTAAATCCGTTCTTGATTTCTATTCTCTCCGAGAGAAAAATAAAAATTGAGAGCCCAAAGAGAGGAAGGGCTTGTGTCTTGCATTAAAGATGAGAAAAATAATTCAGTGACCTCTTGAGCAACCAAAAGTAGTGTGTTGTCAAGGAGGGAATTGAGTTTCACCCCTCTTCCAAGTACAATAAGAATGATGCTCCAGCTCCACAATAAGAAATAGTCCTGGTGCAAGAAGGGCACAAGAAGAAGGAGAAATGAAAGGAGAATTTTGGTGCTGGTAGAGTTACTAGGTACAAGGTCATTCCAATGATATTGTCCCATCATGTGAAGCATCTGCATGCACGTAGAATTAAGTTTGCACGGTGGTAGCTTCTAAGTGTTTTTGTCCCATCTAAACCTAGAGTTATGTATAGGACTACATGGCAAACTAAAAATTGGATAATGGAGAATAGGCTTCTTCCCCGCTCCAAGGCCTTCATATCTGGAGATATCCAAGGCCTCCGCTTGTGGACATGCATGATGTCTTCCTCTTGAGGAGATGAATAACCAACTTGTTCGAGTGGGACACTTTTCAAATTGAGTCTTGTTTAGTGAACTGAGTATCGCTCAATTGGTTAGGTTAATTACATGTGGTGGAATCTCTCCACACGGGTTGTCCAAACTCCGCGGTTAGCTATATTAATCAAGAACGAGAAAAAAAGAATCAAGTGACAGTTACCCATCATGTAGGAACAATGAAAGACATTCACAAATTAGCACATCCATGCCATATAAGTAGTAGTTTATACAATGAATATTGGACAAATGAATGAATGTCTACACAAACCAAAAGATATACACGACTATCAGAGAAATTAATGAATATGTGCACAAATATAACATCTATATGAATAATTTAGGTAGTGCTCTCCGGTCTAATCAAATTCGAATAGTAAGCAATGCCCCAAGTCTTTAGAAATCAACATTGCCCTCCTTCTGAAGCCTGGCTTTGCGCTCCTCCGACAACATGTGTGCGAAATTGACCAACTCCTCCTCATTTGTACCCCTATTTTGGTCGGGCTCATTCTTCCCCGTCTCGGCGTTAACTTTGCACACCTGCCTCTTGAGAAGCGCCTTGCCAACGTCGATGAGCCGGTTGAGGTTCTCCTGCGTTGACACATCAATGGAGGCCGTCTCGCCCTTGAGCTCGTCGTCCTGGATCCGGAGGTATCGCTTCTCACAGTGAAGCGCCTGAAAGAGCACAGAGGCGTGGATGTCGACAAGGTCAGCACTGGCCTGACTGAAGCTGTCGATGATGGGCGTGGCACCCCTGTTATAGAGCCACCCAAGGAGGCCCCACTTGCTGCACTCGGCAGCATCAAACTTCTCTTCGATCTTGGCGGTACCGGTGCCCAGCGAAAGGATCATGAACTTGCCGTAGTCAGCGGGCTTGATGGGGAAGAAGTCTGGGTTTCCCATTAGGATCTGCTTGCTGACGTCCGTCATTGCCAGCAGGGTCTGTAATCTATCCATGTCAGTTGTAAAACAGAGAATGTTCGATACATCAACATCATTACCGGATGATAGTCAACTGTTTCCATACATCAACATCATAACCGGATGACAGCTAATTAACTGTTATACTATTAGATGATAAGCCAATTAATTAGGTTAGCAGGTCTCACTAATTGAGGTGGCGTGGCGTGATGGCACGACGAACTCACCGGATTGTTTGCAGCGACGGCACCGTCGATGAGGTTGAATTCCCGGACCTTGCCGTCCTCGTGCTCTGTCCGGAAGTGGTGGCCGGGGAGGTAGGTCGGCGCAGCGGAGGTGCTGATGCAGACGTCCGATAGAAGAGCGTTCTTGGATTTATCCTTCATGGCCTACATACATGTTTCATATGTAAATCAGCAGGCGTGGTGCAACCGTGCAAGCACATTTTTATTAATCTGTTCTTCACACATCACATACGTTGTAAGTCGAGAAGATTGTGGGCTGCAGGAGTTTGATGTCGAAGGTTGGGATGACGACGTTATTCAGCGTGTCCCCGACTCGCGTGTCGCCGAGCAGCTTCTTGACGACGGAGTGGAGGTACTCGCCGTTGTACTTGGGTCCCATCATGCTCCTCATCAAGCCGAATGGCCCTTTGCTGCACCACAGAATATGCACACGTACATCAAGATGGTAGACGATCATGCATGCAGGAGATAAGTTGCTTTAAGCATGCGATCTGTGTACCTGGCTTGAGGGAAGATACTCGGGCAGTGGTCGAGGTAGAACTTGTTGATGTCCTTGGCGGCGAAGAGCGGACGGCCCGCGGCGTCTGGCGTGCTGAGCATAGCGGTCACCAGCCCGCCCGTGCTCGTCCCGGCGATCACGTCGAAGTAGTCCGAGATCCTCGCCTCGGGCCCGTCGAGCTCCTGGAGCTTCTCCTCGAGGAAGGCAAGGATGGTGCCGGGGATGATCCCGCGCACGCCACCGCCGTCGATGCTCAGCACGGTGACGATGCTCCCATAGGAGGGCGGCGGCGACCTGGGGCTCCCCAGCGACGACGACGCGCCGCGGCTGAGGGCACGCTGCGCCGCGTTCATCAGGATCCGGGGCCCGTTGCTCCTCGGCCCCGCCCCTTCCGCTAGTTGCATGGCCAGCGGCATGGTTACGATGGACCTTGGCAACCTCAAACTAAGACAACCCGAGAAGAGATTCCTGAACTCGCTTTACGAAAGTTGTACCATCGGCTCGCTGGTTCGCTTGTATTTGGCTGGCACTTTTGTGACGATCGACCGACGGCGTTGTTGGTGGTTGAGGTGCACGGCCGTGCACCATATTTATATCCATGGAATAAGAATTGGGAAAAGTCGTGCTCCCCGCCGGAGCGCCGGAAGCATCGTGCATATGCAGGTGGTCATGGCTCGCACCGTACGTGCGACGAGTCAGCAAGTAGAGTTGAAGGGCCCAAAGACGCGGGGACGGGCGCCGGTCATGGCCGTGGGCTGAAGATGTGCAGCGTGCACACGCTAGCATTGGAGGATAATTATTCAAAAATCCATGGACCAGGCTGGCATGAACTCCTCGTCCAACGGGTGGTGCCACTATATTTCGTGTGGCGTGTCCAGCGTCCAGAGTGAGCGGTGCTCCGCCGCCGGGACGCGTACCCACAAGGTACTCATTCTTTGTTGTTTACCTGGTCCGTTTACTCTCTGGAATGTTGGATGGGTAAACGTTCCTACAGTTACAAGTTTCTCCTCCACGAAAATGTATGAATTCTCATGCAGTTCATATTGTCGATATGAGTATAATTATCTTGAGAAATAGATAAGAATTCCTTCCTTTACCGGTAAATGAACAGAAGTCGAGCTAATAAAACCGGAAATGTTTCCGCCTTCCTCTCGAGCTGAGCTATTTTCTCTGAAACATACAGTTTCATATCATTACAGGAACTAATGGCCATAGAATATAAACAAGCCAAAAAAAAGTGACACTACAGGTTCCGATCCTTTTTCTTCCCATTTCCAGCACAAACTCCTCTCGTAGACTAGTTCAAGTTGACACGCATACGGGTTCTCTTTGATGCTTTCTGTGCATTTGCAATTGATGGTTTTGAATTTAGACCGTCAATTTTTACCGCAATAACTATAGCTGGTATTTTAGCGTCATTTTGCTGATACGCCACCTAGGTACATAGAGCACCAGAGATTAGCTGCGCTTCCTTTAGACGACGTACGTGGACCAAATACTAGTGTGGTTCCTTCAAGGTGAAACTTCACGGCTGGTCGTCCAAAACAAACAGAAAAAAAAGTAACAAGTGACAGCAATGCTGTTTTTGGTCGTCTTCTTAGCTGTTTCAAGCAGCAACTTTGTAGACCAGTTCAAGCTGACACACAAAACAGAGAGAGGTTCTGAATTTGAATTTGGACCACCGACTTTTTCCACAGCGGGGCATATCCCGGGCAAATGAAGCGCCTAGCACCCCCAGCTACAAGGGCCCCGGCCCATGTACCAACACACGCACGCTACTGTTGTTTCAACTTGAAGGAACCATGGCCGGCTACATACTCCCGCCGGTCCTTTTTACTCTGCACATAAGATTTGTCTAAACTCAAACTTTATAAAATTTTATCTACATTATAAAAAACCCAGAAAATGTGTATTTATTACTTTATAAAATTTGATCTACTTTTTACAGTTACAAGTTTCTCCTCCACGAAAATGAAATTCCTTTACCCCGCAAAAAATAAAATAAAATTAGTAGATTCACTGTGTGACAGAAAGCTCGTACACCAGATATTTATTTATTTATTGAAGGGCTTCACCAGATATTTATTTATTTATTGAAGGTCACCAGAAGCAAAAATCAGAGGTGACAGGACACAGGAGTACTGGCTTCAGTCGTGTTCTACCTAGCTGTTTCCAGCACAAACTCGGTATACCTGTTGAAGCACTAGTTCAAGCTGACGTACACGCAGAAATTCTTATTTGAAGCTCTCTATGGCAAATTTACCGACAAATCACTGAAGCAGCTATTAGGCCGGCCCGCTTTACCGACCGAGAAAGGGAATGATTTTCTTCACTTTTTACTGATTTCTGAACGAATTTCCCTACAGAAAAAGGCTCCAGCAGAAAGTTTTGAAAAAAAAAAATCATGTTATTGTAGAAGGTATGGAATTTAAAAAATGCTGACGACAAACAAAAATGTTAATATATTTTCGAAATTTTCTTGAATTTTAAAATTACTCTTTATTTTTTGAAATGTAAAATATCCATTAAAAATATATTTGTATATTTTTATAATTTTATCAAAATTTTAAAAAATGAGAACCAACCTTTTATGAATATTTTCTAAAATTGTATTGTTTTTATATATTATTAACAGTTTTTAAGTTTTGGAAACTTTTTGAGAATTGCGCACATCTTAAAAAAAATAAAAATAAAAATAAATAAATAAAAGAAACAGAAAACCAGTAGAGAAAAGACGACAGCATATGCTATATTGGAGCAATTAGTATACTGGGCTAACTGATATGAACTAATACTTAGGGCCGTAAGCACGATGACTTTCCCGGATGCTATAGAGACAAGATCACGCGGACCCCGGTAAGGAGGGGTGATAACGACACATGTCATGGCAGTAGTAAATGTTTGGTGGTTCATCGACCTCGATGCAATTGTTATTATGTTTATGGTGCTTCGTACTTATGATAAACTTATATAATAGATTCGATCCTTTTCTCTTTCAATCACAAAATTCGTACATATACAGGTTCAAGCATATTCTATCTGGTACCTTCTCTTGATTGATGGTTTTGAGTTTAGTCCGCCGAATTTTATCGTAATACCTATATATTTTTTACGAGTGATGGCAATAACTGTTAGTGGTATTTTGACTTCTTTTTTTTTTGCTGATACACTACTGGTGTGTTGTCTGATGATGCCTATAAAATGATTGCCGAAAACGAGAAGAGTTTTCTCATCCAAGAAGATGTACAGAAGTTTCGTGCGGTGGTGCTCCCTCGCCGAGTACCAGAGATTAGTTTTGGTTCGTGAGAGAACGTACGTGGACCAAATACTAGTGTGGTTCCTTCAAGTTGAAAGAAACTTCATGGCTGGTCATCGAAAACAATAGAAAAATAAGAAGTGACAGCAGTACTGTTTTTGGTCGTGTTCTAGCTGTTTCAAGCACAAACCCTGTAGACAAGTTCAAGCTGACACAAAACAGAGACAGGTCCTACCTGATACTTCTCCTGAGATGCACAAAATGATAGAAAAACTACCAAGGAAAACACAAAAATAATAAGTAGGACTTAATATATTAGATGTTTTGTCTTTTATGTGATCCTATTCTTATTTGCCATCTCATATATATCTAAGTCCTCCCCCATTCCAACAGAGCTAAATCATGGCTTTGTCCCTAGGCAGCCATGCATATACACAAAATACACCTATAGATATCACAAAGGATCCATCATGTACATGTAAGAGCAACTATATCAGCGTGCAAACTCAAGAATCTTAGTTTTAGTTTTTAGTTAGCAGAGCCTTATGTTATGCACTTTTATCTATTTGTCAGAAACACAACATTGTATACTCTTTAACTCTCATGTGAAAAGGCGAGGTGAGAGGAAGCATATTAAAAATCCTCGTTTGTCACAAACAAGACAATTCTTTGCGAAAAGAGACATACTTTATTTTTATTTTTGCGGAAAAAGAAATACACACGGAGTTTTAACAGCTGCTTTTATCTATTTTTCAGAAGAGAAACATCGATTAGGACTACAACACAAAGGCACACCTGCTTCTTCTTTTTTCTTACTCGATTCGATTCGACATACCCTACCATTTCTACACTTACATGCGGCACGATTACTTACACGCAGGCATCTAACGACTCTGGATAAGTACCAAGACAAGAGAAACTAGCAGTAACTGTATCTGTGTGGCGGCGGCGAGGGATGGAGAGCCGCTGGGGTGGTCGTCGTCGTCGTCCTTGGCGCACGTCGGCCCAGGGTCGCCGTGGTACTGGTCGTTGCAGACGTGGCGGTTGGGGTTGATCCGGAACGGGTCGCAGCGCTTGCATGCGGGGGCGCACTCCTCCACCTCGTCCAGGCAGCGGCACGTCGGCGGGAACGACTTGGTGCAGACGGTCCGGTCGCAGCACGTCCACGGCCTCTCCTCCTTGCCGCACGTCGGCCCTGGGTTGCCGTGGTACTGGTCGTTGCAGATGTGGAAGGCCGGGTTGAACCCGGACGGCTGGCACCGCTTGCAGGCGGCGGCGCACTCCTCCACCTCGTCCAGGCACCACCGGCACGTCGGCGGCATGGACTTGGTGCAGACGGTGCTGTTGCAGCACGCCCACGGCCTCTCCTCTTCCTGGAGGACGCCGCCGACGTTCTCCTTCCTCAGCGCCACTACTTGGTCGGGGAGGGGAAGTGTCTGCTCCCCGCCACCTTTGCTCATTGCGAGACCTGGACGAAGGACGTAGGTGCTCACGAAGATAGATGAACTACCAGAAATTTAAAAGTCGAGGCATCACCTTGGCCGCCGTCGCTGGGGAGGCGGATGGTATCGACACCGACGCCGTCGGCGGCGACGAGGAGGGCCGCCGCCGGGAGCGCGAGCATCAGCACCAGGATGGCTGCACCGCGTCTCGTCATGGCTGGTTAACTAACTGTAGGCCTGTAGCTAGTTAAGCTGAAGATGGTGGTGGTGTGGCGTTCACGTCGACTAGATGGAGCCCCGCCGGACCAACGGCGAAGTGACGGTGGAGACGATCTTGTGGCGATCGCGGACCTCGAGTTTGGAGCCAGCATTTGTAAACTGTACATGTGCATTCATGGCGTGGCCACGTAGGGCGCATGCAACGCATGCATCTGGCGCGCACCCACCGGCCGAAAAACGAACCCCTATAATCTGACTAGCTAGCTGATCAACGCACGGGTCGCTGGCCGACACTTAGCCAGGCCACGCACTTGCCTCGTCCTTCTCGCCGAGCCCAGAATAACATAACAGAGAAAAAAAGTAATTTCTCCGTCCTGAAATAAATGTCATTAATTTAATACAAAGTTGTTAATAAAGCAAAAAAACAAAAAAAAGCAAAAAAAAAGTTGATTTGCCAAGTGTTGTTTGTCAGGCACTCGGCAAAGGTGTACGCACCTTCCATCACTGCAGACACGTATCACCTTGCTTAGCCAAGTGTCCTTATGAAGATACTCGGCATATGTTGACTTTGGTGAGTACCGCGGTTTGTCAAGTGTTTTTTCTTTCACACTTGGTATTTGCCGGCTGTTTTTCACTAGCACTCCGCATTAGGGAATCTCTAACCGAACTATTACAATTTAACTCCTCAATTTTTTTTTAAAAAAGTGGACCTCACGGAACTCCTAAAAGTTAAACTTTCTATATTTGCCAACTCTTTTATCTATGCCCATATACTCCATTTCAATCAGATATTTACACTCATATTAAGTGGAAACTTGATAATTTAGGTTCACACAATTCAGCAATAATACAAATATAGTTATTTAAATTCAAGCACATGAAATGGTTCAAATAAAGTAATAATCCAATAAGAAACATGTTAAAATCACAAGAATCAAGTGCTATGAAGTGGCTACAAGTTTTCAAGAAGATCATCTTTGAACAACGTATGAACTTCTCGGTTATCAATCCTTCGATGTGTTCCGAGGAGTTTCTGGATTATATTTGTATTGTGTTCCGGCTCAGACATGATCCTATTGGAGATGCACCAAAATTTCTCTGACATCCCTCTATTATCCTCGATTGTCATATTGTGCAATATGATGCAACATGTCATGATTTGCCACACAACCTGTTGGGGATATTACTACTGGGCGTAAACCGGCCAGGACAGGCCGTGGCTTTTCATACTCGGCAAAGCCACGAAAAATCAAAAAGCGCTTTGGAAGCACACCGAAAGCTCTCTATCAACATCCTTTCTTGCTGATATTTTACATGCTGAAAAGTGGGAGCTCTTGTTGCCTTGAGGACGCTGAATTGCCTTCACAAATGTCAGCCATGGAGGATAGATGTCATTGGCAAGGTAGTATCACATCGTGTACTTATGACCATTGAGAACATAACTGCAAGGTGGAGCATCTTCGACCACAAGCCCTCCGAACAGTGGTATTCTAGAAGGGACATAAAAGCCATTACGAGAGCTAGCTAGGGCACCCAAAGTACGAGTGCTAATCCACTGATCCTCTGACGCAACTGCCTCGAGGATGATGGTTGGATCTTCGCAATGCCCTTTGTACCGACATTTTCATCCCGCAGGACTTCGTCCTTTTCCAATGCATGTAATCAGTTGATCCAAGCATCCATGACCGCGGTCATTCTTCAATCAGACCCATGAGCTTCTCGGTGTCTTCATCATTGGGTTCCCTGAAGTGTTGTGGTTCGTAAATCTCGATCACGGCTTGTGTGAATCTTTGAACCGCCTCGAGGATTGTTTCTTCTCCAATGCAGACCTAGTCATCAATGGCGTTCGTCGAGCACCCATAGACAAGGACTCGAAGAGCAGGTACACACTTCATCAAAGGACATGCAGTAATTTCCCCAAATGCTCTCCTTCTCAGTTAAAACCAAGGATCTTGACCCTCAACAACTTCTGCAGTGGTGTTGAAGAGACTTCAGTGCATCCAAATCACCAGCTAAAATTGACTGAGTCACCTGACATATAGCTAAAGGGCAAAAGTTTTAGCTTGTTGCAAAATTTCGTGACCAAATAACATTCGAGAAAGGTGTGCAGAATTTCGTGACCAAATAACAAAGTCCAGTCTTAACTAATACGTGAGGTTCAGATTGGTACATGCCCATGCATGCGTACGTACGTATCAACCGCTCGTTCTGTATAGAATAGAAGAAGGGAGTGACTAATCAACAGTCGACTGATTTTAAATTGGTGTCAGGCCGTTTTTTGTTCCACTGATTGATTGACACGTGTCTGAGTATATCCTGTGTCTAGAAACTAATCAGTACAGGAAAACGTCTATTTTCTTTCCTGCTTCAGGTCGAAAAAATCTGCCCAAGCCTCTTGGGCTCTTTCTAGTTTACGTAAAAGAAACCTGCCCCTTATACGGGCCGCCAGGCAGACCCGTTAATGCAAGAACGCGAAGGCTGACGAACAAAAAGAACCCACGCTGCCCACCACCCCCCTCTCTCTCTCACCCGTTTAGCAAGCTGGGTTGGGCCCCTCCCATCCCCCCACCCCCCACCCCCAGCCCAGGCCTTTCCGTGCTCCTCCTCCTTCTATCCCGATCACCTTCTTCTTCTTCAAGTAAAAGTCTGAGCACGGGCGCGATGGCGGCTGACGGGGGAGAAGACATGGATGCTCTTTGCGATCCAGATTTGGGCTACTTGGCGCGGCCGCGAACTGCCCTCGCCCAAACTAAGGTACACCCCTCTCGCCCCAACCCAGCTCACTAGTTGCATACTTTCCCTTACTGAAGAATCTTTCAGACCGTGAATAAAAACTGAAAATTCAGAGAAGACAGGTGCTCTGTGTCAGATTAACTTAGATATCTTGGCTGAGGTTAGGGGATCAACTTAGATATCTTGGCTGATGCCCTTCGCCCCAACACCCCCCCTGTTACTAGTGGCAGATTTTACCTAGGACAATGCAAAATAACTCAGAAACTAGACTGAAGAAAAGAAGACAGTCCATGTGTAAGCTACTAGTACTAGTGGCAGATTTTCCCTAGGGGAAGTAGGTAACTCAAAAACTTAGTGAAAGAACATTTGACAGTTCATGACTTTGCATTCCTTTACAAAAAACCACATGTGAAATTACTTCTAATAGAGACTGATGAAAATGACTAGAGAAAGGCTTACTGGGTCCTTGATAGTGTACTTATCAGTGAAGACAGAATGTACTTAATTTCAAATCATTTAGAAAGGCTTACTGCTCTTGCTGCCGGTTCCATCTACGTCCATCGGCTAAATATGCCTCCTCGTCGCATTAAAAAAAACTGAAAGCATGGACAAATCTGAAGAAAGAAAGCATAGCAGATTCTGAAAGAAGAAAACACACAGATATATGTATTATATACTAAACTGATAAACATGACTAAATAAATTCTTCATTCATGTTTAAAATGACACTGAACCTAAAATACAGAAATCTAAAACTGAAAAGACTAAGGAACACACACTGGATCTGAAACAGATGAATGATAGAAAGAAAAAAAATACTGAGGAACACACACTGAATATGACTTGAAGAACTTGATTACTGAATCCGAAGCAGATAACTGATGGAAAATAGAAAACTGATAGAAAGAATACCAAGAAGACTGAGAAGAATACCAAGAGGACTAAGGAATAAAGATAACTAATGATTGATAACTAAGGACTGAAACAGGTGAATGATAGAAAGAAAAAAATAATGAGGAACACAAATTAAAGTCTTGAACTGAAACAGATGAATGATAGAAAGAAAAAAAGTAATGAGGAACACAAATTAAAGTCTTCAACTGAAACAGATGAATGATAGAAAGAAAAAAAATACTGAGGAACACACACTGAATATGACATGAAGAACTTAATTACTGAATCCAAAGCAGATAACACTGAATCCAAGAAGACTGAGAAGAATACAAATTATCACTGAAATAACACTGAATAAGACACAAGATCATAGAAAAAGACTAAAATAATTATGACTGAAATGCAAATTGACTGTGACATATGACTAAAAAGAGAGTAATGATAGAATTAACTACTTCTTTGTCACATATTTGTTCTTGAGTTTCTATATTGTATCTGAAAAAGAGACTGGATTTTACAGGTGAACAGCTGCGTGAATGAGGATATGCATGATATGTGCATTGGAAGCCAAGAAGCTCTGTTCATGCAGGTCGATGGAGGAAGGAAAAAATGCTTCATATTTTTTATGCCTTACAACTTGTGTGCAAACTAACAAAAAGTAATTATGTGCATGAAAATAGCCAAACTTCTCTTATGTGGCGCTGTTGAAGGGTTATATTGACCTAAATGGAGACTCTCAGACAATCAATACCCAGGTGCGGGCAGATTCAAAATTGAAAAGAAAATTTTGAAAAAAGTAAAAATAAAGACCAACTTTCGTCACACTGATGTGCAGGGACCGGAGTCGTGCTTGGGTGCTGCTGACATTGGTCAAACAAGCGATGCGGGTGAACCTCTTCTACATTCACAACAAACAAAGGCGGCTCAGGTCTTGGGCGGCGACTACACGTCCAACAGCACACCAAGCCTTCAGGTAAAAGGGCTCGGAAAAGAAAACTAAAAAGCAAAATGCGAAACAGGAAAAAAGTGACAAACTTAAAACAGATGATGAAAAATATCAAAAAGGACATGTGATAGGTTTCAATGTTCCCTTTTTTCAGGATTTAGGCATGATGGGTGACTTTGTTGATGACCAGGACAATTCTCCTGTGCAAATGGAGGATCTAGATGCACAAACAACAGCTTTTGAATTATCCAAGGGAGGGGATGATATATCGTTTGATGACTGTCAAGGAGATCCATGGAGGCCAACCCTCTTTGATGATATTCGCTTGGATCGGGTGAGCAAAAATGTTTTATAGTGAAGAAACTTAAAGAAAAAAAACACAGAAGGGCATCAGTAAGCAAAAAAGAATAGAAACTATCATACTAATGGAAAAAAGAAAAAATGAGATAATTTGACACACATTTAATGATTAACTCGTCACTACAACACGTGCAGGTTGATACAAACAATGAAGGAAGAGACGGCTCTTCTGAGAGGGAGCAAAATCATACCTGGAATCTCGATTCGCCGACATGTGTGTATGCTGGTTCCTCTAGACAGTCTCGAGAGGCGGGAACATCAACTGATGCATGCCATCTGCAAGTGCAAGATAACAAGAATGAAGATAATGAAATCAATGAAGAAACAATAGAAGATTTTTTGGAAAATGAAAGACGGGCCGCAGAAGGAGGGAACGACAGAACAATTGATAGCGAGCTGAAACCTGAAACAGGGATGCATTTTGCTACGAGGGAAGAAGCTCAAAAGTTCTTAAACTTCTATGCCTTTGTAGCTGGTTTCTCCATATCTGTTGTGTCGACTGCCCGCACAACCAGCAAAAAAAGGGACAGAGAAGTTACAAGGGTAACAATGAAATGCAACAAGTATGGGCATAATACAGAGGCTGAAATGGAAAACTTGTCTGTACAAAGAAAAAGCACTGTCATAGCGAAGACAGACTGCAAAGCACACATGCTAATTTCTTTGAAAGATGGAAGATGGCGCATAACTAAACTCAATCTTGATCATAACCATGAGCTCAACCCTGGCAGTAGGTTTTTTAGATCTCATGTTTACATGTCTGATGAAGAGAAAGCATTGATCAGAACAATGAAAAGGTGCAACATACCTACGAGGAAGATAGTGGCAGTATTGGCGTACATAAGAGGAGGAATGGACAAGTTACCATACAACAAAAGGAAAGTGAGTAACTATGGTACCACAATAAACAGAGAATTGGAAAATAGTGACGTCATGGAAGTGCAGCAATACTTCGAGAAGAAACAAGCTGAGAGCCCTGGATTTTGCTACTCAATGGAAGTAGATGCAAAAAACAAGGTCCGGAGTGTGTTTTGGACAGATGCTAGATCTAGAATAATGTACCAAGAGTATGGGGACTGCATCAGCTTTGACACAACATTCCTAACAAACAAGTACAACTTGCCGTTTGCACCGTTCGTTGGTGTTTCTCCACACGGGAAGACGTACTTGTTTGCTTGTGCCCTTATTATCGATGAGACTGCTAACACATTCAAGTGGTTGTTCCGGCAGTTCTTAGCAGCAATGGGAGGCAAGGCACCCAAAACAATAATAACTGACCAAGACAGAGGAATGGAAAAGGCAATAAAAGCTGTGTTTCCACAAGCAACACACAGAACATGCTTGTTCCATGTGATGAAAAAAGCCGAAGAGAAAGGGTGCAGAGTGTTCCAACTGAATCAAGGGTTATATGAGGACTTTCATGACATAGTGAATAACTCATTGACAGAGAGAGAGTTTGAAACACTATGGCAAACAATGATTGAAAGTTACAATGTGGGTGAGGTGAAAATTTTCCAAGACATGTGGGAAGCAAGGAAAAAATTTGTGCCAGTGTACTTCAAGACAAAGTTTTTCCCATTCATCCAAACAACAGCTAGGAGTGAGGGCACAAATGCTTTGTTCAAGAAGGAGGTTGGTGCACAGTTCAGCATGACAAGCTTCCTACGAGAATACCAGAGAATACTAGACAACATCCATGCAAATGAGGATGAGCTTGACCATAATGCAAAGCACAAAAAAGTTTCCTGGAAATCATTCAACACTAAGTACTACATCGAGAGACAAGCACACAGCCTGTACAACATAAGCATCTTCAGAAAATTTCAGCTCATTCTGAATGATGTAACAAGACTGCAAATTAGAGAAGAGGAAAAAATGAAACTATACATGTTGTACCAGGCAAAGAACTACTACAAACAAGAACACAGGACAAGGCTTTATGTGGTGCAAGTGGATACTGAGAAAGAAGATTACTCCTGCATTTGTTGCAAGTTTGAAAAGGATGGCATTTTGTGTTCTCATATTCTGAAAGTGATGCTGCACCTTGAGGTGGATAAGATACCAGACAAATACATAATAGACAGATGGAGGAAACAAGGCAAGAAAATGAATAAACCCAAGGAGATTCCACTCATATTAGATAATGACGAACTGAGATACAATGTCCTAGGGATGAAGCTAATGGAGCTTGGCTCAAACGCATCAAAGAGTCAAAGGAAGTTTGAATACCTGGTATCAGAAATGTTCAGGATTCAACAACACTTAATTGATATGGATAGAGAAGGAGAAGAAGAGATGGATGGGCAAGGAGAACAAACAGAGGAGAGCAACAGATCCAACAAGACAATAGGCACACTGACAACTATGGTGCAGAGTGGGGGCAGCAATTCAACTGTTGGGCTATTGAATCCTGATAAGGCACACACAAAAGGGCGCCCACGAATGATGACCATACAAGAACGCATAAAAACCAAGACATTCTACAAGTGCAGCCACTGTAATGATCCGGGTCACACAAAAAGGAAATGCACTAATCTGGATAAAGTATACGACATCCCCAAAAAGAAGAGATCTAGGAAGACAAACCAGCCAAGCACGGCTGATGGAGGTGATTCTCTATAAAAAACTACTAGAAAATAAACATAGCACTCCATTGACACACTCATATAAAAAATGTGAAAAAATGGTATTGTTATCGACTAACAAAATAACTCTTTTCATGCATATAACAGGGCAAGGACGACAGAATGCTAGAAGGGAAAAGAACAAAGAGATCAACGCTACCAACATACCTACCGATGAGGTCTCCCAACTGCAGCAATGACGTGGCTCCTACCCTGCAACTCTAACTCCATCTGCTCGTACCCTGCATGGATAGAGAACAAAGGAGTAGTCAGGACTATTTACATTTTCTGATTGTACAAACTTATTGAACAAAGGAAGGAAAAAAATGAGGTGCCGAAGCAAAGAAGTAGAGAGTGACTAAGCGAATGGGAGGGACTTACTGAGCACAATTTATTCCTTTTAGGTACCGACTGCAAGATTAAAATAAGAAAATACAAAAAAGAAAAGCTGAAGACATACTAAATAAGACTGAGGGAAACTAAAAGAAAGAATAGAGAAGAAGATCTGACGCCAATCTGAACAATTAATAGAACTGAAAATAGTGAAAATTACGGGAGAACAAAAAAAATGATAAAGTAAATGATAGTCTGTCTCAGAACTAATACGTATGACATAGAATAGAAGATTTGTCTTTACATGAAAAAAGAAGTGGCCACCATTTACAACAATATGAGATGCTCGTACAACCAACGACAACTTCCTCAACAGTTCCATTGATCACTACACTACACAAAATGATTTAGATGATGCTACAGAATTTTTTAAAATGAGCTCTCTTCTTCTCTTGATGCCCATCCAAACAAGCCTAGAAACAGAGAACGACACCGCTATCATGGAGGATCGCTGACGAAGTTACCCCTATCAAAAGGAAAAAAAAACGCACATCATAAGACAATTAGAAAAAATGCAAAAAAAGAATAAAAAAGATGCGAAAAAATACAATTTTGAAAAATGAGAAAAAAAACGAAGAGTTAAAATGAATAAATGAGAAGAAGAACCTGTAAGTTGAAACCAGTGACAAGGCTCTTGTCTGCAGTGTTTTTCTTCCAAAAGAAAAGTTGGTTCATGTACTGAATTCTTATGTGTTGGATGTCTTCATGTGAGAAAATCTTGCGCAGATCCAAGGTTGGGTCCCATATCTCCATTATCTTTGTTGCAAACACTCCACAATCATTTCTGAAAAAGGAGGTGATGTTTCAGAAAAAGCAAGCTAAAAAAGGGGGATAAAAACAATAATAAAAACAGAGCAGGTGGGAAAAGAGAGCCCTGACCCATTAATCTGCTTTGGCACGTGAGGGTACATCCTTTTGAAAATCTTGAAATTATGCTGGTCTGTTTGGAAAATGATTTCCCACAACTTGATGAAGTTATTGATCTACATGTAAATAAAAAAATGATGAAAAAAAAGAAACATAAAAATTAAAATCATATAGATGGGGGGAAAGCATTTAGGCAAAATGATGTGATGTATAAAGTGTGATGGACAGAAACAAAAAAAAGGTGATGAACAGCTTACAAATTTCTCTCTGATAGACTTGTGAAGATATGAGTCCTTGTCGTAAAAAGAATCCAAGAAAGCAAAAAGTTTCCACTTGAAATTGACAGCAAACACTATCCAATGGTTGTCGAGGCATGTGGGGAAGAATAGCTGATCAAAAATACAAAAAAATAAACACACACAAAAATAGAGTTAGAACAAAAAAATATCAAAACGGCAAAAAATAGAACACAAACAAAAAAAGAAAAAAAGGACAGAGAAGAACACACCGTATTTGACAAATCTAGCCGTTTACCCCTACTTGCTGATGCTGCCCCCAAAAAAGAAGTGGCAATTGATCTTAGTTTATCGTCTTTTGGGTAGTTCAGAATATACTCCTGCGTGGAACAGACAAATACATGACCAAAATGGCAAAGTAGAGGGAGGGTAATGTACACCAAAAATAATGACATAAAAAACAAGCAAAAAGAAAAAAAATGATAGATGCTGAGCCAAAATAAGAACATACACCAATGTTCGGGAAGAAATGGTGCCTTCCAGAGATTGAGGGATGACGGTCCTCGAAGAACTTCCGACAAAAGCAAGGGATCAGGAAATTGTCGATGTGCCCGGTTGGCATAAGGCTTTGTCCAAGTGATACGTAATTGCAATGAACCATTGAGTACGTCAACGCATACTTCCTGTTTGTTCGCCACATAGAACAAAAAAAACTGATCAGGCAGGGCCACACTTTTCTATGGGCGAACATGAATAATCTAGTCGGTGTTCTTGGTCTTGGCGATTGCCATCTTCTGATGAAACAACATTTGATCGTTGTTTAAGCTATATTGGGAAAATGGATTTTGTATGATGCTATGCTTACCATGAGCTATTCAAGTAGAACTAGGAACATATCCCAGGATAGTGAAATTAAAAACCTTACTTGCCTACTTATTCACTAATGTTTATATTGTCAGTAACTCAAAGTATCAGACCTTAGCTGGTCTATCTAGAGTCTAAAAGCCCTAAACTTGTACTAACTTAATAAAAAAAGGCTAAAAAACTGATTAACATACCTCTGAATTCTTTTTGTGTAGGCAAGTTCGATTATTGAGTTGTAATGCATGCACTCTTCATTTGACACAGGGAACTTTTCATTTTCCTTGATTGGGAGTTCCAAGAGACTTTTTGGTCGCAAAATGATCAAATCATCATGTCCACCTTGATTGAGAACGGTGTCTGGTGCAAGTTCATCGATAATGATATGATTATCAGTGTCGTCTGGCACATCAACAACCTCTTCTACCCCTACTGTAGATTGGCGTTGACGTTTCGCAATTGGTCCGATTAGATTGTTGTATACAAGATCTGCATTCTTAGCTAATTCGATTTGCCTGACACCAAAACTTGTTGGACTGATATCAACGATGTCTGCCTTCCTCTTAGTTGGCTGCCAAAAAACAAAAATAAAAAAGCTTCAGTGAAAGCTAACATGCAAAAAAATCATGTAAAACTGAGCCAAAACGGCTACACATATGCAAAAAAATATAGATTGAAGATTTCAGGACTGTCCAGCTATGTATGCTGACAAAAAAATGTTGCTTGCTGATTGGTTGAGCTGCCGAACTATGGTGAGTGTGTAGAACACAGAAAAATGCTGAATAAAAGTACTAAGAACACAAGACTAAAAAATGACTAAATACGAGAGGTATAACAAGACGCACTCAGGTCCCTATATCCCTCATAGCCTCATAACAAAAATAAAAATAAAAAAGAGAGTAAAGAAACTAAACACTAACCATAGAGGGGGAAAGATCGGCCACTGGGATTGGTGCTTGTTTTGTGCCAATGATTTGGCTGGTTTTTGAAA
This sequence comes from Aegilops sharonensis, assembly GCA_904067115.1. Lineage (NCBI taxonomy): Eukaryota > Viridiplantae > Streptophyta > Magnoliopsida > Poales > Poaceae > Aegilops > Aegilops sharonensis. The sequence continues at coordinate 17,680,529 of LR880968.1, read as the reverse complement.
ACTTGTCTGCCAATGCCATGAGCTTAGGAGGGTTGTTGCTGGTGCCAATGTTGCAGTCCTATAGTGCAGGGGGTGTTAGATGAAAAAACATAGTGACAAAAAAAAAAGAAATGCGACAAACAAAAAAGATGCATAAATAGCTGACCTCGCTGAACAACTTTGTACGGCCAATTGGTGACATGTGGTTAATCATCTGGTAATTGCTCTGCCCTGCCTCAGGAGGTGCAATCTGACCTCCAACATCCTTTTTTGTGCCGGTAAGACTGGTGGAGCGTGTGAAAGTGCCCTGGCTGTGTTGCACACTAAACTGAAGAAAAGAGTTGCGCTCCTTCAACCCTGCTGGGAATGTGTTAATCAAAGAAAACTCCTGCTCACGATGCATTGTGTTGAACACCCTAGCCCTGACCTTCTTCACTACTTCCACTTCGGGCACTTGGATGGGGGGAAAGGAACATAAGAGAAAATTAAGACTTGACTGCACAATTCATAGAAAAAACTAAACTTAAGTACCAAAGAAAAAGAAGAAAATAGATTTACCTTTTTCATTGCTGTGTTCAACAATTTTAGTAATCGCACATTCTGGGGTTGCTGCAGAAAAAACACAAAAAAACGATGTAAAAAGCCACTACTAATTACTAAAGCAACGAAAAGAACACAGAAAAAAGGGGGGGGGGGAATAAAAGAGGAACATGGAGAAAAAGTGCACGAATGAACCTAAAGCGTCATGCGAGTCCTTATGAACTAACGACAAACTGTTCTCAACAACAGGTTGCAACGGAAGTTTGTTGTTGCTCGTTCCTGTGTCGGAATGCTTGCTAGCTGCAATTGATGAAACCATGTTTTCATTGATCTTGACAGTTGTTCGGCTGATGTTGCTCTTAACGTGCTTGAGCTTCTCATTCACATCACTGCTTTCACCATACTCTGCTTTCCAAAACAAAAGACACATATACTCACATAAGTAAAATAAAAAACGTTTCTATGAAGACCACAAAAACTAAAATAAGTTGACAGTGATCAAAATAACTTTCAATAAAAAAAACAGAGCAAGTATCTGATGAGCTTCTCAAGTAAAAAAGAGCATGAAACACACTAAAAAATGCATACCGCTAACCTTTTTTGTGAGTTCTATCATCCTCACTTGATATGCCCATCTTCTGTTTCGCTAATGATCCTAGTTTTGAAAGGGTGCCCTGACCACCAGCGTTGAAAAGAGATGATACTCCAGGTCCAGATAGAAACTTCAACACATTTGATGCTATTGCTTCCTGAACATTTTGAAAACCAGACTCCTTTATGTTGTCGCAGTGTGCGCTGCCAATGATGCCCTGAATAATCTGACAAGAAAAATAATATTAATAACACAAAAAGAACTACACTGAAAAAATGACAAAAAAACTTGAGAAAAAAACTTAAGGAAAAGATAACAAAACATAGTAAAGGCAAAACTAAAACCTGCCCATGTAGAACGTTAGCATAAGATGACAACATTTCCTCTTTGAAAGATACTGACATTGATCCTTGTTGTATAATGCCGTGACGAGCACCCATTTCAGTTGCAAACAGATACTGCGCCGTAGAAAAATGATTGATGCAGAAAAAAGGAAAAAAATAGTCAAAAATAAAGACTATCTACAGAAAAGAAAAAAGGATGTATGTTCCTACCTCCCTTTTCAACTACTGATAGAAAAAATGTTCAGCACAAAAATGCAAAAACATCTAACACACCTCCTTTTTGAACGGTCTCCTTCCAAACAAGTTGCTCTTCTTCCGGTCAAGTTCCGAGAAATGTTTAATCAAATTACCCTTCCATGCAAGAATCCTTGGGGCGCCTTGCTCGACCACCTTTACACCAAAGTCAAGCTTATCTAAATACAACACCTTCAAAAAACACAAAAAAAAACTTAGAGAGAAAAGGAACAAAACAATAGACGGGGTATGTGTGACCAAAAAAATGTTGGGGAACAAAAGAGATACTGAACACTTACAGCCAAGCAATATATGCAGAAATCGAAGGCTTTTGGTTTCCTGCCGGTTTCCCTACCAAACAACACATATTGGTTGATGCCGGCCAAAATCCATTGGTAGACAAGAAGACACATGTCGAATCCCCTTGTGACAGTAGGATCCTCCAGAAGGAATAGGAAGTCCGTGTGTATATGATCATTTGAAGAAGGGAACAGAAAGCATGACATAACAATCACCATGAAACATATAAAGGTGTCCTCATCGCTAAGATCTTCTTCTGATGTGAGCATATTTCCAAAGAAAGTGACATTTGGAATTTCTGAAAGATTGAACCTAGACATAATGAAACTCCTCCCTCTCTCCTTATTGGGCATCGCTACAACGCCACTGTTCGGCAAACCCAACACAAGATGGACAGACTCCTTAGAAAGAGAGATAATCTTCTGATCGTCAATAATGATTTGGGAAGATATTGTGTCTACGCAACCAACAATCCATCTGGTGAAGTGAGAAGGGAGTTCAGTTTTCTCAAACTTCAGGAGATGCTTGAACCCGTATTTTGAGATCACATTCTTCCGGCCAATAGCCATACGCTTGAGTATCTCAGCGAAGTACTTGGTGGCATACACACTATACGCATCCCTTCCTAGCCCTGTTGCTTTTAGCCTTTTATTCTGAAAAACCACATTGAAAAAAGCAGACTAAGACTAACAAAAAAAGTGAATTCAGTGATGCAAAAACATAGAGTTTGTACAAGAGATTCAGCAACCTCGACTTTGATATTAGCGTTTTGACAAAAAATTGAGAATTCCCTCTTGAGAGATTTGAGAGCCTGTTGGGTATGATGGAAACCAACAAACAGAAACCATCAACATAAAAAAATACTAAAAAAACTAAAAACAAGAAGATAAAACGTACCTCCTTCTTGAAAAAGCCGAATAGAGCATCCTCTAGCATCTTCTTCCTCCTGGACACAGATTCCTTCAGAGCAAACAAAACAGAAAAAGAGAAAAGAAAGGAGTTGTTACACATGTAAAAAGACAGGAACAAAAAAACAAAAAAGGTATGAAAAAACCAATTAAAATCTACATGGACATACATCATCACTGCATGTGCTACTCTCCTCCAGACTGTCGCTGCTTGACATTTCATTATCAGGATCGTAGCTGTGGTCATAGCCAACGCTGTAAGGTATATGACCTGCATAATCTGCACACCTGCATGTATGGGCAAAAAGAAAGCTAAGAAAAATAGCCTTGAAAGAACATCAGACGTCCAGAACACACCCCCTCCCCCCATAACACTAGTGTTTTGAAAACTATAGAAAAAGTAAACATACACCAAGATAAGGAGCATGCTAGAAAGCAAAATAAACTGTTGCAAGCTATACAAAATGAAAAACATGGAGGAAAAAACACACTAAGAAATAAAACTGAACAGAACGTGAAAGCTATCCGGTGGGAGCGGAGCTCCACACCCAGCTGAAAGATTGACCAAAAAATGTTGTGCTCGCAGCAAAAAAAAAGTAAAAACATAACTAACTACTTCTACAAGATGACTATGGGCTAGATCATGGTCATGGCACGAAAAAACATAATTGAAACAACATAGACAGTGACAACATGATCAAACATACGACATTTGAAAGAATGCACGTGAATACACCCCAAGAATGAAGACATAATGTGAGCTAAAATAACTCTCTAGTCATTGGACAAGATAAAAAAACGTGTGGTCATTCCGAAAGCCTTTTCAAAAAAGGATCCGGACACTGGACATCAAACATACTGGTGCTATTATGGAGTAACTCATAACTGAAGGAGCGTCTTAACATCTATTCATTCAGTTTCAGAGGTGGCAAAAAAAGAAAAAATACAGACTACTGAATATGAAATTTGACGCTGCCAAAGGACATTTTAAGCTGACAATCATCAGGGGAAAAAATATTTTGCATTTCAAGGACAAACTCTGCTGTTCCTGCAAACTCATCGATGCACAGGACAAAAAGACGAGCAAGTTGTTCGTTCAGGTTAAGATAACCAAACAGACTTACATACTGAATTATGAGAAAAAACATTCAAAAATAACATGTGTATAAGGAAGAAAATATAGATCCAAAAGAACATGTATGAGCACAGATATCTAAACTTTCCACTTTCCACTTATGCAGATTAAAAGAGGGTAACTGGAACAAATTCCATTGCGTACACTAGTTTCAGAACAATCTACTGCTTGGTTAGTTGGTGCATAACACAACATTCAGATGATCCCTAAGCCATTCTCTACGTAATCACTCAACTCTCTGAAAAACAAATAACATCCATTACTAACTAAAAGCCATCAAAATCAAGCTGACAAAACAAAAAGTGGCACCCTACAATTTCTCCACATTAGTACTCCTGCAGAAGAAAAGAACGCATACATTCAGTTACCTATCCTCTGACCATCTACAAACATTCCTTGGGCTTCTAAAAAATCTTACAGGGTAACACACTATATGTGGAAAATTCAATCAGACTGAAAATGAGGTCTACATCCAGAACAAAAGAGAACTACATTCAAGACAAAGTTGAGGCGTAATTAGTGAACGGAAACTGGGCGACACACACATACAGGTGCCTGCAGCAAAATTCAGGGGCGTTCTCTGAAGAACCACTCAAAAAACTCCCCCAGGATTGAAGAGATTCAGGGGCGTTTCTGTTCTACAACACACCTTCCTGGCCGAAACTACAAACAACTAAACCACCCCCTGCTATGGAGGTCTGTGACCAGTGACAATCGCGACGAACTGAAATTCAGAGGGCATAGACATATAGAATAGAAAAAGGGCAGCAGGAAGGAGCGTGATACCTTGCGCCCCGACGGCGCCGACGACTGCCGTCGCACCCACCGACTGAAGCTTGCTGGTGGCGAACACGGCGGCGCAGCTCCGCCGAGCTCCTCTCCAAACCGACATCTGACCTGCGTGCAGCCGGCCCTGTGGAGCACGCCTCCTGCTTACAAGCTCTCCTCGCGGAGGACTCGGCGCGCGCCATCTCCGTTGCTACACACCGGCGAGGACGCCCCCGCCTCCCCTCCGCCGCCTCCGCCCCCGCCTTTCCTCCGCCGTCTCCGCCCCGCCTCGGCCCACCCCCACCAATCCCCTCCTCAATACAACAAAGGCCGCCGCCCCACAGACCGAATAGAAAATTCAAAAACACCTGGCGCTTCGCGGATCGAATAACGTAACCCATAGACCCGCAAACCCGAAAGCCCAACAACACAGGAAAAGTCCGCCACGTACCCACATCCAACTGAGGACAAACGTAAATCGTTGAGATTCGTGTGAATCGGACGGACTAAAAAACGACCTGAGACGAATTTGTTTTCAGACGACTGAAAAATAGTAAAAGTGTAGAAGAATGCGGCAGATGAAGAATAATAGGCCACGCATGCCTGATGCCCTCAAGAATCCTCTTCGCATGTTGAACCTAATTCAAACCGAACTCCATGCATGGCGCCACATTCGCGTTGCATTGCTCCGGCCAACTGATCCTCCTATCGCCATTCTTTCTCTTTCTCCCTCAGATCCATCGATCGTGAAAACATACCTGGCTAGGAGTATAAATCCTTACCCATCGCATGCATGTTCTTCTAACTCCAGCTAGCCGGAGGTCGATACATCGTCAAGAAGAGTGATCGATCGAGATGCCGGAGTACTGCGTGACCGGCGGGACGGGGTTCATCGCGTCGCACCTGATCCGGGCGCTGCTTGCCGCCGGGCACACGGTGCGGGCCACGGTGAGGGACCCCAGCGACGAGGCCAAGGTGGGGTTCCTGTGGGAGCTGGAGGGGGCCGACGAGCGGCTGCAGCTGCTGCGCGCCGACCTGCTGGTGGAGGGCTCCTTCGACGCGGCGGTGAGCGGCGTGGACGGCGTCTTCCACGCGGCGTCCCCGGTGGTGGTGAGCTACGAGGACGGCAAGGACGCGCAGGAGAAGCTGGTGGACCCCATCGTGAAGGGCGCGGGCAACGTGCTCCGCTCCTGCTCCCGGGCCGCGGTCCCGCCGCGGCGCGTGGTGTTCACCTCCTCCTGCTCCAGCGTGCGCTACCGGCACCACCACGTGCACGGCGGCGGCGCCCCGCCGACGCTGAACGAGTCCCACTGGAGCGACGCCGAGTACTGCCGCACGTACGGGCTGTGGTACGCGTACGCCAAGACGGTGGCGGAGAAGGAGGCGTGGCGGCTGGCGACGGAGCACGGGCTGGACCTGGTGGTGGTGAACCCGTCGTTCGTGGTCGGGCCGGTGCTGGGGCGGGCGGCGCCCACGAGCACCGCGCTGGTGGTGCTGGCGCTGCTCAAGGGGGACCTGGGCAAGTACCCCAACACGACGATCGGGTTCGTGCACGTGGACGACGTGGTGCTGGGCCACGTCCTGGCCATGGAGGACGGCAGGGCGTCCGGCAGGCTCATCTGCTCCGGCGACGTGGCGCACTGGTCGGAGGTGCTCGGGTCGCTCCGGGAGCGGTACCCGCAGTACCCCATCCCCACAGAGTAAGTTTCTATAAGGTGCATCGACAACCAGGAATCAAAGTGTATTTCCGGCACTACCTGGCCATATATAGTTCCCTGGCTTGAGATAGTACGTACTAACTCATGGGTGCATGGATGCATGGTGTTGGGATATTGAATGGAACGAGCAGGTGCAGCGGCGGGAAGGGGGATGACAGGGCGCACAAGATGGACACGAGCAAGGTGGAGGCGCTGGGGTTCCCTCCATTCCTCTCCATCCAGCAGATGTTCGACGACTGCATCAAGAGTTTCCAGGACAAGGGTCTTCTTCTTCCTTAACATGACATCGATCCATGGATCGGCTTACTTATATATATCGAGTAATTAACTGGAGGTGGTGTGCTCGATCCAACGTGTGATCATCTGTGCGTCATACATACATACAATGTCAGTACCCAGAGTACAATACTACAATAGGAACCTGGAGTATCTATCAACATTATGAACTGTTTCGCTCGTAAAGTATTAGTTACCAACTTGTTGGCTGTCAAATTTGCTCACCTAGATGATACCCCGTGCGCCTGCTATGGTGATCTTAGAAAAAATGCATTATTAGAGCAACTTTAATGGGGCGACCCATTTCGTCCGCCGCCGTCCGTTTGGATCGGCGCGGACAGAAAAGTCGGTCCAACGCGCCAAAACGCGCCGACCCAAATGTACGCGCGTCCGCTTTCGTCCGCCTGCCGACCCATTCCCGGTCCATTTTTGAGCCGGATTTGCGTCGGCGCGGACACAAGACGGGCGCACGCTTGCCCTCTCTACTCCCCGCGCGTGCACAACCTCCACCGCCTGCTTCATCGCCGACGCCGCCGGCCATTTTTTCTGATGAAAAAGGATACATAGATAGTTCTTGCATACACAGATAAAAGAAAAAAGATCAACTACTCGTCGGTTTCCGACTCTGACTCGGTAATGTCCTCCTCCGACGTCCGAATATAGGCGTCAGCAGCCTGCTCGTCCGCGAAGTCCCACCCCGTTGTTTCTCGTAGCTTCAGTCTCAATTGAGCGGCCTGCTTCCGCGCACGCTTGCCCTCCCGATAGGCGGCTCACTCTGTCCTCCTCGCCTTCATCTCCGTCCTCCTCTGCTCATAGTACTGACGTTCGTCGACGATGCCATGCGGGAAGCGTTCGCGCCACACAACCAAGGCTTGCACGTCCATCTCGGTGATGGCGAGGCGACGCTGTCGCCTCCGGAGGACGCGACGATTCTCGTCGGTGTAAAGCCGCGGGAGTGGCGCCAAATCCTGCGCCCGCTAGCTCGACACATCAGGAAAATTCATCTCCCGACTAGGCCGCCGGAGGCGCCACGCCGCCGCGTCGTACGCGCGGGCCGCCTGCTCTGGGGTGTCGAAGGTGCCGAGGATGAGGCGTTTCTCGCCAAACAAGATCTCGGCGGAGAAGGCGACGAAGGGGCGCTCGCGGACTCCGCGAAAATCCGAAGCGCCGAGGATGCGCATCGACATGGTGGCGCACAGGCGGCGAGGCTAGTGAGAAGGGGCGAGACGAGTGGGCGGCAGACTGAGTGTGGAGGGAGCGCCTTCTTATAACGAGCGCCGGCCGCGGCGCGCCAAAACAAGCGCGCGAATATTTCCCACGCTCTGGAGCTCCAAAGCCAGCGCGCGCTATGCCGATTTTCCCCCGCGCGCTGGCATGATCTAAAAGAGCGCGCGGTCATGAAATGGGCGTGCGCGTTGGGCGCGCTGCCGACCCAAATCTAAAAGAGGGCGGACGCTGGGCGGCCGGCCGACCCAAACGGACAAAAAGCGGACAAAAGTGTCGTCCATTTGGGTCGGCCCGTTGGAGTTGCTCTTAGGTGCTACATAAACAACTATAACTAACGAAGGTAAAATGTAAGAGTATTTTCTTAATATACACTTTGAAAACATTTAAAAGATGAAGCATGTAACAAAAAAATATAAAAGAGAAATAAGTTAGATTGCAGTTGAAAGAGTGTAATTTATATATAGAAAAGTGAAGAATCAACTACATAGGCAAGCTCTCATGTAGAGGCCGGAGGTCATCCTCCTTTTCGAAAAAATAGGCAAGCTCCCAACACGCAACACATGAGAGCAGGAAAGTTAGTGCAAAAGTAATGATGTGGCATCGTCATGCACTCATGCCACATCAGCAAGCAAGACATGTAATTACGTTTAGAAACAATAGAAACAATCTGATTCTGGGTTTCAACAATCTGAGCCGCGCACTGCTTATAGATGGTACTGTATATTATTAACGTATAATGCATAACTATTTTCCCAGTGATATAGTTCTTTTTTTTAGTTTTGAGATGGTGGATGAAGATGATGCGTCCTTGTAATCTTTTATTTGTGGTCAATGTTGGTAGGGAGATTGACCTGTTTGGTTTAGTCACAGTAGAACTACATTGACCACTGATTCAACTATGTATATGTTCTGACCAAAGCAGCAAAAGTCTAACCAGGCTATAACAATAATAGCACCCGCATTGATGTTTGACATGCATCGGTTCCTCTGTTCATATAAATCTTGCGTGCTTCTTTGTATATTATCATTGACTCTGGGAAGCAAGTCTCAAAAATATATCTTGGGCTTTGCAGAATTGGGAAGCATGACGTTCCAATCTATGGCAGATCTTGGACATAATGGGAAGCAAAACTGCAGAATATCCTAAAATTATTTCTATTGGCTCTTAAACCAACCATTCTAAAGTGATGAATGCAGCTATTGTCATTTAGCAGTATTCAGCTCAGATTGTTAGCACAATAGTATTGCATTTAGCAGTATTCAGCTCAGATTGTTAGCACAATAGTACTTCTCTATGGCTAACTTTGCGCCCAAGTTTATCTGTAATAAAGAAATCTAGTGCAATATTTTGAGACACCAGCATTAAATTACAACTGGCATTGTATTTTTTTGTAGTGCTACGGCGGGCTTACGCCGGCCTGAACCATTTTCATTATATATAAAAATAAGATACAAGACATCAGGTACAATAGATAGCAACCAACACACACAAGAAGGCACAAGGAAGAACAGAAGAAGAAAAGAGCTACGACGTGCAGCCAACACCAAGAACTTAGCACCCAACACCACTAGCTGGACCGAGAAGAGCGGAAGCAAGCTTTGTTGAATCAATCGAAAGGAGATCCGTCATCGATAAGACGTAGAGAAGAAGTTGCCGGTTGCCGTGCGATTACTCTGCACCTTGAAGAGCTAGGAAGTCGCAACGACCAACGAAGGGAATTCCATTGCCTAGCCACGTCGCAGCAAAGAGAGCCACTGACCATGCCGAAGGGCAATGTTCCGCCGAGAATGGCCCTGCACCTCCTCTAGGCCACACCATGGCCACCATCACAAAAAGAGGGAACCAAAGCACTATTCAAGTAAAAAAAACCTCAGACGCCGTCGAAGGGCACTGAACACCGAGACCTCATCGCCGCCACGAGCCCCCAAGAGATAGGTCAACCATGAGCACCGAGGTGACCAAGAGGGATTAGTCGCCGCCACAGATCACTTCCGCTGCCACCATCCTGCACACCAACAACCCAACAAACACTCCTACCCTGGCATCAAGCTACTAACCATGGATCCGTGGCTCCCAAAAACAACGCCCCCAAGGGGGAGAAACGACATCTAGATGGTCGTCGTCGTCCGATCCAGAGATGGATCTGAGGCTTTCGCCCGGGGCACACGATTAAGAGGGAAACAATAGCTTCCCGATGATGCCTTCATAAAGGGAAACGGCACCCGAAGGCGTCATCGTCGTCGTTGCCGACAAGATGGACACAAGGCATTCGCCTGAAGCATCCCGTCCCAGTAATCTTCATCGAAGCTGGCCGTTGTGCCCAGTTCCACGAGACCTCCCCGCCCTCCTACCAGTCCGCTGCGAGCGGTCCCACTAGGACTAGCATGAGGCTCCACTGACACAGAAGCTCACCTCGAGCACCTGCACAGCCGGAGTTAGGTCGTTATCGGCTGCCACCCACATCCAAGCCCTTGCCATGGACCACACCCCACCACCACCGTAGACAATCTCTGTCGATGCCATTCACTGCCGAACCCCTGGTCGTGGCGACGTAACCGCTGGTTGGCCAGGCGAGCTTCAGGAACAAAATAGATCTGGGTGCCAAGGAGCATCCCAGACCGGCATGGCTGCACCCCGCACCACCACGCAGACCATGCATGTACACCATGCCACCCAACACCTCTGCCCCATGCCACCTGCAGGCCGGTGCCGCGCCTGACCGGCTCGCTGGACTCAGATCCAAACCGCTAGGTCAGCCGGCTGCCGCGCCGCCGCTTCCCAGCCGCCTGCCACCGCCTTGCATCCACCCCCACGCGGAAGCCAGCGCCGGTTGAGACCACCGCCGACGACGGGCAGATGTGCCACCGACAATGGGCCTCGATGCGCCGCACCTTGCAACCCGGATTAAGAGACGCCCCGCCGCCGGCGTCCCTGGGTCCAACGTGAGCTTTGCCGGTGGAAGCCTCTGGCGGCGGCGAGACGGGAAGGGCCGAGGGGAAGGGGTGGTGGCAGCGCTAGGTTTTCGCCCGAGTCGCCAGAGCTAGGGGACGCATGGGACAAAACTAATACATGAACAACATCAACTGGCATTATATTAATCTTACTGTGTTAAAGAAATCTTAAACTGAAAACACTAATATATATTGATTATGATTCAGAGTTAGGACTGGTGATTATTATGCTTGCACAGTTTACCATGTTCTGCAACAGTTCAACCAAATGAGTTGTGCATAGCAATAGCAAAGCTACTGACGAAAATTTCATCTTATGTAAATTTCTTTTGTGGCCCAGTGAGGTCAAACATAAAACTGAAATGGCTGCATGAAATTGAACAATTGCTACTAAAGATTAAGTACAGAAAAGAGCACGGCTCTGCTCTCCAGTGCGTGTGGAGAGGCAATCAAGTTCATGTCACAATTGATTTCTGCACTAGTAGAAAAAAGGCCTATAGTCCCGATTGGTGAGGGCCTTTAGTTCCGATTCATGAACCGGGACTAAAGGATCGGTACTAATGCCCTGACCCTTTAGTCCCGGTTCAAAACCGGGACAGATGGACCTCCACATGGCCTGTCCGCTGAGCCCAGGCAGGAGGGCCTTTGGTCCCGGTTGGTGGCACCAACCGGGACCAATAGGCATCCACGCGTCAGCATTTCTATGGCTGTGGTTTTTGTTTTTTTT
>LR880968.1:17605425-17618893 GCA_904067115.1 Aegilops sharonensis | reverse complement strand
AACACCAGCTCGAAACTGACAAGACATTGCGCCACATCACTCCTTAGCGTTGGTACGATTTCTGGATCGATCACCTTCTGAGATATTGCATTGAGGAATGCACATAGCTTCACAATGGCTAATCGGACGTTTTCCGGTAGAAGCCCCCTCAATGCAACCGGAAGCAGTTGCGTCATAATCACGTGGCAGTCATGAGACTTTAGGTTCTGGAACTTTTTCTCTAGCATATTAGAAGCCAGTCGGGACCTTCATCTTCAAGCGCATTGCATCCATCTTGATCTTGTGATCATCGACGACATCCGCAACATGCAACTCCAATATCATCTTATCCTCCTCAAGTTTTTTTATTTTTTCCTTCAAGAAACTATTTTCTTCTTCAACTAAATTTAACCTCTCGACAATAGGGTCGGTTGGAATTTCCGGTTCAACAACCTCCTAGATAAATAAAATCTATGTCACGTTGGTCGGCATAATTTTCATAAACAATAAATGAACCAATAGTTATGAAAAGATAATATATACCACATCCGAATCATAGACAGGACGAGGGCCGACGGGGGCGGATACCAAAACCATCGCACTATATAAGATGCAATAATAAAAGTAAGAAAATAATACAAGTAAGTATATTTTTCCTTTCAGAAAGAAGATAAGAACAAGAGGCTCACCACGGTGGTGCTGGCGATGAGATCGGCGCGGGTGATCGACGGCGGTGAAGACGGGGACGGGGCGTGATGGACCGCTAAACCTAGACAAATATTGAGGAAAATGGAGGTTGGAGGTCGAGCTTGGAGAGGAGAAAGCTTAAGTAGTGTGGCTCGGGCATTTCATCGAACACCTCATGTTCATAGGAGGTGAGCTAGAGCACCACAAAGCCCCCCCTCGCCGGCAAGGGAAAAACAGAGCACTGGAGTGCTCTGCTCGCGAGCGAGGGGTATATATAGGCAGCACTATTGGTACCGGTTCGTGGCATGAACCGGGACTAAAGGGAAGCCTTTGGTCCCGGTTCATGCCACCAACCGGGACCAATAGTGATGGGCCAGGAGCCAGGCCGATTGGTCCCGGTTCGTCCCACCAACCGGGACCAAAAGGTCCGGACGAACCGGGACCAATGGCCCACGTGGCCCGGCCGGCCCCCTGGGCTCACGAACCGGGGCAAATAGCTTCATTGGTCCCGGTTCTGGATTGAACCGGGACTAATGGGCTAACCCGGCCTGGACGAAAGCCCTGTTTTCTACTAGTGCTGTCTAAGAAATCTATTCAATAGACTTCTGGATACCGACTGAAAATTAAACGGCGAGTTAGTGTGCTTATCCTCGTATAATGGTACTCCCTCCGTTCCAAAATAGATGACCCAACTTTATACTAACTTTAGTACAAAGTTGGGTCATCTATTTTGGAACGGAGGGAGTACAACAGTTGCTTCTGCACTTGACATGCACAACTCACTATAGTACATGCTCAGCTAGACTAATCTCTGTAGGATGCAATGACATCAACTGGGAATGCAATCTCATTAGCACATACCTATGCAACCCATTCCTGGCTTGCATATACTCACCACCAAACCTTCAGACTTCGTTTTTTTTTCTTACAACAGTAAAATTTGAGACTCTCAAGCGAATTGTCCATTGCACAAATGTGATAGTTTAACCTGGCTTTTTCCTAAATAAATAGAAGTAAACCAATTATGATCAATACTTTATGGTCCCTTGCAATGGAAACCATAGACTGATTGTTCCATTATATTAGAAAATCGATGACATATGTGCACAAAAAATATAAGTATGTACTGATCTATGTCTTTGTGCCCAAGGCACTATATATGTCGCCAAGGCCTCGTCAGAACAGGAAAATTCATAGGAATCAACTATCTGGATGCCATTAGAAACAAAAAAAAAGCATGTATTTCTATATTGTACTCCGAAAACGGCAACTTTTTTGCCATCACAGACAAATACCCATTCGCGGCTCTTGGATATATATAATAAAAAAAACTCTCAGTGATCTTGAACAATTACATAAGCTGGTTGCTTAAAAATTGCAAAAATCTCAAAACAAGATCTTAGTGTATTGTACGATAAACAAACCTGCCTAAGCTCTCATGACAATTACACCACCTATGGGATTCTTACAGGTTAGATCAGCAACAACTTCACGCCATGCGCCTTTGCAAGGAAGAAATCTGACCAGCCTGAAATTGAAAAGGTACAATGTTTGCCTGTAATGTGCAGTGGCAATAGCATGAGAAACTCAAAATCTATCCATCTTGTGCCATCCAGAAGGGCTTCTTGTTTACAAATTTTCTCATCTTCACCCTCCAAAAAGTTATGTCACAGTTTGTCAAACAACACTTTCCAATTTTTGTTTCCTATAAAAAAGAAAGCAAATAGGTTAAATGACAAAGGGAAGGGGAAAATATCCGCTTTGCAATACAATATGTTGCCTGGTATGTGGTGGGCAAAGGGGTTTCCTGACCAAATTGACAACATGGCGCTTTTGCAAAGTTTTGAGACCTTGCTCCTGAGGTTAGAACATTACCTGTTCTGTTTGTCAGAAGGTCATTCGATTAATGACGCGAGAGCTTATCTATTAAGCTTTGCTAGTTTTGATACCCATGATAATGGGATTGCTAAGTCCTAGAGGCTCACAGATTACTACAACAACAGGTGCGGGTACAGGTAAGGGCACCTCCCCTTGGCTTGTGCCAAGCTTGGGGGAGGTGTCCCGGTTTCGTATCACCATCACATCGTTATCATTATCGTTTATCTTAGTTTGATCATTTTTGTTAAACCATGATATAATAGAATAGAAGTTTTAGTATGATCTAGTCTTCAAGTTTTTGCTTTTGATCTCTCTATGTAATTGAGTGTGAGAGCTATATAATAAAGATTAGTCTTGAGAAGAGGGCTTGGCTTTCTTGCTTTGATCTTGAAAAAGAAAAGGAATAAAAGAAATAAAAAGATTATATAATAATCTTATGGAGAGTGATGACTTCACATATAGGAAGTTTGATGCATGAAATTTGTTGAGAGTTGACAAACATAGTGTTGTTCATTGTTGCAATTAGTAGGAAGTAACAAAAAAAAGAGAGGCTTCACATATAAATACACTATATGGTCATCTTTTTATGACTGTGAGCACTCATTGAAATATTATATGCTAATAAGTTGATGTTAGACAAGGAAGACAACATAATGTGTTATGTTCCCTTATATCCGAATAGAAGTTATATTGTCATGTATCGTCCAACATGTTGAGCTTGCTTCTCATCCCATGCTAGCCAAAAAAAATCCGCACCAAGTAGAGATACTACTTGTGCATCCAAAAACCTTAAACCCAGTTTTGCCATGAGAGTCCACTATATCTACCTATGGATTGAGTAATATCCTTCAAGTAAGTTGTCATTGGTGCAAGCAATATAAATTGTTCTCTAAATATGTACTATCTTTTTGTGTGAGGAAAATAAGCTTTATGCGAACTTGTGATGGGGAAGAAATAAAACCGATAGACTGCATAATAAAGTTCTCTATCACAAGCGGCAATATAAAGTGACGTTCTTTTGCGTTAAGATTTCATGCATCCAACTAAAAAGCGCATGACAACCACCTTTGCTTCCCTCTGCGAAGGGCCTATTTTTTACTTTTACTTTCTACATTTATGCAAGAGTCATGGTGGTCTTCGCCCTTCCTTTTACACTTTCTCTTTTTGGCAAGAACTATGTGTTGAGGAAAGGTCTAGACATACATATCCACTCGTATGTAGGTGACCATAAATTATTATTGTTGACATTACCCTTGAGCTAAATGGTTGGGAGGCGAAACTATATGCCCGTATCTTTCTATGTGTCTGATTGAAGATTTGATCTCATAAGTATCGCGTGAGTGTTAGAAACTATGTAAGACTAAAAGATGGTTTAGTATGTGGGCTTGCTAGATAAAAGCTCTTATATTGACTCTTTTGGATATTATGACAAATTGCAATTGCCTCAATGACTGAGATTATAGTTTGTTAGTTTTTTGTAAAGTTTTTGGTTCATCCCTTACCTTGTGAACGAATTATCACTTTAGCATAAGAAGTTATATGACAATATATTGTTGTTCTAAAAATTATCATGAGGCCCTCATATCTGTATTTTATTTTATCGACACCTCTATCTCTAAACATGTGGTCATGATTATCGATTTCGGCTTCCGCTTGAGGACAAGCGAGGTCTAAGTTTGGGGGAGTTGATACGTCCATTTTTCATCATGTTTTTATGTTGATATTTATTGCGTTATGGACTGTTATTTCACACTATGGTACAATACTTATGCCTTTTCTCCCTTATTTTATAAGATTTACATGAAGAGGGAGAATGCCAGTAGCTGGAATTCTGGACGGAAAAGGAGCAAATCTGAGATACCTATTCTGCACAAATACAAATGTCCTGAAACTTTACGGAGAATTGTTTTGGGTATATTAAAAATATTGAGCGGAGAAAGAACAAAAGGGGACCCACCAGGTGGCCAGAAGCCTGGGGGCGCGCCCTACCCCCCCAGGGCGTGCCTCCCGAGCTTGTGGGCCCCCTGGCCATCCTCCAGTGTCTATCTTCTGCTATATGAAGGGTTTTGACCTAGAAAAAATCATAAGGAGGCTTTCCGGACGAAGCGTCGCCGTCTCGAGGTGGAACCTGGGCAGTAGCACTCTAGGGCTCCGGCAGAGCANGTAAAGTTTTTGGTTCATCCCTTACCTTGTGAACGAATTATCACTTTAGCATAAGAAGTTATATGACAATATATTGTTGTTCTAAAAATTATCATGAGGCCCTCATATCTGTATTTTATTTTATCGACACCTCTATCTCTAAACATGTGGTCATGATTATCGATTTCGGCTTCCGCTTGAGGACAAGCGAGGTCTAAGTTTGGGGGAGTTGATACGTCCATTTTTCATCATGTTTTTATGTTGATATTTATTGCGTTATGGACTGTTATTTCACACTATGGTACAATACTTATGCCTTTTCTCCCTTATTTTATAAGATTTACATGAAGAGGGAGAATGCCAGTAGCTGGAATTCTGGACGGAAAAGGAGCAAATCTGAGATACCTATTCTGCACAAATACAAATGTCCTGAAACTTTACAGAGAATTGTTTTGGGTATATTAAAAATATTGAGCGGAGAAAGAACAGAAGGGGACCCACCAGGTGGCCAGAAGCCTGGGGGCGCGCCCTACCCCCCAGGGCGTGCCTCCTGAGCTTGTGGGCCCCCTGGCCATCCTCCAGTGTCTATCTTCTGCTATATGAAGGGTTTTGACCTAGAAAAAATCATAAGGAGGCTTTCCGAACGAAGCGCCGCCGTCTCGAGGTGGAACCTGGGCAGTAGCACTATAGGGCTCCGGCAGAGCAATTCTGCCGGGCAAACTTCCCTTGGGGAGGGGGAAATCGAAACCATCGTCATCACCAACGATCCTCTCATCATGAGAGTGTCAATTTTCATCAACATCTTCATCAGCACCATCTCCTCTAAAACCCTAGTTCATCTGTTATATGCAATCTTTGTCTCCAAAACTCAGATTAGTACTCGTGGGTTGCTAGTAGTGTTGATTACTCCTTGTAGTTGATGTTAGTTGGTTTATTTGGTGGAAGATCATATGTTTAGATCCTTAAGATATTCAATACCCCTTTGATCTTGAACATGAGAATGCCTTGTGAGTAGTTACATTTGTTCCTGAGGACATGGAAGAAGTCCTGTTATAAGTAATCATGTGAATTTGGTATTCTTTGATATTTTGATGAGATGTATCTTGTCTTTCCTCCAGTGGTGTTATGTGAACGTCGATTACATGACACTTCACCATGATTTGGGACAAGGGAAATGCATTGAGAAGTAATAAGTAGATGATGGGTTGCTAGTTTATGCGGTGCTTCGTAGGGGGTTGTTTTGGATCCACATGTTTAATGATATGGTTAGATTTATCTTAATCCTTCTTTCGTAGTTGCATATGCTTGCGAGAGGGATTAATCATAAGTAGAAGGCTTGTCCAAGTAAGGACAGCACCCAAGCACCGGTCGACCCACATATCAAATTATCAAAGAAACGAACGCGAATCATACGAGCATGATGAAAACTAAGTTGACGATAATTCCCAGGTGTCCTCGGGAGCGCTTTGCTTTATATAAGAGTTACTCTAGGCTATCCTTTGCTATCAAAAGGATTGATCCACCTTTGCTACACTTGTTACTTGTTACCCGTTATGAACTATCTTACTACCAAACTATTTGTTACCGATAATTTCAGTGCTTGCAGAAAATACCTTGCTGAAAACCGCTTATCATTTCCTTCTGTTGCTCATAGGGTTCGACACTCTTACTTATTGAAAGGACTATTATTGATCCCCTATACTTGTGGGTCATCACTTTCCATAAGATGAAGCCTAGTGATCCAAGGTTTCATGAATGTGTATTTGAGCTTCGTGATCTTGTGCGTGCTAAGGAGGACATTGGAACCATTAGCAATATTATCATGGAAACCATTAGGATTCATAAGCTTGCACATTGTCATGATCATAAATCTAACGAATCACTTGACCTAGGTTATGATCATATGCGTGATGATGATGGTGATGTTGAGCATGGTTATTATGATCAAGACGAAGAATTCAACATCGAATATGAGAAGACTCCAGAAATCTTAGTCTCATGGCAAATCTTCGAGACTACATGGCCGAAGGAAAAGAGTGGATTCTTGATAGTGGATGTACTGATCGCATGACCGGAGATAAAGACATGTTCCTTGAGCTTGCAAAAAATGATGGTCCATGTAAGTATGTGACTTTTGGAGATAACTCCAAGGGTAAGGTGGCCATATCCAATGATAGCTCTATTGAAAATGTTATGCTCGTTGAATCTCTTGGTTACAATCTTCTTTTTGTATCTAGACTAGCCAATTTTGGTTTCAATGTCCTATTCACGGAAGTAGATTGCCAAGTGTTTCATCGAGACAATCACAATATGGTCTTTACCGGTATTCATAGAGGTGATCTATACATTGTTGATTTCACTAAAAGAGCCCAAACTTGTACTTGTTTAATTGCAAAATCTTCTAAAGGTTGGTTATGGCATAGAAGGTTAAGACATGTTGGCATGCGAAATCTTGATAAACTCATCAAAACTTATCATATCCTTGGTGTTAAAGATGTTATATTTGACAAGGATAGACTTTGTAGTGCTTGCCAAGCAGGAAAAAAGTTGCAGAAAGTTATGTCGTGAAGAACATCATGACCACGAGAAGACCACTTGAGCTACTTCACATTGATCTTTTTGGTCCCAATGCTTATAAGAGCCTTGGTGGTAACTCTTTCGGTTTGGTCATTGTTGATGATTTTCCATAATTACGTAGGCGTTCTTTCTTAATAACAAGTCGCAGGTACAAACATATAAGCCTAGGTCAAAACTGTGATCACTCAAGTATTTCATGAAAAATTTCTTTCCCATGCTATACCCGTTGGTCTTTTATCCAAGTTTGTAGCATGAATTGTCGCTAATTTAACATTACAAAGCAACAAAGTGCATTTTAAAACAATGATCACATTTGTAAGATTCACCCGTCAAGCCAATTGATTCTTTTTAATATAACTTCATTCAAAAACTTGAGATGCATTTATGATAAATTTTTTTACTTCATAATTACTTATTCTTGAGTAAACTAATTTAACTTTCTCTTTGATGCATATACTAACTTCGAATTTATTCTCAAGTTAGGTAAAAAGATCATGCACATGTATATTCACATAAATATTTTTCATATGGGTCTAGTAAGAGTCACTATGAAAATAATATATTATTCAAAGAAGAACGGTATTTTTCTGAAATTATTTAAAATTTAGTTAGAGNGTCACTATGAAAATAATATATTATTCAAAGAAGAACGGTATTTTTCTGAAATTATTTAAAATTTAGTTAGAGATGTTGAAGAATTTTTTTTGTAGTAGAACTAGTTTGTAATCTAAACAAGCTAAAAATATCACATTACTTGCAAATTAATTCGTCTCCACTAATCTGTCCTATCACATTTATGTGTGTACTCTGTAGTTCATTAAATATATCCTCAAAACTTGGTACAATGTTTAGAGTATGAATAAAAGTAATAGCATTTAGAAAATTCTAGAGTATAAGATATTGAAGTTAATTTAGGCATAACTAAGAGCGGACGTGTGTAGCTACATTTTTGTTTTCAGATTGTATAAGGCAGTCACCTGATCGATAAAAAAAGTGGGTAAGTTCGATCACATCTCACGCATAATCTCTTAGTTGCACATGCATTTGGTAGCGACAAACAAACAAAAACATCTAAAAGAGAAGAAAAAAAAGAGCAGTACTTTTGTCAACTCTGCTAGAATTGTGTCTTTCGCGTACATGATTGATCCTTTGTGATATCTATCGGTGTATTTTGTGGATCTTAGACGCTTCTCAAGGCCCTCTCCCCCGACTCCCATGGGGAGGTGGAGGAGGGGGTTGGGGGGGGGGGGGGAGGGGGGGGGTGGGGGGGGGGCTTGGGGGGGGGGGGGGGAGGGGGGGGGTGGGGGGGGGGCTTGGGGGGGGGGGGGGGAGGGGGGGGGTGGGGGGGGGGCTTGGGGGGGGGGGGGGGAGGGGGGGGGTGGGGGGGGGGCTTGGGGGGGGGGGGGGGAGGTTGTGCTGTGGTACAGATTCTTGCTCTTCGTCCTTCGAAGTATCTCTCTTGCCTAAGAGAAGATGAGAAGATAAGGAGATGAAGAGTTGGGCGGACCTAGCATGGTGGTTCGATGCAACTGCTTCTTTGTTGAAGTTGCGATTTTCTAGCTGCATGAGCTCATTATCGGTAGTGCTTGGCAACAGAAGGCGGATTTGCCTCTCTTTGCCGGCTTCATGCCAAAAGACGGTTGTTTAGTGCTCCGGCAAGAAGTGTTCTTCATCCACAAGTGTGCACCGCTTCCCATTCTTCTTTCCGTCTCGATGGAGGCCAATAAAAAGGCAGTGATGTTGCAGTTCAATATATGTTCCCTCCACCTCTAGGAAGTTCTGATGCCCGTGGTACAACCATCTTATCATCCCAAGTGGTATGTTCACCGGCGACGCCAAGATCGATGTTGTGTTGAAGATTTGTGGCAGGACTAGGGTTCAGTTGCAATCTATGGGACCTTTCATACCCTTCAGTTGGTCAAACAAAATATTTGACACAGTTGTTGGTCATCTTAGTCGATTCTGGATACTCATTGCTTGGAGGGTAAACATGTCTTGTCTACGTAGGAAGGTCAATGATCCAAGGGGTCTTTGTAGCAGATGACGAATCGAATACAATCCTCCTTTCACGTAAGGCTTGCAAGAACAATTACTTGTAATGGATTCTAACGCACTTGATTCTACCGTCAAATATCTGCCTAGGGATGAAGCCACGATTAGATGTGATGGAGGGGCGGGGGGACCTCGATATATTTGTGCTTTTTTTGGGTAGTTTTTATATGGTTTGTGCATCTTAATAATAAATAAGTAGGATGTTGAAACCTGCTTTTAGAAGAATATGATCTTCAATTCTGTGTGGCCTTTTTGTGTTCTCAATGTCGCCAGGATGTTTCATAATCTTTTTGTGTAGAGAGATTTTGGAGAGGTTATATATGACACTCTCTATGACGAAATGTCGGGGAAACGTACATAGCTAGCAACTGGGTAGGCATCTAGAAGAGGGTAAACATCTATTTGCTTCTCCTGAATTTCTTTCGTCTAATTGCTCTCTTCCAGTCTTCTAGCCAGTTTTCCCCAAACAATCTATAGATAAAAAATATGCCATTGCATGAATTAAAAATCTTCTGTAGTTTTAAAAAATATTCTGAATTTATAAAGTGTTCTCTGATTTAAAATAATGTTCATTAATTTAAAAAAGTTCATGTATTTAATCGATATTATCAAATTTCGAAAACAAACATGTCTATATAAGAAAATATAATAATTTTTATAATGCTGTGTTGAAATTTTAAAAATCTTTCTGAATTTTAAATAAAAATAACCCAAAATCAAAGAAAAATGGAATAAAAAACCATAAAACAAATAGGAAACTAAAAGTATCACTCCCGAAACCTGTCGCATTCTACATATTTTCGCTATGCGTTTTCTCGACTAGTTGAGGCAGTGAGTGTCAGATAGGGATTGCCCAGATTTTGTATGTAGCCGGTCATGGTTCCCTTCAAGGTGTAACATGAGTAGTGTGTGTTGTATAGTACATGGGCCGGGCCCATTTGCCCAGGGTATGACCCGCTGTGGAAAAAATCGGTGGTCCAAGTTCAAAATCATCAACTGCAACTCAGGAGAAGTATCAGACAGAACCTGTCTCTGATTTGTGTGTCAACTTGAACTTGTCCACAAAGTTGCTGCTTGAAACGGCTATTACACGACCAAAAATAGTACTGCTGTCATTTCTTATTTCTTAATTTTGTTTTCGATGACCAGCCGTGATGTTTCACGTAGAAGGAACCAGCCAGTCATTTTATAGCATCGTCAGCCAACACGCCAGTAGCGAGTTTTGCTTTGGTACACCCCTTCAAGAAAATTAATTTTTTTGATGTAGATTAAAAACCGACACTAGTAGAAAAAGGGGCAAACCTGAGACACATTAGTGCCAGTTTGATTTTGAGCCGGCACTAATGTGTCCATTAGTGCCGGTTCTAACGGCTAGCCGGCCGTTTTCATTAATACCGGTTCGTGGCTAACCTTTAGCACCGGTTCGTGCCACGAACCGGTACTAAAGAGAGTGGTGGTGGCAGGGTGTTGTCAGTCTGGGGCCCGTCCAACACCTTTAGTACCGGTTCGTGGCACGAACCGGTACTAAAGGTCGACGTACATAAACCCTTCGTCCACCCGAGCCACTCTGTTCATCACCTTGCCCCTCACTTCCTCTATTCTTCCCCTCTCTTCCTCGAGCTCCTCACAAATTTTGCCCAAAATTTGTCAAGATTTGAAGGCCCCCATTCATTCAAATGATCACAAAGGTTAGCAACTTTGTCCTTTCAACTCTCATTGCTAGATCAGCTCTTGCAATGCTTTGTATAGTGATTAATTTGGGAGGAATTATAATTTGCTAGTATTTGATTTATATGCAATCTGAGGTCAAAATAACACTTAGTTTGCATATGTAGGTGTGGTTTACTTAGTGCCTTCTAAATCTCCGTCGTAACCACCGTCGATCGCCAGCACCGTCCCGTCGCCGGCACCACCTTGTGGTGAGGCTCTTGTTCATGAATGTTTTACATTACCAAATTGATGTTTGTGTGATTTGGATATATAGTTACTCGTATAATTATCTTACCCGCACGTTGTTTGTTATACATAGTGCCATGGTTTTGATATCCGTCCCCGTCGGCCCTCGTCCTTGTTATGATTCGGATGTGGTATATTCTCTTTTAAAACTAGTTGTTGCATTTCGTGTTTATGACAAATTATGCCCATCAAGTTGACATAGATATTTTTATCTAGGAGGTATGTGAACCGGAAATTCCAACCGACCCTATTGTCGAGAGGTTAAATTTAGTTGAAAGAGAAAACGAGTATTTGAAATAAAAATTGAAAAGAATTGAGGGGGAGAAGATGGAATTGGAGTTGCATGTTGCCGATGTCGTCGATGATCACAAGTTCAAGATGGAGAAAATGAGGTTGAAGATTAGAAAGATTAGAAAATATGCCATTGATAGTGTGGCTTGGTATCATTATGCTGTTGGATCAATTGTTACCTTAGTTGCGATCTTGATCGCATTTGTTGTTGCATTTAAATTCTTTAGCTAGAGAGTTATTTGTATGTTGCATTTAATTAAGTGTTGTATATGAACTTTATGTATGAACTTGTATTAATTTGGTCTATTCGGTGTTGTGTAATGAAGATGAGTCGACAATGGATGTATGATGACCGATGCTCCCGAGTTCATTAATGGCGTGCATACTTTTCTGCTTGCCGCTGAGGCAAACAAGCGGGCGGATGGTTTTATGCCTTGTCCATGTGCTGGCTGTAAGAATGGTCACAATTACTCTACGTCAAGAACCAGTCACGTCCACCTATTTGAGTCTGGTTTCATGCCCCACTATAATGTTTGGACCAAGCACGGAGAAAAAGGGGTTATGATGGAAGACAATGAAGAAGAAGAGGACAACGACGGCTATCCTGGCCATGGGTTCCCTGAATATGATGATACAACAATGGGGGAAGAAGCTGAGCCGGCAATGCGGGAAGAAGATGAAGAAGAGGCATCAGATGAGCCTGCTGATGATCTAGGTCGGGCCATTGCCGATGCAAAGAGAAACTGCGCAAGTGATCTGGAGAGGACGAAGTTGCAGCGCATGTTGGAGGATCACAAGAAATTGTTTTACCCGAATTGCGAAGCTGACAAAAAAAGTTGGGCACCACACTTGAATTGCTGCAATGGAAGGCAGAGAATGGTGTATCTGACAAGGGATTTGAAAAGTTGCTGGTAATGATAAAGAATATGCTTCCAAAGGACAACGAATTGCCCGAGAGTACGTATGAAGCAAAGAAGGTTGTCTGCCCTCTAGGGTTAGAGGTGCAGAAGATACACGCATGCCCTAATGACTGCATCCTCTACCGCGGTGATTACGAGGATTTGAACGCTTGTCCGGTATGCGGTGCATTGCGTTATAAGATCAGTCGCGATGACCCTGGTGATGTCGAGGGCGAGTGCCCCAGGAAGAAGATTCCTGCCAAGGTGATGTGGTATGCTCCTATAATACCACGGTTGAAACGTTTGTTCCAAAACAAAGAGCATGCGAAGGCGATGCGGTGGCACGCAGAAGACTGTAAGAAAGAAGGAAAGTTGAGAGTACCCGCTGACGGTTCACAGTGGAGAAAAATCGAGAGAAAGTACTGGGAGGAGTTTGCAGGTGACCCAAGGAACGTATGGTTTGGTCTAAGCGCAGATGGCATTAATCCTTTTGGGGAGCAGAGCAGCAACCATAGCACGTGGCCTGTGACTCTATGTTTGTATAACCTTCCTCCTTGGTTGTGCATGAAGCGGAAGTTCATTTTGATGCCAGTGCTCATCCAAGGCCCTAAGCAACCCGACAACGACATTGATGTGTACCTAAGGCCATTAGTTGAAGAACTATTACAGCTGTGGAATGGAACAGGTGTACGTGCGTGGAATGAGCACAGACAGGAAGAATTTGACCTAAAGGCGTTGTTGTTCGTGACCATCCATGATTGGCCTGCTCTCAGTAACCTTTCAGGACACACAAACAAGGGATACCGCGGATGCACGCACTGTTTGGATGATACCGACAATATATATTTGGATAGTTGTAGGAAGAATGTGTACCTGGGACATCGTCGATTTCTTCCGACAAGGCATCCCATAAGAAAGAAAGGCAAGCATTTCAAAGGTGAGGCAGATCACCGGACGAAGCCTCGCCACCGTACTGGTGCTGATGTACATGATATGGTCAAGGATTT
>LR880968.1:17515975-17540447 GCA_904067115.1 Aegilops sharonensis | reverse complement strand
TTTCAAGTACTCGTTTTCTCTTTCAACTAAATTTAACCTCTCGACAATAGGGTCGGTTGGAATTTCCGGTTCACATACCTCCTAGATAAAAATATCTATGTCAACTTGATGGGCATAATTTGTCATAAACACGAAATGCAACAAATAGTTTTAGAAGAGAATATACCACATCCGAATCATAACAAGGACGAGGGCCGACGGGGACGGATATCAAAACCATGGCAGTATGTATAACAAACAACGTACGGGTAAGATAATTATTATACGAGTAACTATATATCCAAATCACACAAACATCAATTTTTTATATAAAATTTCATGAACAAGAGGCTCACCACAAGGTGGTGCCGGCGACGGGACGGTGCGGGCGATCGACGGTGGTTACGACAGAGATTTAGAAGGCACTAAGTAAACCACACCTACATATGCAAACTAAGTGTTATTTTGACCTCAAATTGCATATAAATCAAATACTAGCACATATATATATTTCCTCCCAAATTACTAAACTCACAAATTAATAACTATATAAAGCATTGCAAGAGCTAATCTAGCAATGAGAGATGAAAAGACAAAGTTGCTAACCTTTGTGATCACTTGAATGGATGGGGGCCTTCAAATCTTCACAAATTTTGGGCAAAATGTGTGATGAGCTCGAGGGGAGAAGAGGAAGAACAGAGAGGAGAGGAGAGGGGAAAGGGGGAAGAACAGAGCGAGCTGGACGAAGGGTTTATATGCAGGAGGACCTATAGTACCGGTTCGTGGCACGAACCGGTACTAAAGGTGCTGGAGGGGGCCCAGACTGACAACATCCTGCCACCACCCTCATTAGTACCAGTTCGTGGCACGAGTCGGTGCTAAAGGTTAGCCACGAACCGGTACTAATGAGAGCGGCCCAGCTAGCCGTTGGAACCGGCACTAATGTATACATTTGTGCCGGCTCTAATATAAACCGGCACTAATGTGCTTCACGTTTGACCCTTTTTCTACTAGTGAACTGACATGGATAGATTACAGACCCTGCTGGCAATGACGGACGTCAGCAAGCAGATCCTAATGGGAAACCCAGACTTCTTCCCATCAAGCCCGCGGACTACGGCAAGTTCATGATCCTTTCGCTGGGCACCGGTACCGCCAAGATCGAAGAGAAGTTTGATGCTGCCGAGTGCAGCAAGTGGGGCCTCCTGGGGTGGCTCTACAACAGGGGCGCCACGCCCATCATCGACAGTTTTAGCCAGGCTAGTGCCGACCTTGTCGACATCCACGCCTCTGTGCTCTTTCAGGCGCTTTACTGTGAGAAGCGCTACCTCCGGATCCAGGATGACAAGCTCAAGGGCGAGACAGCCTCCGTTGATGTGTCAACGCAGGAGAACCTCAACCGGCTCATCGACGTTGGCAAGGCGCTTCTCAAGAGGCAGGTGTGCAAAGTTAACGCCGAGACGGGGAAGAATGAGCCCGACCAAAATAGGGGTACAAATGAGGAGGAGTTGGTCAATTTCGCACACATGTTGTCGGAGGAGCGCAAAGCCAGGCTTCAGAAGGAGGGCAATGTTGATTTCTAAAGACTTGGGGCATTGCTTACTATTCGAATTTGATTAGACCGGAGAGCACTACCTAAATTATTCATATAGATGTTATATTTGTGTACATATTCATCAATTTCTCTGATAGTCGCGTATATCTTTTGGTTTGTGTAGACATTCATTCATTTGTCCAATATTCATTGTATAAACTACTACTCTCTCCGTTCGGATATATTTGTCACAAAAATAGATATATCTATAACTAAAATACATCTAGATACATTCATTTCTTGGATGAGTAATTCCGAACGGAGGGAGTACTTATATGGCATGGATGTGCTAATTTGTGAATGTCTTTCATTGTTCCTACATGATGGGTAACTGTCACTTGATTCTTTTTTTCTCGTTCTTGATTAATATAGCTAACCGCGGAGTTTGGACAACCCGTGTGGACAGATTCCACCACATGTAATTAACCTAACCAATTGAGCGATACTCAATTCACTAAACAAGACTCAATTTGAAAAGTGTCCCACTCGAACAAGTGGGTTATTCATCTCCTCAAGAGGAAGACATCATGCATGTCCTCAAGCGGAGGCCTTGGATATCTCCAGATATGAAGGCCTTGGAGCGGGGAAGAAGCCTATTCTCCATTATCCAATTTTTAGTTTGCCATGTAGTCCTATACATAACTCTAGGTTTAGATGGGACAAAACACTTAGGAGCTGCCACCGTGCAAACTTAATTCTACGTGCATGCAGATGCTTCACATGATGGGACAATATCATTGGAATGACCTTGTACCTAGTAACTCTACCAGCACCAAAATTCTCCTTTCATTTCTCCTTCTTCTTGTGCCCTTCTTGCACCAGGACTATTTCTTTTTGGAGCTGGAGCATCATTCTTATTGTACTTGGAAGAGGGGTGAAACTCAATTCCCTCCTTGACAACACACTACTTTTGGTTGCTCAAGAGGTCACTGAATTTTTTTTCTCATCTTCAATGCAAGACACAAGCCCTTCCTCTCTTTGGGCTCTCAATTTTTATTTTCCTCTCGGAGAGAATAGAAATCAAGAACGGATTTAGGGGTACAAGTGTTAGCATGCACTTCAATGTGAGGGGCGGAAGTAAGAGCCTTTAGGGTGGAAGCTTTAAGTTGAGCATAAGACTCGGATGCAAGCAAGCAGATACTGATGGGGAACAAGGACTTCTTCCCCATCAAGCCGGCGGACTACGGCAAGTTCATGATCCTTTCGTTGGGCACAGGCACCGCCAAGATCGAAGAGAAATTCGATGCTGCCGCGTGCAGCAAGTAGGGCCTGCTTGGGTGGCTCTACAACAGGGGCGCCACGCCCATCATCGACAGCTTTAGCCAGGCCAGTGCGACCTCGTCGACATCCACGTGTCTGTGCTTTTCCAGGCATTGCACTGCGAGAAGCGCTACCTCCAGATCCAGGACGACGAGCTCAAGGGTGAAACGGCCTTTGTCTACGTATCCACGCTGGAGAATTGCTTAAGAGGCAGGTGTGCAAGGTGAATGTCGAGACAGGCAAAAACGAGCTTGACCAGAACAGGGGCACAAATGAGGAGGAGTTAGTCAATTTCGCACACGTGTTGTCAGAGGAGCGCAAAGCCAGGCTTCGACAGAATGGTGTTGTTGAATTCTAGAGACTTGGGGCATTCCTTACTATTCAAATTTGATGAGACCCACAAGCACTATATATTATTTGTATTGATATATTTGTGCACATATTCATTAATTTGTTTGATTGGTCGTTTATTTTTGTTGATTTGAGTAGATATTCATTCATTTGTCCAATTCGTTATATAAATTACTGCTTATAGACATGGATGTGCTAATTTGTGAATTTCTTTCATGTCTCGACCTTGATTAATATAGTTAGTCACAGAGTTGGACAGTCAACGTACGGGTCTTAAAAATCATGTAGAAGTTTATTAAATTCTCCCGCTTTTCTGCCATTTCCTGGCCTTGGGATCAAAATCCAAGTATTCATCTAATCTCTCGGAAAATAAGAAATCAAGTGAAGTCAAGGAAGAAGCCCCTCCTACGGACTCGAGAACAGCTTAGAGTTATCAACCAGATCTGACAGACCTGAAAAATGCTCGGAGCATTGAGGTGGCCTCATCTTGAGGAATCTAGCCATTAGTCGAGTACTCTTTGGATCGTTTCTCATAACATGCAGGAGGAGAAGATCGAAATTGGTTCTTTTTTTAGAGAAAAGACTCAGCCTGAGCGTGAAGTAGGCTCGGACCTAACCCGGTTTTGAATTAACAAAGCCATCAACTGAGCAAGACTACATGAACAGAATATAAATGACACAGAAAATGACAACAAGAAACATCCGAAAGATACAAGACGATACTTTGAATTTACAACACATTGCAGAGGTAGCTACTAGAGATACATAGTTAGAGCACAGCTAGCATAAGCCGATGACCGCAACTCCCAGACGCTAAGGACAAACAGAGGAGGAGCACCGCTGGGACAACTTGAACTGAATGGATGGCATGAACAAGGATGAGCTCTGGAAAGGTGAAAACAACACCTCCCTCCACCGGCGAAGAGGGCCACAACCCTCTCATCTTGACTCGAAAGACGACATACTGTCAGACATGGGAGATGCTCACCGAGAGCTTGACAGAACATATACCAAGGTCCAGAGAAAACACAGGTCATGGCCTACTCGAGCCTGGAACGTCTGAATGCGGCAGGAAAGTCACCAAGAGAAGTAGTAGAGAGGTGGACAACAGGGTAACGAGACACCACACCGTCATTGCACCCGCCGCCGGCCAAAGCCCCACCTTCAGCAACCCACACCTGAACCCAAAACTCCCCAAGCAATGCCTCCATGAAGAGAATGACACACACGACACCGTCGCTGCCCAATGAAGGCCGAATTTTGGGGTTTCACCTTGGAGAGGTAACAGAGGTGGGAAGAACGGGAACCACAACACTACCTCCAAGAAGGAAACGTTGCCCAAAGGTCGACGTCGCTGGCGGCTGAAAGCCAGGGGTTTCCCCCAGCCCAGATCTGCACCACCAACCCGAAACTCCACTGGATCCATCAGCAAGCCGCAGGAAAACAGACGCAGATGGGGAAGGGGTGACAGACCTTCCGATTTGGCAAGGAAGGAGGCGTCCATGCTGCAGTTGCTAGGTGCCGACGCCCCACCACCTAGATGGTCAAGGATGCTGGCCTGAGCCCCCTGCGAATGCCGTACATGGCAAGAATGGTAACACCACACCGGCATGGGCCGCCGCCCCAAGGATCCAGATCCTCTGCGGCCGGAGCGACGAGGGCCTCGCAGCCACCGTCACCCACGGCCGGGCGGGCTTGCCCGGCGACCTCCTCGGGTGGCAGCAAGGAGGGGAGGAGGGGTGGAGGTGGCAACGCTCGGGAACCCTAGCAGCTGCTCGAGGGGGAGACGCGGGGGCTTTGAGGGGAGGGCATAATTGGTACTTCGACTCCCAACATATCATATCCAAAAGCATTCATGCCATTAATCTCTCCAAGCATCATCGGGAATTCCTGAAATGAATCCAGAAAAAGCGACCACCCGCAATAAGGCTAGGACTTGAATCCGGATTGACAGAATCCACCAGAACCATGCTCAGTTAGCTCAATAAGACTTAAGTTGAAATTGTTTCCCACTCCACTTGGTTCATGGATTCTAAAATTCACATAACAAAAAAGCAAGAACACCGTGCGGAATTCATCTCTTCAAGAGGAAGATACATGTCCACACCGGGAGGCATTAGATACATCTCCATTAAAGAGAACTGATCAAACTGCTAGGAACTTAGCTGACACATTGTTAAATCTCATCTAGATGATAATTAACAACTCCATTTTGAAAAAAGTTCATGCATTTAAAGCAAATAAATAAAGAATAAAAATAAAAAGGCCAAAATGACAAAAGACATACAAAGAATAAATAAAACATCATGAGTTCCGAAAAATTTCATGCATCTAAACAAAAAAAAATCAAAAAATATAAAGGAAAAGCAAAAAAACGGAACCGCAGCTCAACGGGAGAGAAAGAGCGCAGCGAGTCCTGTTACTCTATACAAAACTAAACCGCACCCACGCGAAGGGAAGAAGCTGCAGCCTGCACAAAATCAAAATCAAAACCGCGAAATGGCCCTAAAACGGACGCATAGCGGCCAAAAACGGACGCAAGCCGTGAAATGGGCCGACAACATGACAACACTGCATGGATTAAAGCAATGCACGAAAAGTTCGGCAACAAAAATCGTACAATTTGAAAACTTAGATGAGACGTGACTAAATCTCATCTATATGAGATTTAGCAAATCTGTACAAAAAAAAATGAAGTCACAACACATGTGAAACAGAGGTCCATATTCTCACACCCGCGCAGACACATGTCACAACGAGAAAATGGCCAACAGGGCGACGCGAAAAACCAGCCCGACAACAAAGGCACAAGCACGACACGAGGCACAGTGCACATGAACAAAACAGGTTAGCGAAACTTACATATTTGATGGTGTGTTAAACAATTTAGATGTGACATAACTGAAAATCATCTAGACGAGAATTAGCAAATCCTAAATTTAAAATGAAAATAGAGAATATAAATGTACTAAAAAGCATGAATTTTATAAACAAATAAATGAACAAATAAAAACAAAAACAAAAAAGGAAAAAGAAAAAGGATAGCGAATTTTTTTTTAATTTTTTACAAAATAGCAAACAGAAAAACAAAAAACCGGTCGAAGCTTGTAGCCTGAAACCGAGTTATGAGAGGTCACGGATACACCTCCCATAAAATGCTGATTCTTCTGTTCTTCCACCGTTTCACACTTACTCTTCATTGCGACACGAGACAAACAAATCTTCACGAATCAAAGAGCTTTGCATGAATTTTTGAAGATTAGATCATGTGCTCCACAACTTTGATGAGAATAAGCAAATCTGTTATTATTTGTGCTTGCTTTTAGTATATAGAGATTGCCACGTGAGCGTCCCCTTTGTGCTCATGCACAAAGGCACACAACGTTAGGGTTTTGCTGCCTCCCGCCGCGCAGCCGCCGGTCGACCTCGTCTCCTCTGGTCTTAGGGTCATGGAGACGCGGTGGATCCCAGTCCTTGCCGGCGGGTGAGCTTCACTTATAGTTTTTTTTTTTTGAGTTTTGGTAAGGTTTTATGTCCTCCTCAGAAAGGCGAGGCAGCGACGGCTTTCTGAATATAGAATAAATTTCACCTCGCCTAATCCCTATTTAGATAGTATTTGTGAAAGTTCGTCTCTGGCGGATCTCGCGCAATTTGGTCGGCATTTGTCTTTGGTGGATCCACTTGGATCCGTTCTTCGTTCGGTTATGTTCATGTTTAGATCCTTCCGATCTACGCTTCTCTTCATCGACGACGGTTACTGTTCTGGTGCGCTGGTTCTCTAGGGCCTTCGCACGACCACTTCCCAACTGTCTACTACGAAAAATTTTGCCCGGCTAGGCAGCTCTGATGATAGAGGGGCGATATAGGCAGCGCGCCTTCGGCTCGCTCTAGTGCTTGTAGACGTTGCTAAGTGGTATATAGATGTGGATGTAATTTTACTTTTGGCATTGTTGGTATTACCTTACAGTTGATGATGTTAGAAATATAATTGGGTCTAAGTTAGAGATAAGGGGATAGAGATAGAATTAGTTTAAACCACATGTAACTTGTCTTGTACTCCAAGTGTCTACCCCTCTTGTACTCCTATATATACCCTACACAAGGGTCAGATCAATACAACACATAATTTTAGGGTTTCATATTTTCCACATGATATAAGAGCCATTAGACCAACGTCGTTGATCCTTGGTGACAACCACCGCTTCCGCAGCGCGCCGCCCCCGGGGAGATCAATCTCCCCTCCCCAGGGGCGCTGCAACTTATCATCAAACAAGAGATTGGTTCATTAGATGGATTTTATTCAATAGACCAAAAATTTAGGTCTCCCAATTTTCATTAGATAGATTTCTCTTAGCCACAAAATAAATCTCAACCACCCTCACATCTGGTGAAAGAAATATCCAAAATAATAAGGTATGCATCAAGGGGCATTTCTCACGATAGCCACGTCATCAGGGCAATTGTTCTACCGTCCTAGATAACGCCTCGATTGGGTGCTACAGAACTGATACGGGGAGAAGGAAAAACGCGGCCGCGATTGGGTGCTTGACTCGTTGCTTGGTCTTCGACTATCTACCGTCCTAGATAACGCCTCCCCTAGGCAAAGCACCGAGGGCCCTCTTCTTCCTTACCCACTAAGGCAACCGTCGAGTCCCACGCCCACATCCTCGTCTTCTTCTCCACACCGACACCTATGCGAGCGCCGGTGGTGGATCAGAGCGGACGGAGGAGCAGCGCTGGCAGTGGTACAGAGCCGACAGAGGAGAAGGTGCTGGTGGTGGTTTCGATCCATGATCTGTCGTGCGGCCGGGAAGCGGCGGCGCGATTCGGCCTTGTCGTGGGAGGCCGAAGATGGAGAATGGGACGAGGACGTCTGCGCCCAGCCTGTGGAGCCCCAACTTGGGTGCGCGACGCCCAAACCCTAGCGCTGGCGCCTCCACTTCTCTCCTCGTCTCCTTGCGCGCAGGTATCTTATCTTCCTTCCCCGCCGCCGCCAGTTCATGTGTGTGCTCGTTGTTGATCCGTGCGTGCTAATCCAATCCTTCCGTTTGCAGAGGGGTGGTTGGGGTCTCTGTAGGGGCGAGGAGAAGGTCTGCGAAGCGCACATGACCTCGAGCCAGTCGTCGTCACCACCTCTCCTCTACCTCTCTCCTCTCCTGAGCCCTCGATGTCCTCGAGCCAGTTGCCGGCCATCCCCATGGTCCTCACGTCTGTTTTATCCAGCGCGCCCTCGAGGCCGGATGATGCAGAGATGTGCGAAGGATCTGGTTGTCGTCGTCTTCTGTGTACGATGGACCCTCGGCGGCGCGATGCCACTCCGGCGTCACCGATCAGAGAAGCTAGACTGAAGCGGAGGCGGACGGCAGCCTGGACTTGCGAACCAGAAAGTTCAAGTGCCAGATAAGTTCGTCCCCTATCTTCCTCTTTCCTCGAGGTAATTTTCCATGTATCGATCCCTCCAATGCGAATGTCACTGTTTGAGCATTGCCCTTCCTGATTGATGCCTTCCATGTATTCATCCCAGTTCATTTAGTATTTCTCAGCAAACTAATGGCTCATAGGAATGGTAACTCAGTACGATTTTCAGGTAAATCATGTTACTGAATACATGGTTGTTATATCTTAGTAAAAACGAACAAATATATATCATGATTTATACTGTGCGGCTGCTCACAATATCCTTCTTTTCATAGCCATCTTACAAGTAAAACGTGAATCTCTGATTTGTCAAATGGTTCTTGATCAAAATATAGAAATGATGATAATACAAAAAGTATACATGGTTGCCATTATGTGTGAGTGAATCTACATATTTATTCCTAATGTTCAACTTACTGGCACTAATGCTATGTTGTATATCTCTTAGTAAAACTATGAAACTATGATTTGTCAAACTCTGTTTGCAAGTATTTGTTCTTTCAAGTGAGTTTTTAATGGCTTTCGCTTTTTTTCTCATTCATGCCTTGAAAATAATGGTTTAAGCAATTTTAGATTAGATTGTTCTGATTGTGGTCATTCTGGTGAGTGATATTGCAACAATTTTACATACTGCCTCAGTTTCTGAAATAGGGGGTGCTCGTTTGATTTGTGTTACTTTATTTCAGGGTTTCTGCTCTTTTGTGCGTAGTTAAAAAGGTCAAGATAAGGATTAATCAGAGGTACGCATCATTATATAAAACTTATCTACTTTGCGTCATGAATTGATCAAAGGATACAAAATTAGCATTCTGCTTTACAAACACTAGCTGGCAAGTGATCCATACTGTTTCAGCACGCCGAGACTTAGTTTGTGGTAATACCGCCTGATGGTTTAAATTGATGGCTTTGCAAGGTGGAAAGGTGGTTGTATGAACAAACAACTTCTTGAGTCGATGAACTTTATTAGAGGGATACCATTGTTATTCTGTTAAGGTGGTTGTTTGGACAAACAACTTCTTAAGTCGATGAACTTTATCTATTGCTTCTCATTTATTTCTTGATGCAGCTTCATTCAGATTTAAGTGCGCTACTGATGGTCATCTCTTGTGATTGCGTGCAGCTTGCTTCTGACAGAGCCAAGTCATGCCCTCATGAGGTTCCTTTCTTCAGCCAAACTGAATTTTAAGCGTGCCTTTTGCATTTTGCTCGTTCAGGTGTTGGGATTTCCCAGCTCAGTTGTAAGGAGAACGCTCCTATGCTTGGCGCTGAGGTATGTGTGTGTCTCTCAACTCTCGTTTCCGTGCAAGATTCAGTGCCAAAATGTATGAACATCTATCCAATATCTCTTGTTTGCTGTCTGTGAGAGTTACCAAACTTCCTGAAGATGTGAAGAAAGAACCTGACGACCCAGATAGCAGGTACTATCTGGCCATATGTATTTTTCATCAGGATTTCAGTTATGACTGCTGCACTTCAGACTTTAGAAATCCAAAGTTTTGATTGATATACAATGTGTGCTTCCGTTCATGTCAAATTTGATAGTTGAAAACAGTTTTAAGGGAGGACTTCAAAGAATATTTTGCCAAATTTGTTAAGTGCGGGTAATTTGATTTTTGGTGGTCCATCTTTTTTCTTCACAATTTGTTCTCATACCATGACTAGCAATCTTTGTTTACATACTATTACCATGTGACTGTATGACCTGTAAGATACCCTATTGTTGATGTGAGATTATTGCAGATTTAACTCTTAAGCTTACTAAAATAATAGGCAAAGAAATCAGAAGTTTTAACTCAATTGTCATAATATTTTATTCACATATACCTTCACCATTAGGTTTTGTAGTAAAGAAAATTTTAACTCCCAAGCTTGCTGGGAAAAGCACAGAAATCAGAAGTCTCAGGAGGCGCACTCACTGAGGGGTCCGCACCACACAAGTATTTAAAGCTGGTAGCATGTTTCATATTTTGTCTGATGAATTTATTTCAAAACATTATTGCAGAGTATGGCATGGGCGGTGAAATCTCAACCAAAGGCGATGTCTGTAACTATGACGTTGTTCTTCTGGAAATGCTAACACAGAAATGACCTCCTCATGAAGAATTCAATGATGGGTTTACGCCTTGCAAGTATGTAGAGGCATCTCTTTCACGAACTGGAAGACATTCTTCACCTCAACCTTACTTCAGAAATATGAGATCAACCGGTTGATGATATCTCTAACTTGCAAGAATACAAGAACTTTATGCCGAAGGATATATGTGCTCTCCGACTCTTTAAATTTGGCATTTTATGCTCTGTAGAATCACCAAAAGAAATACACATGCATGGAACTTCTATGCTTGCTCTGCTTAATCAATACTCTTGCTGCTGCAGTTCTATTGCCATGTCTTGTATTTTTAACAACCAACATGCAACTATCGCTCTTTTGGACTGCATGTCTACTCGTTGAAGTAAGAATCATGTCATACATAGACGTTAACTAATACGTTAGCTTGATTAGTGCGCAAAATCCTACCTCAAGAGGCACCACCAGGTGGCGCCCCAACTACTAGTCCTCTGCAAAAAACGGCGTTAAAATCATCGGTGACCATCTACACCGCCATATCCCGTCCGATGCTCCGAGCGCCCCCGGCCAGCCGGCAGGTTCGCATCGCCGTCTAGCGCCCGGGCGCTGGACGGAGGAACCTGCGCGCACCTGCATCGGCCACTCCATGCGCGTCCATCATCGACGAACCTGCGCGTCCATTGACGTCCCATACATGCCGCGCCTGAGTTCTCGACGCGACCTGCCACGCGATCGATCTGATCATTCATGTCCACGTCCCAGCGTACATGCGTGCATGTACAGGCTCCATCTGAGGCCATGCAGTACGCGCGTACGGGAGATCTCCAACTGTGACGAGCGACTCCAGGCGTCTTCGATCCCGGCGACACCGTGGCGCACGACTCCATCGGCGACACCGTGGCGCACGACTCTATCGACCGGCAACGCCGGCGCCGCGCAGCTGTGCTTACGTGCATTGCATGAGCCGTACGTGGACTCCAGCAACAGCCCTTCTGCATGGTCGACCAGCAACGCTGGCGCCGTGCCGCTGTGTCCCGCGGGTGAGGGCTTCAACATCAAGTCGACGTACACGGAGGCGCGGGACTACGGGAACACAGGTGGCTGCTTCGACCAGAATGAGCAGCACTCACGCGGCGGGACGACAGGCGTTTTCGACGCAGTCACCGATCTACTGCGGCCTCTTCCTCAGAACTAGACGACGACCCAGCGGGCAGCAGCGAAGGACACGCGCGACCGATCGCGGGAGGGCGTAGCTCTCGCAGATTTCGATCCGATCTACAATGGGCCTCAGGCTCATGCGTTAGAGTTGGCTCTACGAGATCAGCAGCTACCCTGGTACGTACATGGCGGATCATCCGACTACACCGAGCCGCTGCATCGAGCGATCTGCACCGACCCTCGGCACATCATCAAGCTGTACGACTACATCACGCCGAAGAGAAAAAAAAATCTTTGTCGAGCACATGTACGAGAAGCGATCATGACATGCACCGTTCACACATCAGGCCAATGTGGAGAGAGATGCAAGTCTTATATCGACGCATTGTCGCTGCAAGGGACACCTTCAAGCGACACATCGTCGACACGCCGCTGTGACGCCATAGCCGATACTTCATCGCCAAGGTCTTCATCAATATGGTCTTCACCAACATCATCGCCAACACACCGCCGCCGCCTCGTCCACAAAATGGACACCTAGCGTCCTCTGGCAGACTTTTCTGCAAGGCGCGACCTCAACAACGGCATCTTCCACGTCATCCACGACGGCACGACTGCATCGACACGGCGTCACTACAGTGACGACCCTACACGGCACACGGTTCTGGCAAAACCGATGTGTGCTCGATGGACTTCCTCCGGTCTTGGCAAAACTGGCGGACTCATCGTCGACGGCACCATCTGACATTCGTAAGGTGTATCGTCCACGTCTGCAGCCCCGTCATAGCGCATTTTTTTGCGCCTCCAGCTTTGTGCGGCTTCATCATCCACGACGACCACACCATCGACCACGGCTACATCACCCTGACCGGCTACCTCGACATCGACCTCACGGCTACGTCTGCAGCAACTCATTGGCAACAACTCCAGTCAACAGCGTCCGCGTCGTCACTAGCGTCCACACCACTTCCGCTGTGACTGCGGGAGGGAATAGAGGAGAAGGCATGAAGGCACCAGAAGGGGACGCAGTCACCTCCCTAGGTGCCAATCCATCAGAGACGCAGTTGATGATGGCGCGGCGGAAAGCTTCACTCCCGCTACGACTGAGGGGGAATGTTAGAAATATAATTGGGTTTAAGTTAGACATAAGGAGATAGAGATAGTATTAGTTTAAACCACATGTAACTTGTCTTGTACTCCAAGTCTCTACCCCTCTTGTACTCCTATATATACCCTGCACAAGCATCAGATCAATACAACACATAATTTTAGGGTTTCATATTTCAAAAAATAGAGATTGCCACGTGTTCATCTTATCTTAGTTGACATACTCTAATCACATCTGATCTCATTGCATCGAGATTGGGAGTGCCTCGATTAAGCTCGCTGCAGCCGTACGTGGGCACATGCATTTGATTCGATATGTCTCGTGTCTCTTCCATGTTTGTAGCCTGGAATCCTGGATGGATATGGTAAAAACAAATCTCAACTCAAGGTA
Source organism: Aegilops sharonensis (assembly GCA_904067115.1). NCBI lineage: Eukaryota > Viridiplantae > Streptophyta > Magnoliopsida > Poales > Poaceae > Aegilops > Aegilops sharonensis. The sequence goes on along the minus strand of LR880968.1, from coordinate 17,527,121 downwards.
TGGAGTCATGCACGCGCCCCATGCGTGCAGTTAACAAACAGTAGATCACGTGACGCACGCGTCCGGCACTGCCTGCCTGTGGAATTCGAGCAGCACAACTCGGTTTGAGGAAGGAGATGGCAGACGCCAGCGGGTCGGGAGCGAAGGGCGACGCCGCCTTGTGGAACGACGCCGACGTGCACTGGACGGTCCTGTACGCGGCAGATTTCGCGTCTGCACGACGGATCTCCTTTTCCGATGGCACGATCTGGCTCAGGAGGGACGCGCTCCGACTCGTGCTGCTCGACGAGCTCGGCGTTACGATCAATGCGAGATTTCTTCGTGTCGGGGATTCGATCGACATTGGCGGGTTCGTTTCCTTTCCTTGCCACTTTGCTAGGGTTTGTGATAGGGCTCCGGTGATCGCCGCGGCGGCCGATCCCCGGCGGGCCCCTTCGTTTCGGTCGCATGAGTCGCTCGGTGGGACTCGCGGTAACGTCGAGGTGGTGCAGCGCGGTGCACGGCCACGTCCGCCACCCCTGACCGATGGGGCAGGCCTGCTGGGGCGTGGACCGACTCAGCACGCGGCTGATGCTCGCCACGTGGTGGAGGCGAGATCCGACCGCCATGGGTCGAGCGAACCTAGGGCTTCGGTGGGCGCCGCTGGTATAAATCGTGATCCTGAGCCCCCTCCCCCCATTCTGGATCTTGACGAGTGCCTCGCCCACTTCTGGGACGCACCGCGCGAATCCAGGCCTAGGGTTCCTCAAACTTTTTCATGGTGGGAGGGGAAGATCCGTGGAGATAGCAGATCGTATGCGCAAGTAGCTAGATCCACACCCCAGCCTTCCAATCCCAAGCCAATCCACACCAGCAAGAGTCCGGAGATGAGGGAGGAAGGCTTCGGTGCTGGTCGCCATGGCCGAGGGGCTGGCCGTTTCAACCGCGGCGGCGGCCGCGGCTGGGGCCGTGATTCCAACGTTTGGAAGCGCAAGACGGGGACGGGCGCGGGGGAGTCGTCCTCGACGAAGGCGTCCGGATCTGGCGATTCGGGCTTCGAGAAGTGGGATGAGGCGGCGGAGGGCAGGGACCCCGTCCGTCGAGATCGATGGGGGGACGAGGAGCGCAGCGCGGCCGATCACAGGGGAGAGCCTCCGCCGAGGGGAGCGCTTGCGGCTCCTCCTCGTGTCAACGTCGACAAGATGGGCCAGACCGCCCACAACACCGTGCCCTCCCGATCTGATGATCCTCCTGCTGCTACCACTGGTAACATCATTCCTCGTCTTGAGGCTTGCCAGATCTGTCATCTGGCCGGTCATTTTACTGTGAGCTGCCCCCAAGCTGTTTGTGAGAGATGCAAGAAAACTGGGCATCTGTATATCATCTGCAAAGAATTCATTCCCTGGGAATGTCTTCCTGTTATGTGTGCTTTCCAATCTGAAGGGCAAGGGTTCCATTTTATTCCTGATACGAACATTGAGAGACAGGCCAGAGAGCGTGTATACAATATTATTGTTACCATCATAGAGGGTTCTGCTCCCACCAAAGACATTGAACATGAGCTTAGTGTTTATGTAGGGCAAGGCTGGCGCTGCTCTGCTAGGTTCTTCGCCCCACAAAAATTTGTCATGAGATTGCCCAACCCCAGGGAAGTGGATCGTGCTTCGTTTGTAGAATTTATTAAGCTCAAAAAGTGTGGTGTGAGTGTCAAATTCTCTCCCTGGTCGGAGGATGTGGATGCTGAGGGGTTACTTGAGGTGGCCTGGGTCAGGATTGGGAAAATCCCACTTAACAAACGCAATGATAAAACTGTGGCTTATGTTGGAGGTCTTGTTGGGGTCACTCTGGAAGTTGACATGTCCACTCTAAACCGTCCCACCTTTGTTAGGGCCAAAATCGGCTGTAGATTTGTGGATCAGCTGCCTGCCACGGCCGAGGGGATGTTAGGGGGACGTTTTTACAAGTTTACTTACGAGGTTGAAGAGATATTGGTAAGGAACCCTGTGGAGGAAGGCAAAGGGATTGCCGTGCAAAATGACAATGTTAACAAAACTAATCAAACGCCCAAACGGAAAAGGAATGATCATGATCTGGCTGCTGAACAGCTAGAAGCTCCTGCTTCCGAAAATCCTGGCACTTCCTTCCGTGGTGGCAAAACCTGTCGTTTGCCATCACAGGATAATGAAAGCTCTTCGTCGTCTGAAAGCGATGACAACTCTTTGCTGATTGAATCTATGGCCAGGGATCATGAAGAAAATGCCCGAAAAGAGCAACAAAATACGTCAGGCTGGCTGGTCCCTGTGGTCACTACTATGAGACATATTCCTGTTGAGCATGACACCCCAAGACAAAGCATGCAGGTGAATGAGTTTCCTGTTAAGCAACACATTTTATCCTATGCAGAGGCGGTAATGAACTCCTCGCAGGTCATGGAGCTGGATGGGGAGGTGGATTCTGGGTTGAAGATTTCGAAGGATTATGTGGTACAGTTTCCTACCTCTGATTGCGACGACGAAATGATTCTCACTCCTCCACTAGTCCCTGAAGATCTTCCCAGACTCAGCAAGCGTAATGCTCAGGGGATGCAGGAACATGTGATGGCCAAAGCTGAGAAGATGGCTAGCAAGAAAAATCTGGAAGGTAACTTTCATAATGCTCGTAAAAATTCGTTTGCTGTCCTGTCTGATGCTGAATTAATTAGTAGAGTGTCCAATATGGGAGTTGCCATTCCTGATAATAACTTTGCATGCATCGATGTGTTGAGAGAGCTTGAAAATGTCAGGAAAAATCTAGAGGAGAAAGAGAATTTAGGCAAACTAGACCAAAGTGACGAGGATGATATTTTCGTTACTAATGGGTTGGGTAAAAAAGCCCCAGTGAATCTCACCTGGCTGGACCAGGATGAGGTCATACATGACAGGATGGCCCCTGGTAAACCTAAGAAGAAAACACCGAAGAAACCTGTTGTAAAGCTTTCTAGGCCTGTGACTAGAAGCCAGAGAAAGGTCTCTGGGGGAGTGAGAACTGTAGCCCTGCCATGCCTCCTGGTGGGGCTACTAAGTCCAAATTCCATAAAAAACGTTTCAGATGAGAGGGCTCATCTGGAATTGCAGAGGGGTAGGCAAGAAAGGAATGGCCACCTGCCTCTCTGACCTCATCAGTGACCATTCCCTAGATTTCCTGGGCGTGCAGTTAACAAACAGTAGATCACGTGATGCACGCGTCCGTCAGTGCCTGCCTTTATCAACGTGGCAGCAGCTTTTGTGCGCACAGCTCGTCTCTAGATCCAGATCTACCTAAGGGCATATACAATGATTGATAAGATAGTTTTATTTTAAGTTTTGCATATAAATTAAGGATGACAAAAAAACATGTCTACAATGAGTCATTTTTTAATCTTATCTTCAATAATTAGTTGTTTCTAAAAACATGGTGAGACAAATTGTGCTAAGAGATCATCTCTTGTCTTCTCTTAAATCCTTATCTTACGGTTTTTCTCTTCCACCTCATCATTTATCCTACATGGCATTCTTAAGATAGAACCATTGTACATACTCTAAGCTATAGCTTGCATAATCAGTAGCTGGGTTTGTCTCCGTGTCGCCTTCCGATTGGTCCCAGGAGGCTACATATACCAGTGCAAATGAACGGCCCACAAGCACACACAACGCACACAGAGCGAACGAAGCAGTAACAATCAATCAAACAGCCATGAAGAAGGGAAGGGCCGCCAGCGTCCTGCTGATGCTCTCGCTCGCGGGCCTCCTCCTCCTCGGCGCCGCCGTCGCGGACGACGCCATCATTCGCCTCCACTCCGGTGAGCTTTGAAATTAGCCTCTGGTTTATAGCTAGTCAGCTGGATATATAGTGCGTGAGCTCATCGATCTTCGGATCTTGTCGCAGACGCGGTGACGGAGGAGACGAGGCCGTGGAACTGCTGCGACAACCCCGTGTGCACCAAGAGGAGCTGGTGCGGCTGCAAGGACGTCGTCGAGCGGTGCTTCCCCACCTGCAAGAACTGCAAGCCGGCCAAGCGAGCGGACGAGTCCGCCCCTTCCGGCTACATGTGCCGGGACGCCTACCACGGCAGTCCCGGGCCCAAGTGCATGCTCTGATTCTCATATCCGTTTGTTGTTCAAGATGGACGGTGCTAAGCTGCTGTGTGTGATGTTGTAGCTCTACTACGTACGCTAGCTGCTGGTGTGCTAGCTTTACGGCAGCGATTGAATAAGATTTGGACACTTACCATCTTAGTAGCAATGGTATTGCCGTTTAAAGAAGAAAGATAACAAAAACGATTCAAAATACATGCACCCAACTTCGTTTTAAACTTGCACTTTTTGCAGCATGCAATAATAATAAAATAGTGTAACTTTCACAGCAAAAATGTTATACGAAACTATGGTTCAGCCGAATCCATGCACGATTGATTAAAAAATGCAATTGACATGCATGTCACAGATCCATATGTAGTAAGATGTTATATCGTATGGCATAGACCATAGGTTTGGCTGAACCATGATCCTGAATCACGTCTCTCCACATATTGCATAGTATTTATGTGAGCACATTTCCACTCACCCAACATTTCAAAAATACCCACAAAATAGAAATAAAATGAAGTAAGAAAGAAAAAACAAAAACAAAAGCAAAACACACATAAAAACAGAAAATAAAGAAACATATAGAGAGGAGGGCTGGATCGCACATTTATTGGGCTTCTGCCAAGTAGCAAATCGACTGACCCAAATATGAGGTCAGTTGAGTCGTGAAAAAAAATAATGAAGCACGAATCTTAGAACAACAATCATCAGCGACCAAGAAATTGAACGACCCAAATTCAAAATTCAGGCAACTTACAAGTAGCTAAAGTGATTTTAGAAATAGAACTTTTGTCAAACTGGATGAAAGTTTCATGCAGTTTCATAGTTCATGCCGTTTCATCGTGAAACGGAAGAAACCCGCACCATTCAGTTATTGAAAAGATATGATTAAATAGCACTCTGTCTTATAGTACATGATTGCTTATCCAATTTTTATTTTATGTATAGTCACAAACTGCAGGTAGCTGCAGCAACAAGGCAGGAGTAGGGACGTAGCGACTCGATCATGGTGCACACCGACGGGTGCGCGTGCTAGTTACCGCCGGCGGCAAGAGCCTCTGGCGGCGTGCATGTGGGCGGGATGGCCCCGGTGTACGCGTCCCTGCAGACGTTGAGGGATGGGTCCGACGTGGACGGCTCGCAGGTCTTGCAGGTCGGAGCGCACTGCTCGACCTCGTCCCCGCAGCGGCACGTCGGCGGGTCTGTCTTGGTGCACGCAGCCGAGTCGCAGCACTCCCACGGCCGGCAGATGGGCCCGGGGTCGCCGACGTACTGGTCTTGGCAGACCTGGAGGGACGGGTTCCGCGTGGACGGCACGCAGGCCTTGCAGGTGGAGGCGCACTGGAACGCCTCGTCGACGCAGGTGCAGATCGGCGGGATCGACCTGGTGCACCGCGCCCGGTCGCAGCACTTCCACGGCCTCTTGGGCGCCGCCATGACTGCTTGCTCGTCTGCAACTGCGATCAGTTTCTTCAGCGAGGCATGATGAAGCCATGAACTAGCTAGAGAAAGGAGTTAACGCGCGCACAACCGTACCTTGGCCTTGGCACGGCAGGAGAATGGCGCCCACGCCGTCGTGGACAGAGTGGCGGCCGGCGACGAGGAGGGCTGCCTCCAGTGAAAGCATCAGCAGGATGCTAGGAACGATGCATCGCTTCATCTTCATGGCGTGCTTACTGAGCTAGCTTGTGCGTTTGAAACTGGCTAGCTAGCGGCCAGCAGTATATGTAGCCTCGTGACACAGATGGATCACCTAACGCGTGGAAATCGCTACCAACGCAACGAGCAGATTTGAATACGGACACATGGCAGCTCTCTATCACATGTGCGTGGATAAGGACTATAACTGTCGACTAAAACCGTATATGTACGATTTTCCATTGATTGTAGCATGGATACGCTGACAATGGAACAGGATTAGTGACTGTAGGTATGGAATTGACTGAATAAAGTGCATTGCGTGCACGCCACGCTTCTTCACTCGTGGCTAATATATACTAGAACCACATTTGCTACATGATTATTAAAAAAAATCTCATCTAACTCCGACACTACTTGATTTACCAAACAGAAAAATAAAAGAACAATATTCCTATGAATCCCAGCGTAAAACCCAAAGTCACTTAGCTTGAGACTGAGGAAGTAGAATTTAGATGTGACATAGTAACTTCTAATCCAAATGAGAGCTAGACACTGTTAAGATATCTTGGAATCTTCTAGATGGTTTGTACGGTTAGTAGAGATAAGATGAATACCGAATCTGTTGAGATTGTTTCGTATGTTTCAAGTATGTAACGAACCTTTCTTGTACGCCACGGATGGGGCTTTTCCATCCCTATATTAACACGTAACTGCGGCCTGCTACGGCAGGTAGAAACGCTTCCCAATTTACATGGTAATCAGAGCCAATCTTCCTTACCACATCTAGCTTTCCAATCTACCATCAATGGCGTCTTCATCCTCTGCGGCGCCTTCCCTCTTTTCCAACCAAGTTTCCGAAAAACTCACCAGAGAGAACTTCCTCCTATGGATGGCACAAGTCCTTCCTCAAATTCGTGGCCCTGGCCTTTATGGCTACCTTGATGGCAGCAAGTCTGCTCCCGAGCCTACCATCTCCTCCACCGACAAAGATGGAAAGACGGTGACTGTGCCGAATCCTCAGCACACCGCATGGATAGGGATCGATCAGCATATCCTTTCCTATCTTCTCAATTCCCTCTCAAAGGAGGTTCTCATCCATGTCCTTCATCTCGAGACCTCTGAAGCCGTGTGGAGCGCACTCACCACCATGTTTGCATCACACTCCCGATCTTGCATCAACAACCTCCGCATATCCCTCTCCAACGCCCAGAAGGGCAATCAATCTGTCCCGGCGTATTTCTATCGCATGAAGGGTCTGGCTGATGAACTTGCAGCTGCCGGGAAACCCATCGGCGAGGATGAGCTCGTCTCCTTTATCCTAGCCGGTCTTGACATGGAGTACAACCCTCTTGTTTCTGCTCTAGATGCCCGTACTGAACCAGTTTCTCTTGATGCGCTCTATGGTCAGATGGCCAATTTCGATCAGCGGGTTGAGCTCCTACAGAACGCCGGGGGTGGCTTCAAATCCTCGGCCAATTCTGCATCTCGTGGACGCGGTGGCTATCGCGGGCGGGGTGCTCCTCGTGGTCGCGACGGAGGGCGAGGCGGCAACAGCCGCGGTGGTGGTAACAGTGGCGGCAATGGTGGTGGTGCTCATCCCTCCTACAACAACAATAGGGGTGGGCGTGGTGGCAACAATGGTGCCTCCCGTGCTCCCGTGTGCCAGATCTGTGGCAAACCGGGGCACATCGCCATAAACTGTTGGTACCGCTACACCGACGACTACCCTCCGGAAGAGAAAGCAGCCGGCTCCATCAACACCTCCAGCTACGGCATAGATACCAATTGGTATGCCGATAGTGGTGCTACTGACCACATCACCGGCGAACTCCAGAAGCTTACGGTTCGTGACAACTACCGCGGTGGTGATCAAGTCTACACCGCAGATGGGTCAGGTATGCACATCAGCCACATTGGGCATTCGGTTATTAAAACCCCTTATGATAAAATTCATCTACGAAATATATTGCATGTCCCATCTGCCTCTAAAAATCTCCTTTCAGTTCATCGAATTGCTATTGATAACAATGCTTATCTTGAATTTTGGCCTACTTTCTTTTTCATAAAGGACCAAGCAACGGGGAGAATTCTTCATCGAGGCAGATGTAGAGGCGGTCTTTACCCTTTGATCCCGCATAGGACATCCAATAAACAAGCCTTCGGTGCCATCTAGCTATCACCTTCACGGTGGCACGATCGACTTGGGCATCCATCTTTTTCTACCGTTCAACGTGTGCTTAGGAATAATAAGTTGCCGTGTCATGGCAAGCTAGACATTGAGTCTATTTGTGATTCTTGCCAAAGAGCAAAGAGTCATCAATTACCTTATCCAGTTTCGAATAGTGTGTCTACTGTTCCTCTTGAATTAACTTTTTCTGATGTATGGGGAGATGCTTCTCTTTCTGTTGGTAGATACAAATATTACGTCAGTTTCATCGATGATTATAGTAAATTTTCTTGGATCTACCTTATCAAAAAGAAATCTGATGTATTCGAAGTATTCAAAAATTTCCAAGCACATGTTGAACGTCAATTTGGTAGAAAAATTCTCGCCGTCCAATCTGATTGGGGAGGCGAATACCAAAAATTAAATTCATTCTTTCAACAACTAGGCATATCACACCATGTCTCCTGCCCGCACGCCCATCAACAGAATGGCTCAGCAGAACGAAAACACCGTCATATTGTTGAAGTTGGTCTTGCTCTCCTTGCCAACGCATCCATGCCGTTAAAGTTCTGGGATGAAGCTTTCCTAGCAGCCACCTATCTCATCAACACTCTTCCCAGTAGCGTCATCAATTTCGACACTCCCTTTGAGCGCCTCTTTCATACTAAGCCTAACTATGCATCCCTTCGGGTGTTTGGTTGTGCTTGTTGGCCAAACCTCCGCCCATATAACACTCAAAAACTATCTTTCCGATCCAAAAAGTGTGTTTTCATAGGCTATAGTCGTCGGCACAAAGGGGTTAAGTGTCTTGACGTGTCCACTGGCCGTGTTTATATTTCTCGAGATGTTGTCTTCGATGAGACTCTTTTTCCCTTTGCATCACTCCATCCAAATGCAGGAGCTCTCCTTCGAAAAGAAATTTTGCTTCTTCCCGATTTTCTCAAAAATCCATCTTTTGATCATGGGGGCGATAATAATTGTGATGCTCAAAATATGGCATGTGCTACTGACCAAACTTCTTCAAAGGATGGTGTGCAGGATACAGGAGATGTACAAAGACAATTGGGTGAAAATCTCGCCCAAAACAGATTAAATTTGGAGGCAAGTGATCCCTTATTTTATGTTGTACAAGATGACAGAAGCACGGGACACGGAGCAGATTCTGGCGCAGGATCCCGTGCTGATCAGGGCGCCCGATCCGAGGCTGATCCGGCTGCAGCGGAAACTTCCAGCACACCAGGATTGGCCCAACCCAGCCGCGAACCAACTGGCGCCGTGTGTTCGCCCGCCTCCTGCATGCAGCCGCGTGCCAATCGGTCTCCTGCATGCACGCCGGTGCGTGGGTCCGCAGAAACGGCGCGCCCCGCTGACTCCTAGCCACGCACGCCTTCACCTGTGGGGAATCGCTCTCCCGCGCCCAACAGATCAGGAGGATCTGACGGGCCGGCCTCGCCCGCTGAGCCCACGGGATCTTCTGCGGCAAGTGGGCAATCAACCAACGGTGCTGCAGCGCCCGGATCTTCTGCGGCTGGACCAGCTGAAGCAGCGCCCCAATCTTCTGCGGCTGAACCTCCTGTGCACGGTCGTACACGATCCCAATCTGGGATACACAAGCCTCTACAACTAAAAGACGGTACAGTACTGTATGAAAAAAATTTCAGAGTTAAATATGGATCTTTTTGTTCCACAGGTGAGCCGCAAAGTGTACAAGAAGCGTTGGAGAGTATGAACTGGAAAAAGGCAATGGACACTAAATACTCGGCATTAGTGAACAACAAAACATGGCATCTAGTTCCAGCTAGTCATGGTAAAAATGTAATTGATTGTAAATGGGTGTATCGAATTAAAAAGAAAGCAGATGGTAGCATAGATAGATACAAGGCTAGATTAGTTGCAAAAGGCTTTAAACAAAGGTACGGGTTAGATTATGAGGACATTTTTAGTCCAGTCGTTAAAGCAGCTACTATCAGACTTGTTTTGTCTATTGCTGTGTCCAGGAGATGAAGCCGAAGATAGCTAGATGTGCAGAACGCGTTCCTTCATGGTGTTCTGGAAGAAGAGGTCTACATGAGGCAACCACCTGGCTATGAAGACAAAAATTCACCCTTTCATGTGTGCAAGCTGGACAAGGCCTTGTATGGACTCAAGCAAGCACCAAGAGCATGGTATTCTCGGTTAAGCTCAAGATTACAAGAATTGGGTTTTACCCCTCACTACTAGAAAAACCACTACTAATGGCGCACCTAATATGGCCATTAATGGTGCATCACTGGTGCGCCATTGATAGCACGCCATTAGTAATTTTTACTAATGGCGCACCACCTGGTGCGCCATTAGTATCTGGTATACTAATGGCGCACCACCTGGTGCGCCATTAGTATATGCGAGGGTGCGCCATTAGTATGCCTCACAGGGGGCATGTATACCCAGGTGCTTTGGCTTACTAATGGCGCACCACTTCTGGATGCGCCATTAGTAACCGCGGCATACTAATGGCGCACTACCCAGTGATGCGCCATTAGTATGCACTGTCATACTAATGGCGCACTGTCATGTGATGGCGCACTGTCATGTGATGCGCCATTAGTATGAATATTAGGTTTTTTTTTATTTTTTTATTTTCTGTTTTTTGCACAGGTTACAAAATGTATAATTTGATAAAATATAGACAGCACACATCAACAATAGATTCATCAAATACAATAGAAGATTAGTCTTTGAATACAATTCATCATATTAGTCTCCGAATACAATTCATCATATTAGTCTCCGAATTGAAAAGACCGAACAAAGATAGAACATTATATTAAAAGTCTCGAGACCGCGAGTAGCGAGTTTGTCTTCACATTACAAGTTGATATCGATCATCTAAACTACCATCACATAGAAGAGAGCTGCGGTCATCACGATGAGCATCATCACGATGAAACTCGTCTTCATCCGGTTCCTCCAACGCTCCCTCCCCTCTCCCGCTAGATAGAGGGCGTATCTAGATTCGGCCTCGGCCCTAGTGGTGTACCCTTTGTAACTGTTACCGCTGAATCGGTGAACCTGTCTCCGACACTCCTCCCAGTCATCGTAGACTCCGGGAACCTTACCCTTGTACACGACATACGTCGGCATCGCTATGCACTAGCCAAACGAAACGTTAGTACCAATTCACAGACAATACATAAGCAATATATAAGTATGCAACAGAACGATCGGAAGAGAAAAGCAAGACATTAATAGCATCGATTACATCTAAGTTGAACGA
>LR880968.1:17491338-17506656 GCA_904067115.1 Aegilops sharonensis | reverse complement strand
CTCGGCGCCCTGTGACAAGGCGAATATGAGTTGTTCTTCCGCGGAAGAATCCTCATGTAAAGGGTACGACAGAAGCTTATGCTTGAACCAACGCGTGAAACATGAGTTGTGCTCTTTGAGTGTATCTCCGTCCGTCCTCTGTTGGCCTCGGTCATTGTACGTCTTTTTAATAAAGGTTTTGTGCTCTACCACCCAAGGATCGACCACGTCTATGTGTTGTAGTGCGACTAGGTTTGCTCTTTCAAAGTCGGCGAGTCGACCCTCGAAGTCGACATGCATTTCGCGGCGACCCTCACGGTGACCCCATCCAGCGAGCCTGCCGAGGTGCCTGTTGACGGGCAGACCAACGGGGTTCTCGATGCCTAGATAATTCGTGCAGTAGGAGATGCACTCTTCGGTCAGAAAGCCCCTGGCTATGCTTCCTTCTGGACGTGACATGTTGCGAACGTATCCTTTGATGACACCATTCATCCTTTCGAACGGCATCATGCTGTGCAGGAACGTCGGCCCGAGTTGGATGATATCCTCCACTATATGGACCAGCAGATGCACCATAACGTTGAAGAATGCGGGCGGGAAGTACATCTCAAGCTCGCATAGTATCACCACGGTCTCTTCCTGTAGCCTTCTGAGTTGCCTCACACCAATCGACTTCCGAGAGATGACGTCGAAGAAGTTGCATAGGCCAAATAGCGTTTCACGGACGTGCGCGTCCATGATCCCACGGATTGCAACTGGAAATATCTACGTCATCAGCACGTGACAGTCGTGAGACTTCATCCCGCTGAACTTCTGCTTCGCTGGGTCTAGGTATCTGCTTATCTTCCCCGCGTAACCGTAAGGAAGTTTTACTCCTAGGAGGCAGGTGAAAAACTGCTCGATCTCCTCCTGACTTAGAGTGAAGCATGCGGGAGGGTAGTCATTTCCGGTCTTCTTGGCCTTTTTGCCTTTGCGACGACTTTCTGTGTCCTGCTTCGCCTCATCATCATCATCATCATCATCATCATCATCATCATCATATATAGCGTGAAGCTCCTGCCTGATGCCCATTGATTTCAAGTCTGCCCTTGCTTTCGGCCCATCTTTGGTCCTCTCTGGCATGTTGAGCAGGGTACCAAGCAGACTCTCGCACACGTTCTTCGTGATATGCATGACATCAAGGCTGTGAGGCACACGGTGGATCTTCCAGTACGGCAAGTCCCAGAAAACAGACCTCGTTTTCCATACCTTCAGCAGCGGCTCTGGCGCCTTTCGCTTCTTTCCCGGCTCTGGCGCCTTTTGCTTCTTTCCCGGTAGTGGGCAGTCTTTCCAATTTTTCAACAGCTTGTCTATTTCCTCGCCGCTCCTCGTACACGGGCGTTTTCGGGGTTCGGTTTCACCATCGAACAGATCCTTGCGTTTCCTCCACGGGTCATCGTCGCGAAGCCACCTTCGATGTCCCATGAACACGGTTTTCGAAGACCCGGGATCTCTATCTAGCTGGCGATACGTTGTGTCATCCATGCACCTTACGCATCCAGAAAATCCGTGGACTACCTGCCCCGCGAGATATCCGTAACCGAGATAGTCGTGCACCGTCGTGAGCAGTGCGGCTCTCATAGGGAAATATTCTTTCTCTGCGGCGTCCCATGTATTGGCTGGCGTTTTCCACAGCGTGTCAAGCTCCTCTTTCAGCAGCCCCAGATACAGATTGATGTCGTTCCCTGATTGTTTCGGCCCTTCAATTAGCATACTCATGTGAATGTACTTCCTCTTCATGCACAACCAGGGGGGAAGGTTGTACATCCACACAAACACAGGCCAGGTGCTATGTGTGCTTCTCTGGCTGCCAAACGGATTGACTCCATCGGTGCTCGCGCCCAACATGATGTTCCTTGGATCGTTCCCAAATTCCGAGTCTTCGAAGTTCAACGCTTGCCACTGGCTCGCATCCTTAGGGTGACTCAGCATCTTGTCTTTTTTATCTATCTCCGGATCATTTGCGTCATCTTCCCGCTTCTTCTCCTCCCTATCCGCGTGCCAACGCAGGAGCTTTGCTACCTTAGGGTCCGCGAAATAGCGCTGCAGACGAGGAGTGATCGGAAAGTACCACACCACTTTTCGAGGAGCTTTCTTCCTCTTCTTGTATCGAGTGACGCCGCACACCGGACATATGGTAGACTCCGCGTGCTCGTCCCGATAAATGATGCAATTGTTCATGCACACATGGTATTTCACGTGCGGTAAATCCANGAGGAGTGATCGGAAAGTACCACACCACTTTTCGAGGAGCTTTCTTCCTCTTCTTGTATCGAGTGACGCCGCACACCGGACATATGGTAGACTCCGCGTGCTCGTCCCGATAAATGATGCAATTGTTCATGCACACATGGTATTTCACGTGCGGTAAATCCAGAGGACACACAATTTTCTTCGCCTCCTCCAAACTGGTCGGGCACTTGTTCCCCTTGGGAAGACGTTCGTGACAGAATGACATGTTCTCGTCGAAGCATGCGTCGGTCATTTTGTGTTTTACCTTCATCTCCAGGGCCAGGAGCGTTACTTTCAGGCGGGTATCCTCGGGCCTGCATCCTTCATACAATGGAGTAACCGCGTCTAACTCAAGTTGATCCATCTTGGCTTTCTCTCGGGCGGCAGCTCTTGCGTTATCCGTCTGCTTGAGAAGCAGCTCTTGAATATGAGGGTCCTGCACCCAGACCATCGATGGTCCAGCGTCGTCTGCTCCGCCGACATCATCATCTTCATGATCATGCCCGTCGCCTGCTCCGGCATCTTCCTCATCATCATGTCCTGCATCTTCTACATGATGACTGTGTACAGCATCACAGTCGTGATCATCTCCTGGGGATTCTTCGTCTTCTCGCCCGCCCGAGCCGCGGTGGTTGTCTTGCTGCCCTTCCTCATTTCTTGCCCGGCCCGCATGGACGACTTCGTAGTCATCTTCATCACCTTGCCACCGATAGCCATCCATGAAACCACGCAACAGAAGGTGGTCCCGCACCTGCCCGGAATCCGGGTCCGCAATAAGGCTCTTCAGCTTGCATCTTCGACACGGACATCTTATCTCCGTCTCGTTCTTTTGAAGCATCTCGGCCTTCGCGGACCTCAAAAACCTATTCACGATGCCTTCGGTCATCGTGCGTACCATGGTCGCCTGCGGGGTAGAGCAAAACGATATTTTAGAACCAAGAAAAAATTTGGCATGACTTTCCCTAAAAATAGGACCAAAAAGAATGCTTAGTGCCAAAATTCTCGCCGAAACGGAAATGAATCAACATTCCGGAAAAATATTGGCAACTATCGCATTTCAAATACCGGTACACCTCCAAACACAAACACATATGCAACACCACAAACATATGCAACACCACGAACATACATAGATCTAGCTAGGCCGTAAAAAGTGCATGTGCACATTGTTGTAGGGAGAACAACCTAAATATAGCTTCCCCCCTTACTTACCTATTAAAACAAGGTAATTTAACCACTTAATTTGAATGAATCCATGGTGAAAATGAGGTGAAAAAGAGGAGGCACCCGAGACAAGGAGGAGGTGGAGAGAATGAAGTGGGGAGAAAGTGAGTGTGTGGGTAGGAGAGGCTGTCCCAAATATCTTGTTGCTGCCCACTTACTAATGGCGCACCTCTTGCATGGTGCGCCATTAGTAGTTACAACTACTAATGGTGCACTTAAGAAGGATGCGCCATTAGTATGTTTGGATAGGCGCACTAGTTCAAAAAAAAATTTCTATACTAATGGCGCACCCACTGCCTGGTGCGCCATTAGTAGTTACAACTACTAATGGCGCACCCACTGCCTGGTGCGCCATTAGTAGTTACAACTACTAATGGCGCACCTGGGCAGGATGCGCCATTAGTATGTTTGGATAGGCGCACTAGTTTAAAAAAAAATTCTATACTAATGGCGCACCCACTGCCTGGTGCGCCATTAGTAGTTACAACTACTAATGGCGCACTTGGGCCGGATGCGCCATTAGTATGTTTGGACAGGCGCACTAGTTAAAAAAAATTTTTTTTGATACTAATGGCGCACCCATAGCAAGGTGCGCCATTAGTAGTTTAAACTCTAATGGCGCATCAGATGATGGTGCGCCATTAGTATATACTAATGGCGCACCATCTTTCTGGTGCGCCATTAGTGTCAATCCCATCTATAGCCCTTTTTCTAGTAGTGCCTTCAAAGGCTGACACCTCATTATTTATTTTTAATAAATTCGGAGTAACAATATTTTTGCTCATATATGTTGATGACATTATTGTTACTAGCTCCTCTCAGGAAGCAGTGTCAGCACTACTACATGATTTGGGTTCCAGCTTTGCACTCAAGGACTTGGGAGATTTACACTTCTTCCTTGGGATAGAGGTCAAGAAAACTGGAGACGGCATTGTGTTAACACAGGAGAAATATGCCTCAGAAATCTTGACCAGAGTTGGCATGAAAGACTGTAAGCCTGCACCCACACCTCTATCAAGCACTGAGAAACTTTCAGCTTTTGATGGTGAGCTTCTAGAACCAGAGGATAGTACAAGGTATAGAAGCATTGTTGGGGCACTACAATATTTGACTCTCACAAGACCAGATATTTCTTTCTCAGTCAATAAAATATGTCAATATTTACATGCTCCAACTACAGTTCATTGGTCAGCAGTAAAAAGAATTCTTAGATATGTCAAAAACACCATCAACACAGGACTTGCATTTAGTAAGTCTTCATCTACTTTGTTAAGTGCTTTCTCAGATGCAGACTGGGCAGGATGTATTGATGATAGAAGATCAACTGGTGGCTTTGCAGTATTTTATGGTGCAAATCTAATTTCCTGGAGTTCAAGGAAACAAGCTACAGCGTCTCGCTCAAGCATTGAGGCTGAGTATAAATCGATGGCAAATGCAACGGCTGAAGTCATTTGGGTGCAGTCACTATTGAGAGAATTGGGTATACCCACGAGACATACTCCATGTCTATGGTGTGATAATCTTGGGGCAACCTATTTGTCAGCTAATCCTGTCTTTCATGCACGTACCAAGCACATTGAAATTGACTATCATTTTGTCAGAGAAAGAGTGGCACAAAAACTACTTGATCTTCGTTTTGTGTCTTCAAAGGATCAGGTGGCGGATGGATTCACTAAGGCTCTACCAGTTCGAAATCTAGAAGACTTCAGACGCAATCTCACCTTAACCAAGGTGTGATTGAGGTGGGCTGTTAAGATATCTTGGAATCTTCTAGATGGTTTGTACGGTTAGTAGAGATAAGATGAATACCGAATCTGTTGAGATTGTTTCGTATGTTTCAAGTATGTAACGACCCTTTCTTGTACGCCACGGATGGGGCTTTTCCATCCCTATATTAACACGTAACCGCGGCCTGCCGCGGCAGGTAGAAACGCTTCCCAATTTACAGACACACCCAAAATCCAGATTTGCTAATTCTTTATCGTTTGAAAAGCCGGCCCTTCTCGAGGATCAAGTTGGGTAACAGTGCCACGCAGGCCTGTTTACTCCAGGGTATGGACCGCAGCCATCTCAAAGATCTATCTGTACATTTGCATCTCATAGTTTAGCTCACATATAGCGGTAATTGGTGTCTGAGCTTAGGCTCATCTGCATCTGATGAATAGTAAAATAAAAGAATTACTAAAAATATACTAAAAAACATTCTGATTCTTTTTGGAATCAATATGCTCAGGTGTGCAAGGACCTATTAGAAATTTTGTGGTGGTTGGACACTCGAGGGCCTCTAGTTAAAAATTAAACAAATGTAGTGTTATAAAAGCTTTAAAAAGCTAGATTGAGTGAACAAAGCATTGGATGAGTGTCCAGCAGTGAGATGGTTCACTTTCTCGCACTTCCCTATTTCCAGGTATGAGCCAATCAATGCCATACGATCGTTGATTTTCTACGCCTTTACCAGTTGTAAATAGAAACCCATTTCTGAAGGAAAATACACGGCAAAACACAAATAGAACTAGGTTTGTTGAAGCATGTTTCCCGGGATTTTTAAGAAGGTTTTTAGTCAAGCATTTTTCCTAAACCTGATTTGAGCCGTCTCTGTTTTTGTAGTTTAGTATTAAAATTCCCGAGCATTGAAAAGTGAGGTTTTCAATTGGGAAGGTTTGGAATACATAAATACATCTTGGTCAAACTATGATTATTTTTAGACTAGACAATATTCATGTGTTCCCGCAAAAAAAATATTCATGTGATATTAATATAACAGTTTCTAGCATTTGTTAAATGGTTTAAAAATACAAAAAATACTTATAAGAATTTTTTTGAAGTGGGATGATAGATAATTGTATAATACTATACATAGAAATGGTTTTTAACAATTTCGTGTTTTGGAAACATTTAGGTTTTCTCGCAAATTAATTTTACCATAAAAATTTTTGGGACCAATCCCACTTGGGATAATTAGATGATCTTCTGTGCATTTTATCACATTTTATTTGGTTGTCGAAATTTTAGTTGAATTAATCGAAGAAGATCCAAAGTAAGAAGGAAATCATGCACGCTTTTATTTACTCTGGATTTTTATCTTCTTTAATACTGATGATGTCCATATTTAAAACACGAGACATAGGGTTTTGGGAATAAGGTGAGCTTTTTGCCTTTAATGCCAGGCAGAATTGACGAATTTGACCTCAAAGCGAAAGTATTTCACAAACTAAACTGTGTGTTAGTCGCTGCACATTAGGGGTCAGCTGGGTGAAATATTTTCAAACATAGCTTAGTTTGTGAAATAGTTTGGCCCTGAAGTCAAATTTATGTCTTTTGCCTTAATGCCATCCGTTTTATTTTTTTGACCAAAGGTCACCCGTTTTTATTACACACAGGCAGCACGCACAGCAAGCAGCACCAGCAAGTAGTAGGAACACGCGTCGACGGCGTATGTTCGCATACCGGTAGATTCAACCGGTGCGCGTCGAGTGGTACGTAGAGTTCAGTTACCGCCGGTGCCGGCGCCCGTGCACTTGGGCCCGGGGTCGCCGGTGTAGCGGTCTAGGCAAACACGGCGGGGTGGGTGCACATAACCATTGCAGTCCTCGCAGGTTGGAGCGCAATTGTCGACCACGTCCTGGCAGCTGCACGTCGGCGGGATCGACCTGGTGCAGACGGTCACGTCGCAGCACTTCCACGGCCTGGGCGCCGCCATGACCACTTGCTCTGCAAGTCCTCAACGAGCCAAGCAGCCATAAGTTTAAACTGAACCAGAGAGAAGAGAAAGGAGTAGTCCACCCGCTTGGCATGGATCACCGTACCTTTGTCTTGGCTTGGCAGGAGAATGGCGCGCACGTCGTCGGCGACGGAGGGGTGGCCGGCGACGAGGAGGGCTGCCCCCAGTGAAAGCATCAGCAGGATGCTAGGAGTACTGCATCTCTTCATCCCCATCGTTGGTCACTCACTGTCACTGACTTGGCTTGTGCATTCGGCCCGTATATGTAGCCTCGTGACAACAGTGGATCAGCTAAGCATGGCACGTTACCATTAACGTCTAGCAGTCGTGCTCCACGAGGAGCCAATTGATGATGTGGACCTGACGGCCACATGGGTACCCTGACAATGAGGTGTGCATGATCAATGATCGCACCTACTTTAAATCTAATCCACTCTCAGAGATGTCCGTCTCGTCCGATCTGCAGCACGCACGTAAGGCATAGCCAACGCATAGGTGGACATTGGTATTCCCAACCCATCAGGGTTCAAATCCTGATGCTCGCATTATTCCTGAATTTATTTTAGGATTTCCGGCAATGCGCTTTCAGTGGGAGGAGATGTTTCCGTCGACGACGAGGCGCCTACAATGACTTCGTAAACCTCAAGATGATATGCCGGCTCAGTCTCTCGGAGGTGCTCATAGGGATAGGATGTGCGTGTGTGCGTTCATAGGAATGAGTGTATGCGCGTGTATATAAGCGCTTGTGTTTGTACTGATGCTCAAAAAAAAACCTGATGCTACGCAGAGCCAGGTAGGCTCGGAGTTAGGTTCGGATAAAAAGCAATAACCTCACACGAGATAGTGTAGCCTACAGAAGAACCAGCCTCTGTTAGCCCAAAAATTTCAGAAACAATGGTCTGGTTGCTTTTTGATTAAATTAATAGCTGAGGCAAAATCAGGGTGCGCCCCTGTTGTACATGCCCTAAGAGATGACGATGGGTGGAATTCTCTTTTCCCCCTCTAGATTGTGATTGTGGTGACGGCACAGCTACTTCCGTTGTTGGTAAACAAGGCAATCCTTTGATTTGATCAAAGGCTCCATCGCCGGCATTATACATCAATTTTAAGGTATGTCATTTTATTTTTTGAATTGTTTGGATTCCTTATCACATATGTCACGTGGTAAGGTGCGTCACTACTACATAATACCTCACATGTTGCTACGAAAATTAATTGCAATATATTTATGTAACAATGTATGAGTCGTGTAACTCTTTTGTAGGGATTTAGGCACATCAAGATTCATACCGTGTGGGCAGGTTTGTGTGCTCTTTGCCAAAGAGAAGCCCACCTTGGATGGATGTGATGGGCTGTTTTTTTTTTCCTTTGCTTGTTGGTCTGTGTGTGGAACGACCCGGTTGTGCAGCCTCTTACATTCTGTTTTCAGGCTTTTTTCTAGGTCCCATCACAATGCGTGTTTTGGGGTTATTATTGTCTAGTTCTTTGTCTTTTCTTTCCTTCTTATTCCTCTTATTTATCGAAAAACGCTTTCTTCCCATTTTATAGATAAAGCCAACTGCCAGAGCCACACAGGATACAAAGGTTCACACACCACACACATGAACAATAAAGTATGACAACAGATACTGGGGTTCTGCTGAGGACATAGCTCAACAAGCCCAAAAAAGAAGAACACAACAAATGGGGAGCTCAGCCTAGCTCCTAATCCGGCTCGGGGGGCCGTGGAGGAAGCAGCGGCGACAAGCGGAAAGCCATAGAGCGAAGGTCGGCGATGAAGACAGAGATGGCATCACGATCCTGGGGGCGACTAAGCAGCCACCAAAGCTGCAAGTAACCAGACAGTTTGAAGAAAGCGTCAGTAGCACGTCGGAGCGGAATGTGTTGAATCACAAATCTACTGCGGGTCGTTCAGAGAGTCCAGGCGAGGACCCCAATCTCCAGCCACCTAATGTGGCAAGTGCGCAGGGGGGAGGCCTGAAGTTCAGCGAACATGTCGGGGAAATTGGTGTGGCACCAATGGCCACCAACCACCTCTCTAAAGCAACTCCAAATAAATTGGACGGACAGACACGAGAAAAAAATGTGATTCGAGTCTTCCAGAACGCCACAGAGCGGGCAAAGTCCATTGCCCGGACCATTGCGCTTACGGACCACCACGCCGGACGGGGTCCGGCCATGGATCCATTGCCACTGAAAGATCCTAATCTTCATAGGTAGGTGGATGGACCATATCGCCGCCAAAGGAAGAGGGCGGTGGAGGAGGAAATGGCCTGGTAAAGGGACTTTGTGGAGAAGCAACCCGACGGCTGCAGGAGTCCGAACTCGGTCAGATGCGGACTCCACCTCGGGTTCATGTAGGGCAATGCAATCAAGCAATTCGTGCCAAGCCGCAGAATCCGGAGGCCCAAATGGCCTCTGAAAAGCGAGGAGTCCTATGTCATTTAGGGCACGCTCGACGGAAATCCGAAGGTCAACTGCGATGTAGAAGAGGTCGGGGAAGCGTGCGGCGAAGGGTATGTCTCCGGCCCACCGGTCAAACCAGAACAGAGTCATGGCCCCGCAGCCGATCGAGATGGAGGTCCCAATATGAAGAACCGGAGCAAGTGGATGATAGACTGCCAGAATTGGGAGCCACCAGACCGCTGAAGGCGAGCGGTTGTCCATGCATGTACTTGTTCCGGATGATGTCGAGCCAGAGACCACCTTGCCCTTGCGTGATACGCCAGAGCCAACGGGATAGAAGAGCAACGTTCATACGCTTAGATCACATGATCCCGAGCCCCCCTTGCTCACGTGGTTTGGAAATGTCCCGCCAGCTTGAAGGAAATATGCCCTAGAGGCAATAATAAAGTAATTATTTATTTCCTTAATTAACGATAAATGTTTATTATTCATGCTAGAATTGTATTAACCGGAAACTTAGTACATGTGTGAATACATAGACGAAAACCTGTAGTCCCTAGTATGCCTCTACTAGACTAGCTCGTTAATCAAAGATGGTTAAGTTTCCTAACCATAGACATGTGTTGTTATTTGATGAACGGGATCACACCATTAGGAGAATGATGTGATGGACATGACCCATCTGTTAGCTTAGCATTATGATCGTATTAGTTTCATTCATAACTTATACAAGTTCCTTAGACTATGAGATTATGCAACCCCAGGATGCCGGAGGAACACTTTGTGTGCTACCAAACATCACAACGTAAAAGAGTGATTATAAAGGTGCTCTATAGGTGTCTCCGAAGGTGTTTGTTGGGTTGGTATAGATCAAGATTAGGATTTGTCACTCCGTGTTTTGGAGAGGTATCTCTGGGCCCTCTCCGTAATACTCATCACTATAAGCCTTGCAAGCATTATGACTAATGATTTATTTGCGAGATGAAGTATTACGAAACAAGTAAAGAGACTTGCCGGTAACGAGATTGAACTAGGTATCGAGATACCGATGATCGAATCTCGGGCAAGTAACATACCGATGAGAAAGGGAACAACGTATGTTGTTATGCGGTTTGACCGATAAAGATCTTCGTAGAATATGTAGGAACCAATATGAGCATCTAGGTTCCGTTATTGGTTATTGACCGGAGATGTGTCTCGGTCATGTCTACATAGTTCTCGAACCCGTAGGGTCCGCACGCTTAAAGTTCGGTGACGATCGGTATTATGAGTTTATGTGTTTTGATGTTCCGAAGATAGTTCGGAGTCCCGGATATGATCACGGACATGACGTGGAGTCTCGAAATGGTCGAGACATAAAGATTGATATATTGGACGGCTATATTCGGACACCGGAAGTGTTTCGGGTGATTTCGGAGAAAACCGGAGTGCCGGAGGGTTACCGGAACCCCCCGGGGGATCTAATGGGCCAACATGGGCCTTGTGGGAGATAGATGAGAGGGCCTAGGGCTGGCCGCCCCCCCCCCCCCCACTTGGGAGTCTGAATTGGACTACGAGGGGGGCGGCGCCCCCTCTTTCCTCCCTCTCTCCCTCTCCTTCCTCCCCCATTCCTCCTTCCTAGTTGGACTAGGAAAGGGGAGTCCTACTCCCACTAGGAGGATGACTTCCCGTCTCCTTGGCGCGCCCCAAGGCCGGCCAGCCTCCCCCCTTGCTCCTTTATATACGGGGGCAGTGGGGCACCCTAGAACACACAAGTTGACATTGTTTAGCCATGTGCAGTGCCCCCCTCCACAGTTACACACCTCGGTCATATCGTCGTAGTGCTTAGGTGAAGCCCTGCGCTGGTACCTTCATCATCACCGTCGCCACGCCATCGTGCTGACAAAACTCTCCCTCGGCCTCAATTGGATCAAGAGTACGAGGGACGTCCCCGAGCTGAACGTGTGCTGATCGCGGAGGTGCCGTACGTTCGGTGCTAAGATCGGTCGGATCGTGAAGACGTATGACTACATCAACCGCGTTGTCATAACGCTTCCGCTTTCGGTCTACGAGGGTACGTGGACACACTCTCCCCTCTCGTTGCTATGCATCACCATGATCTTGCGTGTGCGTAGGATTTTTTTTGAAATTACTACGTTCCCCAACACAGCTGACCATGTGGTAGTTCTGCTTATTATTGTCCCCAACCCAGAAGAATCGTGCCTGGACTTTAGCGATCTCATGATGCAATGTCTCGTGCAGGCTGTAGAAGATCATGAGAAACAGGAGAAGGCTCGATAGAGAGGAGTTGATGAGAACCGTTCGGGCTGCTTTAGAAAACCACCTCCCCTGCCAGGGCTCAATACGTAGCTGCAGTTTGGCCACGGTCGGCCGCAAGTTGTCGACGGAGAGCGGGGAGTCACTAATGGGAATCCCCAGGTAAGACGTGGAGAAGGAGCCCAGGCAGCAGTTAAGCCGGTTGGCGATGCTCCGACACTCGTCATGAGAGTAGCCCATCACCATCACATCGCTCTTGTCGAAGTTGAAATTGAGCCCCGACTTCTGTTGGAAGCAAAGGAGGAGGAACTTCAGATTGGTGATGTTCGCGTCTGAGCCTTCCACCATAATGATGGTGTCGTCGGCGTACTGGAGGAGGGAAATCCCGGCACCACCCGTCAGATGAGGAGTAAACCCATGGATATAGCCAGCTTCCTTCGCCTTGTCCAGGATGGAGGCGAGGGCGTCTACCACAATGTTAAACAATAAGGGGGAGAAGGGGTCACCTTGCCTCACCCCATAGAGAGTGGGGAAGTAGGGTCTAATCTCCCCGTTAATGTTAACGACAGTGCGGCCACAGGAAACCATCTGCATCACGCGGGTGACCCGACGGTCGTCGAAGGCTTTACTAAGCAAAACTTTCCAAAGGAAGGACCAGCAGACCGTATCGTATGCCTTATGGAAATCGATCTTCAAGAAGACCGCCTTGAGGTCTTTCGCGTGGACCTCGTGAAGGACCTCATGGAAAACTAGAACCCCGTCCAGGATATATCGGCCTTGGATGAAGGTCGATTGGTTGGGGTGCGTGATGGGGTCCGCAAGCAGGGTCACCCTATTGGCGTACCCTTTTGCCAGAATGCGAAAAATCACGTTTATCATCGTGATTGGGTTGAACTGACGGATGTCGGACGCCCCTGTTACTTTAGGGATAAGCGAGATGATCCCAAAGTTAAGGCGGCCGAGGTCAATGGAGCCAACATAGAACTCGTCGAAGATGGCCATGATCTCTGGTTTAATCACATTCCAGAAGGCCTAGAGGAATTTCACTGGAAGGACGTCGGGGCCTGGGGCCGACGATGAGTTCATGCCTTTGATGGCATCCCAGAACTCGCCCTCGGAGAAGGGGGCGGCCAGACCGGTGTTCTCCGCAGGGGAGACTCGAAGGTGTCTGGCCCAGTAGTCTGGAGCAAGCGCTAGTCCTCGCCGCGGGGAGGAGGAGAAAAGTTCTTTGCAGAAGCTGTCTACTTGAGTGCGGATGTCTCTAGGGGACTGCAAGGGAGTCGCCCCATCCCAAAGGAGGGGGATGGTGTTACGTTGACTCCGACCATTGGCGATGGCTTGAAAGTAGGCCGTGTTGGCATCGTCCTTCAGGACCCATTTCGGGGAGCCACGCAACCGCCAATACGCCTCCTCATCCGCGTAGATGAGGGCGAGCTGATCCTCCAGATCGTAGTGGGAGAGCCACTCCTCTGGAGAGAGGCCAAAGATGTCGGCCCAGAGGTCGAGAGCCTGGATGGAGACAAGTAAGTCCTTTTTCCGCTCACGGAGATCACGACCTAGATTGGCTCCCCACCCCTTCATGAACTAGCGGGCCCGCTTAGCACAAAACTGCCAGTAGTCTATAGCCGAGCGGGTCCGAGGGGGCACGGGCCTCCAACCAGCGTGCATGGAAAGCCTCGACAAACCCGGCCTGGGACAGCCAGAAGGCCTGAAAGCGGAATCGGAGGGGAACCGGAGGGCGCTCGTCTGCAGAGGACAGGAGCAGAGGGACGTGATCGGACCCAATCCGGGTGATGGCACAGAGGGACGCGAGGGGGCAGCGGAGGTCCCACTCTGGGGAGACAAGAACCCGATCCAGGACCGACTGGGTTCCAAGGCAACAAACAAAACCATTTTGCAACAATGCAAGAAGCGGCTAGGAAGGATGTGAAGAGGGCATTCGAAGTGCTCCAAACTCATTGGGAAATTATCCGTGGAGCTGCAATGATATGGAAATCAGGGACTTTGTGGCAGCTGATGATATGTTGTGTCATTTCATGCAATATGATTGTCGACGACGAGGGTGATGGGTTTGCCAAAACCAATGATTTCGACAAACCTGAAGAACAAGTCCATATCCCGGAACAACAAGATGCACATCAACTAAATCTGGATCGACACGCAATAATATAGTGCCTGGTACAGCGTGCACAGAGCTGCGATATCGATATAGAGGCCGACGCGTACATCACTGCGTGCTTGGTAGTACTACCTACTCTTTGTTATTGAACTCATGGGGCGCGTGGGCGGCTCAAAACTACCCAATGTGGGCATGCATCTTAGCACGTGGCTTCACGCGTGGATGCGTTCAACAATGATCCTGGGAAAGGAGACGGACCGAACCTAATGCATGTCACGTACGGCTGCAGCGAGCTTAACGGGGAAATCTCAATATCCAATGCAATGAGATCGAGTGCGTCTCCAACATGTTAGCCAGACGAAGTGAAGACGTGGCAACCTATATCTATCTATATAAACTAAAAGCAAGGAAAATAAAGAGAAGCAGGAAGCTTTTCGCACCGTCAATTTATCCGTATATGTAGCAAGACTTATACATTTTTATCGGCTATCAAAAACAACTACTCTAATTTTAGATATATACTTAAACAGTTTATCTCAAGTTTTGTGCTATTAATTTTGTTTTTCAACACAATATAAATGTAGACGGTCAGATTTTGTAGTCAACAGGAACGTTTCTCCCCACAGAGTGAACCTCATCAAAAAGTCTGAAATAAATTGTTTTTAAATGTGAGCACCAGTACAAAGTTTAATACAAAATCTGATGGGCTGGTTTCACCACCTCAAACCTAACCATTTCACCCACGTCGATGCTGCTAAACTTGCTAGATGATGTAGATTAATTTAACTTTTTTTATGAGTGAAGACACCGAAGGGCATCTTAGATCTCACTACTATCGAGAAGAACAATGACCAGTACAATGCATATAGAATTTAATGTAGAACGATTAGCAAAAAGTAAATTTATATTTGAAAAACATACTAGTCTTCTTTCTTCTCCAACTAAATACCGTCCGCTGGAGACTGAAAGTTGCATTGAACCAACGACAACGAAGAAAAGCGATTCACACAGAAC
Source organism: Aegilops sharonensis (assembly GCA_904067115.1). Lineage (NCBI taxonomy): Eukaryota > Viridiplantae > Streptophyta > Magnoliopsida > Poales > Poaceae > Aegilops > Aegilops sharonensis. Next base: position 17,491,666 of record LR880968.1, on the reverse strand, counting down.
AGGTTGCAATCCATCATCACCAGATTATAGGATTAGAGGGTAGGAGAAACTGGACTAAGCCATAAAACAATGCACAAGAAGATGTTGAACTCCCAGAATGTCAGATTAAAGACACACGAACTACCAAGATTTGAACTCCCAGAATCTGACCGGAATCAACAAATTCAGGGACACAAACTTTCACCGGTCCTTCGTCGGTGTCGGATCAGACATCATCGAGATAGGAAGAGGCCTTATTCCAACACGTTATCATAGTCACCACCTCGTCGAAGTTGCCGGAGAAGAAAAAACCGAACACAACTAAACGAGCCGGCAGATCCCCACTCCG
>LR880968.1:17455329-17475974 GCA_904067115.1 Aegilops sharonensis | reverse complement strand
TCTGTTGGCCTCGGTCATTGTACGTCTTCTTAATAAAGGTTTTGTGCTGTACCACCCAAGGATCGACCACGTCTATGTGTTGTAGCGCGACTAGGTTTGCTCTTTCAAAGTCGGCGAGTCGACCATCGAAGTCGACATGCATTTCGCGGCGACCCTCACGGTAACCCCATCCAGCGAGCCTGCCGAGGTGCCTGTTGACGGGCAGACCAACGGGGTTCTCGAGGCCTAGATAATTCGTGCAGTAGGAGATGCACTCTTTGGTCAGAAAGCCCCTGGCTATTCTTCCTTCTGGACGTGACATGTTGCGAACGTATCCTTTGATGACACCATTCATCCTTTCGAACGGCATCATGCTGTGCAGTAACGTCGGCCCGAGTTGGATGATATCCTCCACTATATGGACCAGCAGATGCACCATAACGTCGAAGAATGCGGGCGGGAAGTACATCTCAAGCTTGCATAGTATCACCATGATCTCTTCCTGTAGCCTTCTGAGTTGCCTCACGCCAATCGACTTCCGAGAGATGACGTCGAAGAAGTTGCATAGGCCAAATAGCGTTTCACGGACGTGCGTGTCCATGATCCCACGGATTGCAACTGGAAGTATCTGCGTCATCAGCACGTGACAGTCGTGAGACTTCATCCCGCTGAACTTCTGCTTCGCTGGGTCTAGGTATCTGCTTATCTTCCCCGCGTAACTGTAAGGAAGTTTTACTCCTAGGAGGCAGGTGAAAAACTGCTCGATCTCCTCCTGACTTAGAGTGAAGCACGCGGGAGGGTAGTCATTTCCGGTCTTCTTGGTCTTTTTGCCTTTGCGACGACTTTCTGTGTCCTGCGTCGCCTCATCATCATCATCATCATCATCATCATTTGCGTGAAGCTCCTGCCTGATGCCCATTGATTTCAAGTCTGCCCTTGCTTTCGGCCCATCTTTGGTCCTCTCTGGCATGTTGAGCAGGGTACCAAGCAGACTCTCGCACACGTTCTTCGTGATATGCATGACATCAAGGCTGTGAGGCACACGGTGGATCTTCCAGTACGGCAAGTCCCAGAAAACAGACCTCGTTTTCCATACCTTCAGCAGCGGCTCTGGCGCCTTTCGCTTCTTTCCCGGCTCTGGCGCCTTTTGCTTCTTTCCCGGCAGTGGGCAGTCTTTCCAATTTTGAAACAGCTTGTCTATTTCCTCGCCGCTCCTCGTACACGGGCATTTTCGGGGTTGGGTTTCACCATCGAACAGATCCTTGCGTTTCCTCCACGGGTCATCGTCGCGAAGCCACCTTCGATGTCCCATGAACACGGTTTTCGAAGACCCGGGATCTCTATCTAGCTGGCGATACGTTGTGTCATCCATGCACCTTACGCATCCAGAAAATCCGTGGACTACCTGCCCCGCGAGATATCCGTAACCGAGATAGTCGTGCACCGTGGTGAGTAGTGCGGCTCTCATAGGGAAATATTCTTTCTCTGCGGAGTCCCACGTATTGGCTGGCGTTTTCCACAGCGTGTCAAGCTCCTCTTTCAGCAGCCCCAGATACAGATTGATGTCGTTCCCTGGTTGTTTCGGCCCTTCAATTAGCATACTCATGTGAATGTACTTCCTCTTCATGCACAACCAGGGGGGAAGGTTGTACATCCACACAAACACATGCCAGGTGCTATGTGTGCTTCTCTGGCTGCCAAACGGATTGACTCCATCGGTGCTCGCGCCCAGCACGATGTTCCTTAGATCGTTCCCAAATTCCGAGTCTTCGAAGTTCAACGCTTGCCACTGGCTCGCATCCTTAGGGTGACTCAGCATCTTGTCTTTTTTATCTATCTCCGGATCATTTGCGTCATCTTCTCGCTTCTTCTCCTCCCTATCCGCGTGCCAACACAGGAGCTTTGCTACCTTAGGGTCCGCGAAATGGCGCTGCAGACGAGGAGTGATCGTAAAGTACCACACCACTTTTCGAGGAGCTTTCTTCCTCTTCTTGTATCGAGTGACGCCGCACACCGGACATATGGTAGACTCCGCATGCTCGTCCCGATAAATGATGCAATTGTTCATGCACACATGGTATTTCACGTGCGGTAAATCGAGAGGACACACGATTTTCTTCGCCTCCTCCAAACTGGTCGGGTACTTGTTCCCCTTGGGAAGACGTTCGTGCCAGAATGACATGTTCTCGTCGAAGCATGCGTCGGTCATTTTGTGTTTTACCTTCATCTCCAGAGCCATGAGCGTTACTTTCAGGCGGGTATCCTCGGGCCTGCATCCTTCATACAATGGAGTAACCGCGTCTAACACAAGTTGATCCATCTTGGCTTTCTCTCGGGCGGCAGCTCTGGCGTTATCCGTCTGCTTGAGAAGCAGCTCTTGAATATGAGGGTCCTGCACCCTGCCCATCGATGGTCCAGCGTCGTCTGCTCCGCCGGCATCATCATCTTCATGATCATGCCCGTCGCCTGCTCCGGCATCTTCCTCATCATCATGTCCTGCATCTTCTACATGATGAATGTGTACAGCATCACCGTCGTGATCATCTCCTGGGGATTCTTCGTCTTCTCGCCCGCCCGAGCCGCGGTGGTTGTCTTGCTGCCCTTCCTCATTTCTTGCCCGGCCCCCATGGACGACTTCGTAGTCATCTTCATCACCTTGCCACCGATAGCCATCCATGAAACCACGCAAGAGCAGGTGGTCCCGCACCTGCCCGGAATCCGGGTCCGCAATAAGGCTCTTCAACTTGAATCTTCGACACGGACATCTTATCTCCGTCTCGTTCTTTTGAAGCATCTCGGCCTTCGCGGACCTCAAAAACCTATTCATGATGCCTTCGGTCATCGTGCGGACCATGGTCGCCTGCGGGGTAGAGCAAAACGATATTTTAGAACCAAACAAAATTTTGGCATGACTTTCCCTAAAAATAGGACCAAAAAGAATGCTTAATGCCAAAATTCTCGCCGAAACGGAAATGAATCAACATTCCGGCAAAATATTGGCAACTATCGCATTTCAAATACCGGTACACCTCCAAACACAAACACATATGCTACACCACAAACATATGCAACACCACGAACATACATAGATCTAGCTAGGCCGTAAAAAGTGCATGTGCACATTGTTGTAGGGAGAACAACATAAATATAGCTTCCCCCCTTACTTACCTATTAAAACAAGGTAATTTAACCACTCAATTTGAATGAATCTATGGTGGAAATGAGGTGAAAAAGAGGAGGCACCCGAGACAAGGAGGAGGTGGAGAGAATGAAGTGGGGAGAAAGTGAGTGTGGGTAGGAGAGGCTGTCCAAAATATCTTGTTGCTGCCCACTTACTAATGGCGCACCAGCACTAAATGCGCCATTAGTAATCCAGGTAACTAATGGCGCACCTCCTGGCGGTGCGCCATTAGTAGATTTGCAAAAATAAAAAAAAATACTAATGGCGCACCCCTTGCGCGGTGCGCCATTAGTAGTTACAACTACTAATGGCGCACTTCATCTGGATGCGCCATTAGTATGTTTGGACAGGCGCACTAGTTCAAAAAAAAATTTCTATACTAATGGCGCACCCACTGCCTGGTGCGCCATTAGTAGTTACAACTACTAATGGCGCACTTGAGCAGGATGCGCCGTTAGTATGTTTGGACAGGCGCACTAGTTAAAAAAAAGTTTGATACTAATGGCGCACCCTTTGCATGGTGCGCCATTAGTAGTTTCAATTCTAATGGCGCATTAGCATGTGGTGCGCCATTAGTATATACTAATGGCGCACCAACTTTCTGATGCGCCATTAGTGTCAATCCCATCTATAGCCCTTTTTCTAGTAGTGTGGTGGACACTTCGAAAGAAACAAATGGCGATGAGGCATTGGAGGATAACCCCTCCAAGAAGAAAGCAAAACATGGGCGTCGCCAACGCCGCTCCAAGCCCCGCCAAGGCAATACCGGCACCGGAGACGAAAACAATCCGGACGGTGTCGAAGATGAATACATCCCCGATCAGCCCGCCTTCAAGCAGGCCGAACAGGAAGATGGGTAGGACAGCCTAGATGAACATGCGACGGACGGGTATCCGGAGGAGGACAGCTACATGCCCCCCTCCGAAGACGAGATTAGCCTTGGCGACGACGAGTTCGGCGTGCCTGAGGACCCCGCGGAGCAGGAGCGTTTCAAGCGCCCGCTTATTGCCACCGCCAGGAGCCTGAAGAAGAAGCAACATCAGCTTCAAGCTGATCAAGACCTGCTCACAGACAGATGGACAGAAGTCCTGGCAGCTGAGGAATATGGACTCGAGCGCCATATGGCTGACCGGCCGCCTCGAGGTCGGGATAAAATGGCATATCAGCCCGAATACCAGCCTGCACCCCCACGCCAGTTTACTACGGCCCAGGGCAATACTCAGGACCTGCGTGATAGATTGGATAACACCGCAGGACAACCGAGATCGATCTACGGATCACGGGGGCGCGCCAAAGCACATGACGATGACCGTCATACCGGATACGCTAACAGTAAATCCGGCCGGGCAGAACATAACCAGTCAGACGCAGCCGGACTACGTCGCGACATAGCCCGGCACAGAGGCGCCGCACACCCCCTTTGCTTCACTGATGAAGTGATGGATCACGAATTCGCAGAAGGGTTCAAACCCGTAAACATCGAATCATACGATGGCACAACAGACCCCGCGGTATGGATTGAAGACTTCCTTCTCCACATTCACATGGCCCGCGGATATGATCTACATGCCATCAACTATCTTCCCCTTAAGCTCAAAGGACCCGCCCAACACTGGCTTAACAGCCTGCCCGCAAATTCCATTAGCAGTTGGGAAAACTTGGAAGACGCATTCCTTGACAACTTCCAAGGCACATATGTGCGACCTCCGGACGCCGATGACCTGAGCCACATCACTCAACAGCCCGGAGAATCTGCCAGGAAATTCTGGACTCGGTTCCTAACTAAAAAGAACCAAACAGTTGACTGTCCGGACGCCGAAGCCTTGGCGGCCTTCAAGCATAATATCCGCGACGAGTGGCTGGCCCGACACCTCGGCCAGGAGAAACCCAAGTCCATGGCAGCTCTCACGACACTAATGACCCGCTTCTGCGCGGGCGAGGACAGCTGGTTGGCTCGCAGCAGCACTACGCCACATTCTGGCACGTCAGATGTCCGTGACAATAATGGCAAGCTACGGCGCAACAGACACAAGCAGCGGAACAACGGCGAGAACACTGAAGACACGACAGTCAATGCCGGATTCAGCGGATCTAAATCCGGTCCGCGGAAGAAGCCATTCAAAAGAAACAACCAGGGACCGTCCAGTCTAGACCGTATACTAGAGCGCCCGTGCCAAATTCATGGCACCCCGGACAAGCCAGCCAACCACACCAATAGAGACTGCTGGGTATTTAAACAGGCCGGCAATATAAATGCCGAAAACAAGGACAAGGGGCTACACAGTGATGATGACGATGAACCCCGGCGTCCGAACACGGGGGGACAGAAGAAATTTCCCCCCAGGTGAAAACGGTCAACATGATCTACGCCACTCACATCCCCAAGCGGGAAAGGAAGCGAGCACTACGGGACGTCTACGCGATGGAGCCAGTCGTCCGCATATCGAAACGGTGGTCAGCTTGCCCGATCACCTTTGATCGTAGGGATCACCCTACAAGCATTCGTCACGGCGGCTTAGCCGCATTGGTTCTAGACCCAATCATAGACGGATTTCACCTCACAAGAGTCCTTATGGACGGAGGCAGCAGCCTGAACCTGCTTTATCAGGACACAGTGCGCAAAATGGGCATCGATCCTTCAAGGATTAAGCCTACCAAAACCACCTTTAAAGGTGTAATTCCTGGAGTAGAGGCCCGCTGTACGGGCTCTATAGCATTGGAAGTGGTCTTCGGATCACCGGATAACTTCCGAAGCGAGGAGTTAATCTTCGATATCGTCCCTTTCCGCAGTGGTTACCACGCACTGCTCGGACAAACCGCATTCGCTAGATTCAATGTGGTACCACACTATGCATACCTCAAGCTCAACATGCCAGGCCCGCGCGGGGTCATAACAGTCAACGGAAACATGGACCGCTCTCTCCGTACAGAAGAGCACACTGCAGCCCTCGCAGCAGAAGTACAATGCGGCCTCCTCCGGCAAACCTCCAATCCGGCGACGACAACCTCAAGCACCGTCAAGCGAGTTCGGAGCACCCTGCAACATGACCACCAGGCATGCCAAGAGCACGACTAGCAGTCCGGCCTCCCGTCAAATCCCATCAAAGCAGCATTCGTGCCACGCGTACACAATTACGCACTCAAAATACCATGGGCACAGGCGGAGGCGTAGCAGTGGCTTAGTCAACAGTACGGCATTTCTTCGTAACCTTTCCTTTTACCTTTCAGGACATTGCTTTAGTGCAGCTTCTCCAGAAGAGCCGGATTGTCGGACTTAGATTTGGGAGAAAACCATGGAGGCAACAGGCTTTGCGCACAGAAGGAAATAACTAGGTGGAATCTATTTATGATCGTTATACCTGCTATATCTATCTGTACGCAGCCTGCCTCTGGATAAGGTATGTCAAATAATCCTATTTATCTCCGCTTAATGCATTCATTGTAAACATACGCTTAAACGTATTATTCATCAATGGGAGATCATATATAGCGTCAACTTATTATTCTTATTTGAGCATTTTTCTTACAAATGTCTATTTGATTTTGCATCCGTACACTTTGGTACATTTAGTTTGCCAGGGGCTTCTTATGGCGCCCCATAATACGGCAAGACAAGTCCGAACACTTTCATCAGTGCGGCACCCCGAACTTATAGCATTATATGCATCAGCTCCGAATCATGTCTTGGGTCTACAGTTGGGATAGCCCGGCTGCCTTGTTTTGGTGTGTTACGTTCCGTTATATCGGCTAAGGTAGCGCAAGGAGAACTACTGCGATTGTGTCCCGGTTCTTCCGGACGAGCTCCTCAGTAGAGAAAGCCGAAAACTGAACGACATGATGTGGCGAGAGCGGGTCGCTGTTCGAGAGGTCTTAAAATCCTTCAAGATTTTTCCGCTTTAGGCGATAATTCGGCTTCGTCCGACCTAGGCGTGTATAGCGCCCCAATTCGGCCTTCCAGATTCTAGGGGCTTCACCGAAATTGAAAATTGTAGACTTCTATGGCTAAGTGAAGGTTATAAAGCCGAATAGTCCGATTGCCTTGTTCGTTGCGAAGGACACCTCCTTAAGGGACCAAACATTTGGATAAAGAGTGTCCGGATTTTCCACGAACACCCCAGCACTAGTTACGTGGGGGCGGAAGCCGACGACTGGCCAACTTTCAGTATTTTATAAATAGCCGCACAGAAGGTAATATTTTAAATAACAAAAGCGCTACATAGCGCAAGTAACTTCGTCCTTAAATTACAAACATGACAGAAGTGAATTCATTCTAAAATTATATCCTTGGTACATTCATCGGCCACGAGGCGAGCGCCCTTCATAACGCCATCATAATACTTCTCCGGATAGCGATGCGGCTTGCCCTCCGGCGGCCCGTCCTTCACCAGCTTCTGCGCATCCAGCTTGCCCCAATGCACCTTCGCACGGGCGAAGGCCCGATGGGCACCCTCAATGCAAACAGATCGCTTGATGACTTCGAGTCGCGGACATGCACTCACCATCCGCTTGATCAGGCCGAAGTAGCTGGTGGGTAGGGGCTCACCAGGACACATCCAGACTATGAAATCCTTCATAGCCACTTCGGCCGCCCTGTGGAGTTCGACCAACTGCTTCAGTTGGTCACTCAGAGGCGTTGGATGTTCGGCCCCAGCATACTGGGACCAGAACAGCTTCTCCGTCGAGCTCCCCTCCTGGGCATGGTAGAACTCCACGGCATCTGATACGCTGTGTGGCAGATCTGCGAATGCCCCTGGAGAGCTCCGGACTCGGGTAAGTAAAAGAAACGCCTCCTCCACATGTTTGCTTTGCATAAAGAATTTCTTACCCGCCGCTATCTTTTTGGCCTCCTGGATTCCCTGCTGTGCCTTCCCGGCTTCGGCCTTGGCGTCTTTTACACTTGATAGGGCCTTCGTAAGCTCGTCCTCTTTCGCCTTAAGCTCATACTCCACGGCCTCGAACTTGTTGTCGAGATCCTGGAGCTCTTGTTGTACCTCTCCCACTCCAGCTTCTTGCTTTTTGCGCTCCTTGCGTTCCAAGGCCGCCTTGTGTTTGGCCTCGGACAATGCTTTCTTGAGAGACGCCACTTCGGTGGTGGCTGCTGTTACCAAATCACGACGCCTCATCGTTAGAATAACCAATCTTATCTATTCTTTACTATATATATGAGAGAGGGGAATCATTCACCTTTGGTCTCCTCGAGCTGCCTCCTCGTGAGGTCGAGCTCTCCCTGCGCCTGCTCCAAGTCCTGTTTTAGGCCGGTGATCTCGGCCGTATGGACCGCCGCGGCAAGTAGCACAGCCTGTTTATTCACATTCAAACTTACTGTTAGACTCCCGCGGATTATAATTGACCCTCCGTTTGGTTTTTCCTTCCGAACACCAAACAGAGTATCAGGGGCTACTACCTATCAGGTGGTAATTTCATACATTTTTATTACTTACCTCAAAGCCTATCAGGAGGCTGGTGCAGGCTTCGGTAAGTCCGCTCTTGGCAGACGAAACCTTCTGAATCACCGCACTCATAAGAGTACGGTCCTCTTCATCTATGGAAGCGCCGCGAAGCGCTTCTAGCGGACAATCCGGCGCCTCGGGCGCAACAGAAGTCCTCGATACATACGACCCTCCCTTCCTAACGAGGGGCTGCCCGCCTGAGTCCGGAACCACTGAAGGCTCCGGAACAGTGTTCGGCTGAGAGTCTGGCTTACCGCGGCTCTCATCAACACGATCCGCGGGGATCTTGAACCCCGCGTGTCCGATGTTTGGAATGCCGCCTTGGGGCGCCTCTAGATCCACCTCCCCCCGCTCTGGGAGCCTTTGGGACAACACCTCCGTGTCATCCGCAGGCCGAGGAGTAGTGGCCGTCGGAAGTGAGTTCATTGCCGAGTCACTCAAGGACCCATCCGAAGACGACACCTCGGGATGGACTCTGGCTGGACTGCATACAAGTTCGGCGTTATAATAAAACTATGAAGCAAAATTACGATGGAGTGCGGATACTTACGATCGCACTACGGGCTTCTTCCTGGGCAGCCACCCCTCCTCGCTATCAGCGGCGGTGGCGGAGTAGTCCGGAAGGGGCACCTTTCCCTTCTTGGACGTCCCAGCCTCCCCCTCCGGGCCGGCCTTCCTCTTTTTCTCCCCTCCCCCAGTACGGGGAGGTGGAGTTTCTTCTTGTTTCCCTCCGCCTCCGCGGGAGGAATCTACCTCGTCGTCATCGGACGACAAGGGTATGACGGCCTTGCACCGGGGGCCTCTCCTGGCGCCCTGGTTCGCCCTCTCAGGCCCCTCGTCCTTTCCGGATGGGGAGGCCTCCACCTCCTCTTCTCCTTCTTTCCCTTCGGGGGAGGAGTGTGCCTCGTCGTCTTCGGACGAGGCTTCTGGCGCAACCTTACGACGGAGACCCTTTCGGATCCCCGGGGCCTTCTTATCGGCCTTCTTCTCCGGTCCCTTGTAGGGCGCCGGGACCAGCATCTCCGTCAGGAGAGCATTAGCTGGACTTTCCGGCAGCGGAGCCGGACAGTCGATCTGCTCCGCTGTCTCCACATAATCCTGAGCGAATATGCACAATTACTTAAGGCTCCCCCATAAATATATTGGGAAGAACCGAATCCGGTGGCAGCCTGAGAACTCACCTGACTAGGAGGCCGTGCGGCGTGGAGCCCACAGTCCTCGGATATGGGAGGAGGTACTTCGGAGGCCTTGAACAACGCCTTCCACACGTTTTTGTGCTTCATGCCGTGGAGCCTCTGAAGCGTCTGATGTTCGGCCAAGACGAACTCCCACAAATTAAATGCCCGCCTTTGGCACGGCAGAATCCGGCGAACGAGCATGACCTGGATCACGTTGACAAGCTTGATGTTCTTGTCCTTCATGCCCTTGATGCAGTTTATTAGTCCAGTCAGCTCTATAGATTCGCCCCAGGACAGGCCCTTCTGTTCCCAGGAGGTGAGCCGCATGGGGGTTCCGGATCGGAACTCAGGGGCCGCCGCCCAAGTGGTATCGCACGGCTCGGTGATGTAGAACCACCCCGACTGCCACCCCTTCACGGTTTCTGCAAAGGAGCCGTCAAGCCAGGTGATGTTAGCCATCTTGCCCACCATGGCTCCTCCGCACTCCGCTTGCTGGCCGCTCACTATCTTCGGTTTCACGCAGAAGATTTGCAGCCACAAGCTGAAATGAGGCTTGATGCGGAGGAAAGCCTCGCATACGACGATGAACGCCGAGATGTTGAGGACAAAGTTCGGGGCTAGATCATGGAAATCTAGCCCGTAGTAGAACATGATCCCGCAGACGAAGGGGTGGAGTGGAAACCCCAGTACACGGACGAAGTGGGCGAGAAACACGACCCTCTCGTGGGGTCCCGGAGTTGGAGTGACCTGCCCGTCGTCCGGTAGCCGGTGCGCTATGTCTGCGGCCAAGTATCCGGCCACCCGAAGATTCGCGATGTGCTTCTCCTTCACTGTGGAGGCCACCCACTTGCCTCCTGCTCCGGACATGTCTAGCTGTGCGGAGAAGATTTGGACTCGGGCGTTGGAGCTCGAGGGGGCAAGAGTGGCCAAAGGAGGAAGAAGGCGTGGGTAAAAATGGGGGACTCTTATCCCTTTATAGAGGCGACGGAAGTGGTGCGCCTCCCCACTAGCCCGTTGAGGATCGCTTACTTCCCAAGCGCCACGAATAATGGCACGGTGGGATTACCCATAACCGTATTGATGAGAATCCCGTGATAAGGGGACACGATCTCTGCTTTGACAAGACGTGTCAAGGAAACCGCCTCGCAATACGCGCTGTGGCTGGTTGTGGAAAAACGGTTTGAATAATGACCTGACCGCAGTGGCATATCACGTCGTCTAAAAAGTTGTCAGCTGAAGTATCATTCTCTCTACGGTAGTATGTGAAGATCATTTTGCAGATCCGGACACGGTCTACGTGTTCGATAACAACCTTGGAGTATTCGGAAGGAGGAACCCGCCTTGCAATGCCGAAGACAAGACTGCGCGCCGGACTCATCATCATTGAAGCCTGGTTCAGGGGCTATCGAGGGAGTCCTGGATTAGGGGTATCTGGACAGCCGGACTATATACATCGTCCGGACTATTGAAGCGTGAAGATACAAGACTCAAGACTTCGGCCCGTGTCCGGATGGGACTCTCCTTTGCCTGGAAGACAAGCTTGGCGATCCGGATATTATATTTCCTTCCTTGTAACCGACTGCATGTAAACCCTAGCCCTCTTCGATGTCTATATAAACCGGAGAGGATGGTCCTTAGAAGGCCGATCACAATTACAATCATACCATCATAGGCTAGCTTTAGGGTTTAGCCTCTACGATCTCGTGGTAGATCTACTCTTGTACTACTAATATCTTCAATATTAATCAAGCAGGAAGTAGGGTTTTAGCTCCATCGAGAGGGCCCGAACCTGGGTAAACATTGTGTCCCTTGTTTCCTGTTACCATCAGCCTAAGACGCACAGATCGGGACCCCCTACCAGAGATACGCCGGTTTTGACACCGACAGCGACCAAACAGAGCAGGTAAGGAGGGAGACACCGGTTCCTCTTTCCCGATGCTTATCTAGGTCTATTTATCGTGATTCGTAGGGATCTTGTTAAGTTTGTTAATTTTAGCCTCAACATGGTCCGGTTGCTGCGGATTGGTGAGATATAGAACGTGCCTCGTGTGGCCTGGTTCCCCTTGCCAGTGGATTTGATCTCCCCCGAATCTTTTTGTGTTTGGATCCTTTTGCATCTCCTGTTCCTCTTTTGGTTTCTTCTTCTTGCCTCTGTTGTTCCTTTGGATGTTTCTTGGGCAATTTTGGCTGCTTGCTAGGCGTTCATTTTCTTCTCTCGCTTCTTTCATTTTGTATATGCTTTCTCGTCACCTGATTGACATTGTATTCTTTATGTGCTGTCTAATTTGTTTTGCAGGTACTATGCTTGTCATCGATTGCTGCTTCACGTGTACCCGGAGCACATCTTGGGTGTTCAGGTGGCTGACTTACCCCCGTAATTTATTTTACTTATTAGGTTTGATGCGTGTACGGATCCCTAGTAAGCAGTTCTCTTTGGTGCATCATGTTATTCCAGTTGCTTGATTGATTAGAGAGCCTTGCCACATTTATTTATGAGAGGAGGCGCTTGATAGATAAGGATTTAGTAGAAGAAACTGCTATATAGGGATGACCCTTGTATGTTTACTGAAGAATTTTTTGATGCAGGCCTCAGGCTTTCTTGGGTTTATTAAGTGAAAGAGCTAGATTAGCCGGCAAGTTCTCTTTGGGGTTTGAACGTAAATCCTACATCTTCTATATAATTTTTAGGCCTCATGTTATGCCAGGGGTTTGGTTATCTCATCATTTTTTTTATTTGAACAGAACAAAATGGTTTGATTTTCTCAATTGGAACTTGATTTGCAGGGAGCTGTACAGGAACAACGTCAATGGCGAGATCCCAAAAGAAATGGACAACTGGAGAAATTGATCGGTTTGGATTTGTATGCCGATAATCACCGGAAGAATCCCCAAGTCACTTTCCAAGCTCAGCTCATTGATATTGATGTATGTATTGTCCTCTGATTGCAATTAATTCCTCCACAGTACAAATGCTCCCTCTGAAAAAACTACAGTACTAATTGATGGCATCTTTAGTCCAAGTGATGTACCCAGAATGGTTGCAGAGTCGTGCCCCTAATTCTGAACAGACTGAAATTCAATTAAATTGTTTTTGTTTTTGGCATAGTGCATTAGATTGTATTAAAATGATGTAGATTCATCTCTCTTAATTCATATGTGAACAATTTCCCCCAAGCGAATACTCAAGTGATTTCCTTCAAGCCCGATAACGACGTTATCAAGTTTTCTGTATAACTGATTTTAGTATATGCAAAATATGATCAAAGTGACTGAAGATATACAAATTTTATGTGAGTTGTCTGTGCAAGTTATGATTAAATTTCTAGGGCAATAGTGTTCAGTTTGCATAGCTTAGTAGTTTCTAACAATAGTTGTCCGATGCTATGAATTTTGTATAAATTCGCCAAAGAGACAGGCAATGGTTATGCGGGTGCATGGCTCCGATGACCCGACGATGATGTTAATAATAAATTTTTGGAGAAAAAAACTAATGCTAGAAGTGCAGTCCTCACTATGCTACATGTATATTATATTCCTTCTGAAATGAGAACTCTGAAGATAAATGTATATGTATATCAAGATCATAGTAACTAAGTGACACAAAGAAGTCAGTGTCAATTGTCAGTCTATCACACATTATTTGTATTTATTTATGGCAGGAATATATGTTTATTCTAGCAGGTAAGTCCTTCTATTTTTAGGAGAAGGAAAGCTAACTACTTTGAAGTTGGTAAATCCTTCTGTTTATGTTGTACTTATACAAGTCCTTCTATTTTTAGGAGAAGGAAAGCTAACTACTATATACTTTTTCCTGGTCGTTTTTTATGAAATTTGAGTGCTTCACAACTTACAGTTGTTTTTTGGTTTTATGTTTGAAGGGCTTCTGTTGTGGGAGTGCTTCACAACTTACAGTTGTTTTTTGGTTCTCTCTTTGAAGGGCTTCTGTTGTGCATGCATGTCAGAAGCAATATCATGGTGGCACACTTGGTGCGCCCGTGCCATCAATCTCAAGCATTGGCTGTAGAATTTCTCCGCCAACCTGAAGTGTGCGTGCGTGCTGATCGGTCTCAAGTGTTGGCTGTAGAAGTTCTCTGCCAACCCGTCAATACATGCCGCAGATTACTTAAATCTGAAGGCGTCATGATTGTTATTTAGTCAGCGCTTGATGTGCTTCTGTGCTGGATCGAGTCCAATTAGCCACTTCTCATTATTGTGAAGATTACTTCCCCTATCTATTGTCACCTCCAGATTACTTACTTGTTTGTTCGATATATTCGGAGCTGCAGGCACCCTCCGTGGATGAGGACGATGACCAGGGTATCCATGGTCGAGAGCTCGGTTCCTCGGGTAAGCAGAACCCTCATATGGTCGCTTAAGTTTTCAAAGCTTTCTTTTTTTCGTGTGGGTTGGAAATGTGTGAGCTTTATATGGCACAAGGGTGTGCATTCACTCACAAATCATTATATCTTTCCCATGGACTATTTACTTGCTTTTGATATGGTGAGTGTTACTCTGAAGTCTTATATCTTCGATATTATGAATGTTTCAAGTCTGAACCTCCTATGCATGATGATGTATATATTGTAAATGTAGCGTGTTTCTGCACATCTATTTTTAAGCTCTTCACTTGCTGACATGAGTGACATCTAAGAATCAGAGTCCACTGATGAACAATTAATTATAAATGCATTGTATATCCATTCTCTTGGGGTTATTTGTTAGTCTTCTATGATATTAACTGTAAAATGTGTATTTTCATCATTTGATTGATAGTCTAATACTTAACTTAAACATGTATTCCTGGATGATATGTGTGAGTTTGTGTCTTTTTCGTTTCAATTTGAATAAAATGTTTTCAAATGGAAGGTGGTATGATAATTGCCACTGATATGTATTCATATCATCAGCTAATATAAGTAGAATTGTTTGTACCAGATGTATTTTGCATGCTTTAAGATTTTGATCGACATCTTATATATTCCCAGTCTACCATTTTCTTTTATCAAGCATGTAAAGTTAAACCACTGGTTCTATATGTCCTCTATTCTTATTCATTTGTCTCCAAATGATATAGGAGGTTCTATTGGTGCTCTATTAACAGGATTGGATTGTGTTTTTTTTGTTACTTCATAATATTGCTAGCAGATGTTTGTCTTTGAAATCCATGAAGATTAGGGCGGGACCTATTTACTTTGTTAATGCTGGAATATTGCAGAAATAAGTTAAATGATTGTCTTGTTCCAATAGCATTTTCCCAAAAAGATTTTATCGTGCCTACCAGCCTGTTGTGCAAAACTAATGCTAACATGTTTGTTTGAGAGGGAATTCTTCTGCCAACTACCTCTTCAATATGTTAATGAAGAATTCAATATTGATTCAACCAATAGGAATTTCACCGGTGATTATTTGTAAACTGCCCTTGGCACATTGTCCTAAAGCAATACATGTTGTAGTTATTGGATCGAGATATCTGGAGCTATTTATTTCCATTTGATTTCCACATTCTCTGATCAATTTTGTGTTGTTGTGCCTTTCACGTCTACACACCACCATTGTTTTATTGATTTTGTCACCCATTTGTTAATGTTGTAGAAGATTTATCATTCGACTTCTTCTTTTAGGTTTAATTTGTGTTTAGTTAATGCCTACAGGTTGCGATGTTCATATATGGGGATTTTTTTGTCAATTATGTTTCTTCAGTATGTAGGTGCTACTGTCCATGTGGGATATATAATAGGTCAAACTGGTTTTCTAGCTTAATTTTTTAGCTTGATTTTTTCATTTAGGAGTGTCCTCTTGAGGTGCATCTTTTGTGCAGCTCCAAATTCTACGTTTCAAAACACTTATTTCTATATTCTCTTTATTATTATTTAGGTCATGAAAACTCTATTCAGTGTGCTTGATTACTCCACTTCCATGTTTATCCTTGCAGAAGAGGAGATCTTTATCCTGGTAGAGTGCATCATCGCTAATCAGCTACTATGTTTGGTCAGCTTGCTTATTCCTGTAACAGATTATTACTGTACCTGCTTAGCCTTTCTAACTTTTTAGATTTGATCAGTTTTGAGAAGTTAGTATATTATTCATCCCTTCGTTAGTTGTACAGATCGGAAAGTATTTGGTTTTATTGGTGAAATCCATGACCTGTCTGTCCTTATCTTATTTTATTAGTCGAACATAATACCAAATCACCTACAATCATTAGTCTTTATTACAGTATCATACTAAAGTAGTCTGATTAGTCGTAGTAATTCATAAATATTTCCAGTATAGTTCTTATTTGGTTTCTAGGCATATAATTTACTTCAAAATTTTATTCTTTATTTGGTTAGTAAGGCCTTTTTTTTTCAATTGTGACGTTTGAAACATTTTCTTGTACTCATGATGATCTAGAATAAAACAGACCAATGATATATACAAATTGACACAATAGGACTTAACTGGTACTTTGCTTTTGAAGCCACTGGTATATATACAAAATATTATTTGAGTACAACAGGAGAGATGCAATCTTATGGATATTTCCGCATTTGTAAGAAACATTCAGCTTGGCAAGCGGACTTGACTAGCCATGTGTAGGACTCAACCCTGCTGACTTCGAAATGATTAGTCATTGGTGTTTTCTCAAGTTCCTGTTAGCCCAAGTGCATCAGTTAAGTAGAGTGTTATGTTGAAAAAAAGGAAAGATGCTACTCTTTTGTTACTTGGAGTACGGATATATGCTATAACATATTACCTTTATGCTCTCTTTGGATTTCAGTATATGCATGCGAACAAATACTCCCAGCGAGTAAGTCACTAATATCAATGCCCAAGAATTATTTGTTTGCTATTCTAATCATTCCAGCAGAGAGCAATGGATATAGAAGAAATATGTAAACAATTGTTATAGAGATTGAACCCTATAAATATCAACTCTCATTGGGTGACTGAATTAGACTCTGGCATGAATTATCAAATTTGTGGTTCTGTACTAAAATAAATTCTGCTCTAATCTAAGCTCTAAGACTACATGAAGTACCATATTTTCTCATTTGTTTGGGTACAGTAAAGAAAATAGGGGCATGCGTTACCAGTGCCACCTTTTATTTGCAATACTACTGTTGGGTCAAGTGATGCCAGGTGTACATTAAGATGTTTAAAAATTTAGATCCATGATGTCGGACATAGTGCAATGTTGAGATCCACTTATTTATGATGGTGAGGATGATTGTTAGCCTGGCATGTGGAGCTGTACTAATAAGCTATGAGAAGGCTGGTGCATGAATTATATTCTCATTGTAAATAAAACACCTGAATTCTTTTGCTAACATGATATATCCGTTGGCAGGTCCTCACATCACAACACCCAAGCGAGTCTGTCACGACTTGCTCGCCATGGCTTACCGTGTCAGTGAGACGGGCGAGCGTGTAATCACCATCAGCAGGTCATTATTCACCACACCCAAGCGAGCGAGATGTTCATACAAAGTTGTGCGCTACTAGCAACATATGTCATAGACGAATAATATATATTGTTTCTCTTCACAAGCATTAAGACTTGACTTTTGTAAATCATGTTACCATTTCTATGACATCAACATTTGGAAGGACATGACATCCAAATACTCTAATAATTGAATAGTACTATTGATAACCCACAAGTGTAGGGGATCGCAACAGTTTTTGATAAGTAAGAGTGTCGAACCCAACGAGGAGCTAAAGGTAGAATAAATATTCCCTCAAGTTCTATCGACCACCGATACAACTCTACGCACGCTTGACATTCTCTTTATCCAGAACAAGTATGAAACTAGAAGTACTTTGTAGGTGTTGTTGGATAGGTTTGCAAGATAATAAAGAGCATGTAAATAAAAGCTAGGGGCTCTTTAGATAAATAAGTAATAAAGTAAATATCGCGAGTGTGGAAAAGTGGTGATAGGAGTTGTGGAATTGTCCCTAAGCAATTGACTATGTTACTAGACCGGTAATCATTATTGCAATTCTATTTGAGGGAGAGGCATAAGCTAACATACTTTATCTACTTGGATCAGATGCACTTATGATTGGAACTCTAGCAAGCATCCGCAACTACTAAAGATTTATTAAGGTAAAACCCAACCATAGCATTAAAGTATCAAGTCCCCTTTTATCCCATACGTAAACAACCTACTTACTCGGGTCTGTGCTTATGTCAATCACGCCACCCACCATAAGCAAATAATAAACATATTGCAAACCCTACATCGGGAATCCCTCACGCTTGCGCGACATGGAGAGCACTATAGGACAACACCAATAATAAAACATGCAACTCAAACCAATCATAGCAATTCATCAATCACCGATAGGTCAATGGAAATCTACTCAGACATCATAGGATGGCAACACATCATTGGATAATAATATGAAGCGTAAAGCACCATGTTCAAGCAGAGGGTATAGAGGGATGTGGGAGAGTGGACCGCTGAATATAGAAGGGGGAAGGTGATGGAGATGTTGGTGAAGATGACGACGGTGTTGGTGAAGATCGCGGTGATGATGATGGCCCCCGGCAGCGCTCCGGCGCCACCGGAAGCAAGGGGGAGAGAGGGCCAATTCTTCTTCTTCTTCCTTGACCTCCTCCCTAGATGGGAGAAGGGGGTTTCCCCTTTGGTCCTTGGCTCCCATGGCTTGGGAGGGGCGAGAGCCCCTCCGAGATTGGATCTATCTCTCTGTTTCCGCGTTCTCTGTTTCTGCCCCTTCACCGTTTCCTTTATATCTAGAGATCCGTAACTCCGATTGGGGTGAATCTTTCGCCCAGATTTTTCTCGTAAAATTAGCTTTCTTGCGGCAAAAGAAGGGCATCAACCGCCTTACGGGTGGCCCACGAGAGGCCAGGGCGCGCTTGCCTCCCTGGGGCGTGCCCCCTATCTCGTGGCCACCTCGGACACCGTTTCACGTTGATTCTTCCTCCAGAAAATCCCAAATATTCCAAAATAATTCTCCGTCCGTTTTTATCCCGTTTGGATTCCGTTTGATATTGGTTTTCTGCAAAACATAAAACATGCAACAAACAGGAACTGACACTGGGTACTGGATCAATATGTTAGTCCCAAAAATAGTATAAAAAGTTGCCAAAAGTATATGAAAGTTGAATAATATTGGCATGGAACAATCAAAAATTATAGATACGACGGAGACGTATCAGCATCCCCAAGCTTAATTCCTGCTCGTCCTCGAGTAGGTAAATAAAAAAAGATAATTTTTGATGTGGAATGCTACCTAGCATAATCTTGATCATATGTCTAATCATGGCATGAATATTAAGAGACGAGTGATTTAAAGCAATAGTCTATCATTTGACATAAAAAACAATAATACTTCGAGCGTACCAATATAGCAATCACGTCTTTTCAAAACAACAAGGCCAAGGCAAGCTTATCCCTACAAAATCATATAGTTTGGCCATGTTTCATTTTCATCACACAAAATGCTCCCATCATGCACAACCCCGATGACGAGCTGAGCAATTGGTTCATACTTTTAAACGCGCTTCAGGTTTTTCAACCCTCACGCAATACATGAGCGCAAGCCATGGATATAGCACTATAGGTGGAATAGAGTATAATGATGGAGATTATGTGGAGAAGACAAAAAAGGAGAAAGTCTCACATTGACGCGGCTAATCAACGGGCTATGGAGATGCCCATCAATTGATGTCAATGTGAGGAGTAGGGATTGCCATGCAACGGATGCACTAGATCTATAAGTGTATGAAACCTCAAACTGGAAACTAATTGGGTGTGCATCCTACTTGCTTGCTCATGAAGACCTAGGGCATTTGAGGAAGCCCATCGTTGGAATATACAAGCCAAGTTCTATAATGAAAAATTCCCACTAGTATATGAAAGTGACAACATAAGAGACTCTCTATATGAAGAACATGGTGCTACTTTAAAGCACAAGTGTGGAAAAAGGATAGTAACATTGCCCCTTTTCTTTTTCTTTTTTCTTTCTTCTTTTTTTCTTTTTTTTCTTTTGGTGGGCTTATTTGGCCCCCTTTTTTATTTTTCTTTTTTATGGGGCAATGCTCTATAATGATGATCATCACACTTTTATTTACTTACAACTCGATATTACAACTCGATACTAGAACAAAGATATGACTCTATATGAATGCCTCCGGCGGTGTACCAGGATGTGCAATGATCTCGCATAGCAATGACATCAAAAAATGGACAAGCCATGAAAACATCATGCTGGCTATCTTACGATCATGCAAAGCAATATGACAATAAATGCTCAAGTCATGTATATGATGATGATGATGGAAGTTGCATGGCAATATATCTCGGAATGGCTATGGAAATGCCATGATAGGTAGGTATGGTGGCTGTTTTGAGGAAGATATAATGAGGCTTATGTGTGATAGAGCGTATCATATCACGGGGTTTGGATGCACCGGCGAAGTTTGCACCAACTCTCGAGGTTAGAAGGGGCAATGCACGGTACCGAAGAAGCTAGCAATGATGGAAAGGTAAAAGTGTGTATAATCCATGGACTCACATTAGTCATAAAGAACTCATATACTTATTGCAAAAGTTTATTAGCCCTCGAAGCAAAGTACTACTACGCATGCCCCTAGGGGGATAGATTGGTAGGAAAAGACCATCGCTCGTCCCCGACTGCCACTCATAAGGAAGACAATCAAAGAAACACCCCATGCTTCAAATTTGTCACACAACGGTTACCATACGTGCATGCTACGGGACTTGCAAACCTCAACACAAGTGTCTCTACAATCCACAACCACCCACTAGCATAACTCTAATATCACCATCTTTATATCGCAAAACTATTGCAAGGAATCAAACATATCATATTCAGCGATCTACA
>LR880968.1:17434970-17448150 GCA_904067115.1 Aegilops sharonensis | reverse complement strand
TGTTCATGAGGTGGTACGATCTTGATGTATCGCGAGCTTTGCTATTATAGTTGGATCTTATGATGTTTCTCCCCCTCTACTCTCTTGTAATGGATTGAGTTTTCCCTTTGAAGTTATCTTATCGGATTGAGTCTTTATGGATTTGAGAACACTTGATGTATGTCTTGCCGTGCTTATCTGTGGTGACAATGGGATATTCACGTGATTCACTTGATGTAGGTTTTGGTGATCAACTTGCGGGTTCAGAGACCTTGTGAACTTATGCATAGGGGTTGGCACACGTTTTTGTCTTGACTCTCTGGTAGAAACTTTGGGGTACTCTTTGAAGTAATTTGTGTTGGTTGAATAGATGAATCTGAGATTGTGTGATGCATATCGTAATCATGCCCACGGATACTTGAGGTGACAATGGAGTATCTAGGTGACATTAGGGTTCTGGTTGATTTGTGTCTTAAGGTGTTATTCTAGTATGAACTCTATGATAGATCGAACGGAAAGAATAGCTTCATGTTATTTTACTACGGACTCTTGAATAGACAGTTAAAAAGGATAACTTTGAGGTGGTTTCGTACCCTACCATAATCTCTTCCATTGTTCTCCGCTATTAGTGACTTTGGAGTGATCTTTGTTGCATGTTCAGGGATATTTATATGATCCAGTTATGTTATTATTGTTGAGAGAACTTGCACTAGTGAAAGCATGAACCTTAGGCCTTGTTTCCTACCATTGCAATAGCGTTTACGCTCACTTTTATCGTTTGTTACCTTGCTGTTTTTATAATTTCAGATTACAAATACCTTTATCTACCATCCATATTGCACTTGTATCACCATCTCTTCGCCGAACTAGTGCACCTATACAATTTACCATTGTATTGGGTGTGTTGGGGACACAATAAGCTCTTTGTTATTTGGTTGCAGGGTTGTTTGAGAGAGACCATCTTCATCCTATGCGTCCTACGGATTGATAAACCTTAGGTCATCCACTTGAGGGAAATTTGCTACTGTCCTACAAACCTCTGCACTTGGAGGCCCAACAACGTCTACAAGGAGAAGGTTGTGTAGTAGACATCAAGCTCTTTTCTGGCGCCATTGCTGGGGAGGTGAGTGCTTGAAGGTATATCTTTAGATCTTGCAATCGAATCTTTTTTGTTTCTTGTTTTATCACTAGTTAGTTTATAAAAGAAAACTACAAAAAAATGGAATTGAGTTTGTCTCATACGCTTCATCTTTTTATTATCTTTCATAAGTATGATAAAAAGGAAAATTATGCTCAAGTTCTAGAAGAAGAAGTCTATAAAATATTTGGTACTAAATCTTTGAATGATGAGCATGATTGCAATGTTGTTAGTATGAACTCCTTGAATATCCATAGTACTAATGATGATTGCACTAGTTATGATGAAAATGTCTCCTATAAGCATGTCGATTTTTGTGGAGTGCATTGGGTTTGCAAGTACACACCAAATAGGGAAATAGATATTGCAAGAGGCATAAGCATTTAGAAACTAAATTGTTGCAAGAAAGGCTAGATAAGAACGGTCAAAATTCACATTTCCTTTGCCATACTTGTGAACTTTGCAATGAACGTGGTCATTTACATCTCCGATGCAAATTATTTCATGATCGACTCGTGTCCAAAAATTGTGATGATTTGATTTCCCTTGCACATTATAATGAACTTAGTTTGCTTTTGGGTTATGAAGAAATGAAACATTTAACTAAGAATCTTCCAGAATTTGTCCTTAAGAAACTCTTTGATTTTGATCTAGAGAAGATTTACATGTATTGTGCGGTGAATTGCATTGAAAATCCTTATATTGCCAATTACCTAAAGAAAAGAAAACAAATAAAAGATGAAGAGAATACTAATTAAAGGGAAGAGACTTCCCATTATCTTCCTATTATTTCTTATGATGAATCAGGTATGGAGGAGGAGCCTTCTATTCAACCAATCTCATCAATAAGGAGCTCAAAGAAGAGGGTTGAACCCACACATGATGTGAGGAAGAAAAAGAAAAAACGGAGAAGCCAAGGTAAAAAGGTATCCCTCCCAAATGATGTTGCTCCTACTACTCATTGTGATGATGATAATTGCTATACTATTGGTGCTATCCATACTATTAATGATGAGAGTGATTATGCTTATGATATGAAAAGGCCCAAGCATGGGGAAGCTATGTTTGATGAGGATGAAATATTTGAGAATATATTTGATGAAATTAATGTTTGTCCCAAGCTTGGGGATGCTACGTTTAATGAAGATGATATTTTTAGCCTCCCAAGTTTTGATATGCAAAGTTGTTATGATGATAGCATGCCTCTTACCTATGCTGATTATATTGATGAAAGTGGGTTTGTAAGAGTGTCAACTTTAGGAAGTAATGATCCCACTATTTTGGAGGATGTTGAATATTATTGTGATGAAAATGAAAGTGGATTTGGAAGAGTGTCAACTTTATTTAGTGATGATTCCACTATCTTGGAAGAGTTTTCAATCGATTATCATGAGAACAAAGTTGCTACTTATGATGATTATTATGATGAAACTTATGCTGTAAAAAGTAGTGATGATTATATTTATAAAACTTGTCATGATTATTATTACCCTTTTTCTGAACATTACTCTTTTAATGTGGAAACAATTTATAGTATTCAAGTCTCTTATGATACTCCCACTATTATTCATGAGAAGAAATTTGCTTATGTGGAGAGTAATAAATTTTCTATGAAAGTAGATCACGAAAAGAATGCTTTATGTGCTGGTTATATTGTTGAATTAATTCATGATTCTACTGAAAATTATTATGAGGGAGGAATATATGCTTGTAGGAATTGCAATAATATCAAGTTTCCTCTCTATGTTCTTAAAATCTTGAAGTTATGCTTGTTTTTCCTTCCTATGCTAGTTGATTATTGTTCCCATAAGTTGTTTGCTCACAAAATCCCTATGCATAGGAAGTGGGTTAGACTCAAATATTCTAGTCATATTCTTAATGATGCTCTATTTATGTTTCAATTCTTATCTTTTATGTGAGCATCATTGAAATCATCATGCATAGCTAGGGGCGTTAAACGATAGCGCTTGTTGGGAGGCAACCCAATTTTATTTTTGTTCTTTTCTTTTCCTCCTATTTAGTAATAAATAATTCATCTAGCCTCTGGTTAGATGTGGTTTTATGTTTTAATTAGTGTTTGTGCCAAGTAGAACCTTTGGGAAGACTTGGGTGAAGTCTATGCTATCTTGCTGCAAAAAACAGAAACTTTAGCGCTCACGAGATTAGCTGCCATTTTTTTAGTGGAGAGCACTTTTAGGTTGATTCTTTTGGAGTTACAGAAGTATTCGCATGATACAGATTACTACAGACTGTTCTGTTTTTGACAGATTCTGTTTCCATTGTGTTGTTTGCTTATTTTGATGAATCTATGAGTAGTATCGGAGGGTATGAACCATAGAGAAGTTGGAATAAATTAGATATTACATCAATATGAATATAGAATGAGTTCACAACAGTACCTAAGTGGTGGTTTTATTTTCTTATACTAACAGAGCTTACGAGTTTTGTGTTGTGAAGTTTTCAGGTTTTGGGTAAAGATTCGATGGACTATGGAATAAAGAGTGGAAAGAGCCTAAGCTTGGGGATGCCCAATGCACCCCAAGGTAATATTCAAGGAAAACCAAGAGCCTAAGCTTGGGGATGCCCCGGAAGGCATCCCCTCTTTCGTCTTCGTTCATTGGTAACTTTACTCGGAGCTATATTTTTATTCGCCATATGATATGTGTTTTGCTTGGAGCGTCATTTTATTTTGTTAGTATTTGCTTTCTGTTATTTAGAATAATATTTTACTTCTTTATTTTCAATAAAAATGTCAAGGACAGCCTTTACCATGCTTATTTTGCAAGTATACATGTTGCTGTTCCAAAACAGAAAGTTTATCGCTGTTGCAAAAAATTCCCTAGAAAAGTCAGAGAGTGATATAATGTTGAATATTTTTGCATATTGAGATCTCATAAATCTTTACAGCGTAGTATTTTTCCTATAATTTTTGGAGTTAGGGAAGTATGATGAATCTTGCATTCTTTACAGACTATACTGTTTTGGCAGATTGCTGTTATATTTGCATTGTTTGCATATGCTTGCTTGTTTAATGATTCTATTTAAGGATAGGAGTGTTAAATATGCAGATACATTTACTATGCAATGTTGAATAATAATTTTAGTGATTTGTTACAGTAGAGAATGATAAGGTTTTTGCATTGTTTTATACTAACTTATCTCACGAGTTCTTGTTGAGTTTGGTGTGGATGAAGTTTTTGAGATTTAGGAAACCGTGATATGAAAGGAATTAAGGAGACACAAAAGCTCAAGCTTGGGGATGCCCAAGGCACCCCAAGATAATATTTCAAGAAGTCTCAAGCATCTAAGCTTGGGGATGCCCCGGTAGGCATCCCACCTTTCTTCTTCAACAATTATCGGTTAGTATCGGTTGAACCTAAATTTTTGCTTGTTCACATGAGTTGTGTTGTCCTTGCAATGCCATTTTATTTTATTTTGCTTGAAGTTTGAATAAAGTACTTAAGATCTGAAATAATTAAATGAGAGAGAGTCTTCATATAGCTACATATTTATTTAACTACTCATTGATCTTCACTTATATCTTTTTGGAGTAGTTTGTCAGTTACTCGTGTGCTTCACTTATATCCTATGAGTAAATGGTTGAATGATTTGAATACCATAAATCTGAAATTATATATGCACTTGAACAATTCATGAAAGAATATTGAAGGAAGAGAGATTTCACATATAAATACTACCTTAGACATCTTCTATGATTGTGAGCCCCATTAACTATTTTCAAACCTGAGCAAATTAGTTGAAATTGGACAAGGAAGACAACATAATGAGTTATGCTTGGGTATATTTGTATAGAAGTTATATTTTTATAGATCCTCCAACATGTGGTGCTTGCTATTTAGAAACCATTGCTAGCCAAAATATCTGTACTAAGCGGGAATACTGCTTGTGCGTCCAAATCCCTTGAACCAAGTTTCTTCCATGAGTGTCCACCATATCTACCTATTTGCGGTATTTACCTGCCGTTCCAAGTAAATTTGCATGTGCCAAACTCTAAACCCTCAAATAATAATATGTTTTGTCTGCCAGAATCACTCATGTAGCGACTAGGGGCTGTCAGTATCTTCCATGCTAGGTGGGTTATTCTCATGATGAGTGGACTCCGCTCATCATTCACGAGAAAAATGTCTAGTAACTGGGATGCCCAGTCCCATGATCAAAAGATAAAAATCAAATCAAAATAATTGCAAGCAAAAACTCCCCCAGGATTGATGTTAGTTGGAGGGACCCGTTGTTTCGGGCAAGCCATGGATTGATGATTGTTGGTGGAGGGGGAATAAAAACCTTACCATTCTGTTTTGGAACCGCCTATAATGTATGTAGTATGGAAGATATTGGGAACTCTTGTTTGTTATGTTGACAATGAAAGCATACTTCTCAAAATTATTTATCTCTATTTCAAAATCCAGCTCTGGCACCTCTGCAAATCCCTGCTTCCCTCTGCGAAGGGCCTATCTTTACTTTTATGCAAGAGTCACTACTATTCCTTCTCATTTCAACCTACTCTTTAGTTGGAAAGCATCATGTGATGGGGAAAGATCTAAGCATATATTGCCATGCAAATATATTTGCTCATGAATTATTATTGTTGAAAATTATCTATATGATAAGTGAGTTGGGAGGCAAAACACCAAGCCCCTATCTTTCTCTGTATTCGATGGATGCCATTTGTTTTTACAATATGCTTTTAGTGGTAGCAATCATGGAAGACTATATGATAGTTGAGTATGTGGAGTTTGCTAAATCAAAGCTCTGACATAGACCCTTCCTGAAAATAAGATGAATTGTAATTGTTTGATGACTGAGAATGAAGTTTGCTAGTTTTCAAGAAAGTTTATGGTCTATGCTTTAACATGTGAATAGATTGTTACTTGATCTTGAGAAGTTTTATGAGATGAACTACTGTTATGACATATAATCATGCTAGAAAAGGTGATTGAAATCATCATTGATCAAACTTGTGCACCTGCTAGCATTCACACTTCATAAATTTCTTTCTTTTATCATTTACCTACTCGAGGACGAGAAGGAATTATGCTTGGGGATGGTGATACGTCTCCAACGTATCTATAATTTATGAAGCATTCATGCTATTATATTACCAGTTTTTGATGTTTCTGGGCTTTATTATACACTTTTATATTATTTTTGGGACTAACCTATTAACCAGAGGCCCAGCCCATATTACTGTTTTCTTGCCTATTTCAGTGTTTCGAAGAAAAGGAATATCAAACGGAGTCCAAACGGAATGAAGCCTTCGGGAGCGTGATTTTTGGAACGAACGTGATCCAGGAGACGTGGAGCTGAAGTCAGGGAAGCTTCGAGGAGGCCACGAGGCAGGGGGCGCGCCCACCCCCTGGGCGCGCCCTCCACCCTCGTGGCCCCCCCCGTGGCTCCACTGACCGACTTCTTTCGCCTATATAAGTCCATATACCCTAAAACCTTCGAGGAGGACAATAGATCTGGAGTTCCGCCGCCGCAAGCCTCTGTAGCCACCAAAAACCTATCGGGACCCTGTTCCAGCACCCTGCCGGAGGGGGGATCCCTCAGCGGTGGCCATCTTCATCATCCCGGTGCTTTCCACGACGAGGAGGAAGTAGTTCACCCTCGGGGCTGAGGGTATATACCAGTAGCTATGTGTTTGATTTCTCTCTCTCTATCTATCTCTCTCTCTCTCTCTCTCTCTCTCTCTCTCTCTCTCTCGTGTTCTTGGTTTGGCACGATCTTGATGTATCGCGAGCTTTTCTATTATAGTTGGATCTTATGATGTTTCTCCCCCTCTACTCTCTTGTAATGGATTGAGTTTTCCCTTTGAAGTTATATTATCGGATTGAATCTTTAAGGATTTGAGAACACTTGATGTATGTCTTGCCGTGCTTATCTGTGGTGACAATGGGATATTCACGTGATTCACTTGATATATGTTTTGGTGATCAACTTGCGGGTTCAGTGACCTTGTGAACTTATGCATAGGGGTTGGCACACGTTTTTGTCTTGATCTCTGGTAGAAACTTTGGGGCACTCTTTGAAGTACTTTGTGTTGGTTGAATAGATGAATCTGAGATTGTGTGATGCATATCGTATAATCATGCCCACGGATAATTGAGGTGACAATGGAGTATCTAGGTGACATTAGGGTTCTGGTTGATTTGTGTCTTAAGGTGTTATTCTAATATGAACTCTATGATAGATCGAAGAGAAAGAATAGCTTCATGTTATTTTACTACAGTCTTGAATAGATAGATCAAAAGGAATAACTTTGAGGTGGTTTCGTACCCTACCATAATCTCTTCGTTTGTTCTCCGCTATTAGTGACTTTGGAGTGATCTTTGTTGCATATTGAGGGATATTTATACGATCCAGTTATGTTATTATTGTTGAGAGAATTTGCACTAGTGAAAGTATGAACCTTAGGCCTTGTTTCCTATCATTGCAATACCGTTTACGCTCATTTTTATCGTTTGTTACCTTGCTGTTTTTATAATTTCAGATTACAAATACCTTTATCTACCATCCATATTGCACTTGTATCACCATTTCTTCGCCGAACTAGTGCACCTATACAATATACCATTGTATTGGGTGTGTTAGGGACACAATAGACTCTTTGTTATTTGGTTGCAGGGTTGTTTGAGAGAGACCATATTCATCCTACTCCTCCTACGGATTGATAAACCTTAGGTCATCCGCTTGAGGGAAATTTGCTACTGGCCTACAAACCTCTGCACTTGGAGGCCCAACAACGTATACAAGAAGAAGATTGTGTAGTAGACATCATGTATTCGAGGACGACGCCTACGGAATTATAAACCTTAGGTCACCCATAATGTATTGTTTTCTATTCCAAGAAGATAAGAGATGGTGGTGGGTTTGAGGGCGATCTAGCCATGTATTCGAGGGTTTTGGGACTGGGTTAGTGTAGCGATGGATAGGGCTGTCAGCGAGATGTGCTTTTCGTGTTGCATTGTGTTGATATTTGTTATGTTACTAACTGCAGTTATATCTTAAATATCATTCCAATCAAAATTCCATATTACTCCCTCCATTTAAAAATATAAGATGTATTAGTTTTTGTGAAAGTTAATCATGTGCAGGTCTGATCAAGATTTTAGAAACAAAAAATACCAATATGTAAATTATCAAATTTGTATAATTAGGTCCATCACGAAAAGTCTTTCCAATGACTTGCATGAAAATCGATACAACTTATATACTGAAATGGATGGAGTATATATAAATTATCTACATAAAGGATGTAAAATCCACTTTTCGAAACTTCAAGATAGAAAAACTGAATTGAGGGAACAATCTCGTTTGACCAACATTTACTAACCAGGATTTTCACCAATTTTGTTATATATGATTATCGACTTCTCAACTTCCAAGTAAAATGTAACTAAATAGTTTATGTTGAAAGAAGACATACGGCATACTATTTTGTTTGAACTAATTGTTCAGAAACAAAATATATACACATAATCATTTTTACTCTATCTTCATCCATAGAATGTACTCAGTAAGGCATACTCTTTAATCGGGACTTTACTCCCAATCCAACGTCATACCTCCCAATAAGCTTAACCTCAACATTTGGGTCATTCCAATGTAAGACGCTTCTCACTTTAACTACAAGATCATCAAAGCTTGGACTTGTGTCAAAAACCAAAGCCTCTCCCCTTCATCGTCAGTTCCAAGCATACATATCGTCTTGTCCAAGTAATGAACATTTACGAGTTTATGCATCTAAGAAAATTGGAAACAATATAATCAATCCATATATGTCATCCAACCAACTCAAATGGACAAATAAACCTAATTATACACAAATTAGACAAATAACTACTATTGATAGTCAAGTTAACCTAACCATTAACCCTAACCCCTACCCTAACCCCCACCACTAACCCCTAACCATAACCCTCACCCTAACACTAACCCCTAACCCTAACCCTCACCCTAACACTAACCCCTAACATAACCACTATAACCCTAACCCTCACCCTAACACTAACCCCTAACATAACCCTAAACCTTGCCATAAATGAGCCATAAATGGATCATAAATGCATACGGCAAGATGAACACCTAGGGTTTGCAATAAATTGACCAAATCCACACAAAACAAAGATCTCAACCAATCAAAAGGAGGGGAAATGGGGGAGGTACCTTGGGTGATGAAAATACTCCGGATCCACCTGTGAAATCTCAAGCAAATGGAGGGGATCTAGGGGGGCTTGTGAGGGGGAGAGAGGAGGGAGAGTGGCTTAGCACGGGGAAGAAGATGAGTGGGGAAGAAGATTGATGGTGGGCCCACAAACCAGCCCCTCCCACCCTTATCCACCTCCTAGCACCCTACCGCCAGGGGTGCTGGCGGTATGCTTCAGTACCCTACCGCCATGGGCCCTGGCGGTACGCCATTTTCCACGTCAGCACGGGCAAACGGCCGCCAGTCACCGTCCAGGGACCTACCGCCACGGCCCATGGCGGTAGGGCATGCACTACTAGCGCCACAGCCCTGGCGGTAGGCAAAAGGGTCAGATCCTGAATTTGTTTGCTAAGAGGGACAAAACATCAAATTTTGCCTTGTTGTGATGCATGGGCCGGCCTTTCGAGCGATCAGTTCGCCCCAACCCACAAGCAAGGTGTGGACACATCTGTAGTTCACTGTCAGCGTACCCATGCTGCAGTCAAATGCGAAAACGTGCATCTCGTGCCTGCATGTGCCTTCAAACCTATTCCTTATCCATGCATATGTGACAGAGAGCTGCCGTGTGTGCGTGTCCAATCTGCTCGTTGCATTGGTAGCGATTTCCATCCATCCATCCATCGGTGTCACGAGGCTATATATACTACGGCTGGCTGCTAGCTTCAAACGCACAAGCAACCTCGGTACGCACGCCATTGGTATGAAGCGATGCATGGTTCTTAGCACCCTGCTGATGCTTGCACTGCAGGCAGCCCTCGTCGTTGCAGACGAAGCAGCCATGGCGGCGGCCAAGAAGAGGCCGTGGAAGTGTTGCGACAAGGCCTTCTCCACCATGTCCATCCCGCCGATCTGCCGCTGCATGGACGAGCTCTTCGAGTGCCCCTCCACCTGCAAGTCCTGCGGGCCGTCCATGGCCGACCCGCCCCGCATCATCTGCCAGGACCAGTACGTAGGCGACCCCGGGTCCTATGCCGGCCGTGGGATTGCTGCGACTCGCCTACTTGCTGTTGGAAATATGAGCAAATTACTACGAGATTTAATCTGAATAAACAGAAGATAAATCATGATAGTAGTAGCAAAGATTAAACTAATCATGCGAACTAGCATAGCAGATGAACAATCACATCTAAGGCACATACTAGAAACATGAATTCAATCACGATCTTGAACAAGAAGGATAGAATCACATACGGTGTAGTGGGAACAGCACCGCCGGCATTGTTGTTGTCGTTCATGTCGTCGAGGATGAGGATGTCGAGGTCGGGGAAGAAGTCGACGTTGACAAAGTCGTCGCCTTCAGCAGTCGTGCGAGTGCGCTCCCCAAAAACCTGATTGTCCCTCTCCCGTACAAGATCACGAGAGGCGGGGTTCAGGAAGCCTGCTATCCCTTCTCGCGGTGCACCCCACGTCCGAGTCCGAGGCCGGGTAGATCGTGGGAGTAAACCCCACTTCGGAGTCGCGATCCAAAAGAATCGGAAACTGTTAAGTAATTAACACGTCCATTAATTAATGAATCATTATTTTTTTTCCGAACAGCAAAAATATAGACAACATGCATAGCTCTGCCCTTGACTCGGCTCAATCCCACAACCCGCCGACGAGGCGAGCGAGGAGGAGGAGCACGTGTAGGTCTCCTCTTCTCATGCTCATATAAGTGGTAGAAGAGCTCACCTTATAAAGAGGTGCAACTCTCACTCAAGTTTCATGGTAGGACTAAACTTTAGTCTCACTCACTCCACTCACATGTGTGCATGAATGGACCAAGAAAATTTTAGAATTTTAGTTGGGCTTCGGGCCAAAGGCCTACTAAAAAAATTCCAACACTTACACCGTGTCCAATCCGCCGACGTGCCGCTGCGGGGACGAGGTCGACAAGTGTGCTCCGACCTGCAAGAACTGTCTGCCGTCCAGGTCCCGCCTTTCCCGCCGCGTCTGCATCGACAGCTACTTCCGGACCCTTCCTGCCCACATGCACGCCGCCGCCAGAGGCCGTAGCCGCCGGCGGTAACTAGCCGCTACGTTGGTCAACCGATCAGAGCATCTCCAGTCGCGACCCCAACAGGCCCCCCAGGCGACTTTTTTGGCGCCGGTGCCAAAAAAAGGCCCAGTCGCGCCCCCAGGACGACGAAAAGCGCCGGTTCGGCCCTTTTTTCTGCCCGGCGGCCGCAGGCCGAACCCGGCGCGCTGGGGGTCGCTTGGGGGCTCCGGCGCAAGGGAAAAGCGCGGGTGGCCCACGCCGTCAGGTGAAAATTGAAGATGTTCTTCCCCGACTCGCCTCCCACCCCCCGCGCTCACGGCCGCCACTAGGTATATCCCGGCGCCGCCCCGCCGCCCTTCAACGCTAGGTAGCCATTCCCCGCCGGAAAAATAGCAGAGGTTCGCCGCGGTAGCCCCTCCGACACCAGCTGGGCGTTTCCGGCCGCCTTATCCGGCCGCGGAGGGGCAGTTTAGCGGTGGGTGCACACCCACCGCGCGCTAGGTGTTCGGCGATTTGCCTGCCTCAGCAATGGACTCGGATGTCGAGGAAGTGCTCGCCGCGCTGCTGGAGGAGGAAGCCGAAGCCGACGTCTAGGAAGAAGAGCATCTCATGGTGCTCGCCGCCCTCGCCCAGCTGCTGGCGAGCAATCAAAAGCCGTGGCGAGGTGGCTCGGCACCGGGGCGGGAGAAAGCAAAGAACCGGCATCGTCTCGAAGGCTACTGCATGCTATACTCCGACTACTTCGCCGATGCTCCACTTCACGGCGACAGAACATTTCGGCGTCGTTATCGGATGAGCAGAAAGCTTTTCCTCAGGTTTGTGAATTCCATCTGGGAGTTCGACAACTACTTCAAATGCAAGATGGATTGCACCGGCAAACTTGGATTCACCTCCATCCAGAAATGCACGACGGCAATGAGGATGCTTGCATACGGAGCTCCCGGTGACTCATAGGACGACTATGGGCGCATGGCCGAGTCCACCAGCATAGAGTGTTTCTACAAGTTCTGTCGGGCAGTGGTGGCAGTGTTTGGACCGCAATACTTGAGAACACCCAATGCGGAAGACACTGCTCGGATCCTAGCACAGAATGCTGCAAGAGGATTTCCTGAGATGCTTGGAAGCATCGACTGCATGCATTGGAAATGGAAGAATTGCCCATTTTCTTGGCAGGGGATGTACAAAGGCGCCAAAGGCAGTTGCAGTGTGGTACTTGAGGCAGTGGCCACACAGGACCTCTGGATTTGGCACTCCTTCTTTGGTATGCCAGGAACTCACAATGACATCTGTGGGGAACATAGTAATTTCAAAAAAATTCCTACGCACACACAAGATCATGGTGATGCATAACAACGAGAGGGGAGAGTGTGTCTACGTACCCTTATAGACCGAAAGAGGAAGCGTTAGAACAACATGGTTGATGTAGTCATACGTCTTCAAGGCCCGACCGATCAAGCACCGAAACTACGGCACCTCTGAGTTCTAGCACACGTTCAGCTCGATGACGTCCCTCGAACTCCGATCCAGTCGAGTGTCGAGGGAGAGTTTCATCAGCACGACGGCGTGGTGACGATCTTGATGTTCTACCATCGCAGGGCTTCGCCTAAGCACCGCAACAATATTATCGAGGAGGACTATGGTGGAGGGGGAACCGCACACGGCTAAGAGATCAAGAGATCAATTGTTGTCTCTATGGGGTGCCCCCCTGCCCTCGTATATAAAGGAGCCAGGGGGAGGGGGTCGGCCGGCCAGGAGGGGCGCGCCGGGAGGAGTCGTCCTCCCACCGGGAGTAGGACTCCCCCCTTCCTTGTTGGAGTAGGAGAGGAGAGGGAAGGATAGAGAGGGGGAAAGGAAAGGGGGG
>LR880968.1:17409715-17434283 GCA_904067115.1 Aegilops sharonensis | reverse complement strand
GGACTCCGAACTACCTTCGGTACATCAAAGCATATAAACTCATAATATAACTGTCATCTAACTTAAGCGTGCGGACCCTACGGGTTCGAGAACAATGTAGACATGACCGAAACACGTTTACGGTCAATAACCAATAGCGGAACCTGGATGCTCATATTGCATCCCACATATTCTACGAAGATCTTTATCGGTCAAACCGCATAACAACATACGTTGTTCCCTTTGTCATCGGTATGTTACTGTTGGGGATTGTTGCAGAAAATAAAAAAGTTTCTACGCATCACCAAGACCAATCTATGGAGTCATCTAGCAACGAGAGAGATAGGAGTGCATCTACATACCCTTGTAGATCGCGAGCGGAAGCGTTCAAGAGAACGGGGTTGATGGAGTCGTACTCGTCGTGATCCAAATCACCGAAGATCCTAGTGCCGAACGGACGGCACCTCCGCGTTCAACACACGTACGGAGCGGAGACGTCTCCCGCACCTTGATCCAGCAAGGAGGAGGGAGAGGTTGAGGAAGAGAGCTCCAGCAGCAGCACGACGGCTTGGTGGTGATGGAGAGGCAATACTCCGGCAGGGCTTCGCCATGCATCTGTGGAGGATGAGAGGTGTTGGGGAGGGGAGAGGCTGCGCCTTGGAGGTGTGTGTGCAGCCATCCCCTCGCCCCTCTATTTATAGGGGAAGGGGGAAGGGGCCGGCCCCCTCTAGATGAGATCTAGAGGGGGGGGTGGCGGCCAAGGGGAGGGGGCTTGCCCCTCAAGCAAGGGGGGTGCCCCCTCTAGGGTTCCCCCCCCCCCCCCCAAACTCTAGGTGCATGGGCCCAAGGGGGGGTGAGGGAGTCCTGGACTAGGGGGTGTCCGGATAGCCGAACTATCATCGCGGCTGGACTCCAAGACTATGAAGATAGAAGATTGAAGACTTCGTCCCGTTTTCGGATGGGACTTTCCTTGGCATGGAAGGCAAGCTTGGCGATACGGATATGTAGATCTCCTACCATTGTAACCGACTCTGTGTAACCCTAACCCTATCCGGTGTCTATATAAACCGGAGGGTTTTAGTCTGTAGGACGAAGAACAATCATACCATAGGCTAGCTTCTAGGGTTTAGCCTCCTTGATCTCGTGGTAGATCTACTCTTTTACTACCCATATCATAAATATTAATCAAGCAGGAGTAGGGTATTACCTCCATCGAGAGGGCCCGAACCTGGGTAAAAACGTCGTGTACC
Organism: Aegilops sharonensis; assembly: GCA_904067115.1. Lineage (NCBI taxonomy): Eukaryota > Viridiplantae > Streptophyta > Magnoliopsida > Poales > Poaceae > Aegilops > Aegilops sharonensis. Next base: position 17,433,054 of record LR880968.1, on the reverse strand, counting down.
TTGTCTCCTGTTACCATCCGCGTAGACGCACAGTTCGGGACCTCCTACCCGAGATCCGCCGGTTTTGACACCGACGTTGGTGCTTTCATTGAGAGTTCCTCTGTGTCGTCACCTATAGGCCCGATGGCTCCTTCGATCATCAACAACGACGCGGTCCAGGGTGAGACTTTTCTCCCCGGAAAGACCTTCGTATTCCGCGGCTTTGCACTGCGGGCCAATTCGCTTGGCCATCTGGAGCAGATCGGAAGCTACGCCCCTGGCCATCAGGTCAGATTTGGAAGTTTGAACTATACGGCCGATGTCCGCGGAGACTTGATCTTTGACGGATTCGAGCCACAGCCGAGCGTGCCGCACTGTCTCGATGGGTATGATCTAGCTCTGCCGCCGAACAGTGCCCTGGAGGCCGCACCAGCATCCGCTCCGACCCTTAGTCCGGAGCCGGACTCCCCGATCGAGGACGAGTGGTTGGACACCGCCTCGGGGGCTACGATCTCTACGGTGATTGAGCCGAACTCCATCCCTATCCTTTACGAAGACCGTGAGTCCAAGGTGCCGGACTCCTCTCCGGACTCCGAACCCTCCGCGCCCCTGCCAATCGAATCCGATTGGGCGCCGGTCATGGAGTTCACTGCCGCGGACATCTTTCAGCACTCGCCCTTTGGCGACATCCTAAATTCACTAAAGTCTCTCTCTTTATCCGGAGAGCCCTGGCCGGACTACGGTCGGGAAGGTTGGGATGCGGACGACGAAGAAATTCAACGCCCACCCACCACCCACTTCGTAGCCACTGTCAAAAGCTTACACGACGTGCTCGATTTCGACTCCGAAGACATCGACGGTATGGACGACGATGTAGGAGACAACCATGAACCAGCGCCTATAGGATGCTGGACAACCACCTCATCCCATGATGTATACATGGTGGATACACTTAAAGGAAATGAAGACGAGGAACAACGGGACGCTACAAAGGATAAATCCCTCGAAAAGCAGTCAAAACGACAACGTAAACGCCGCACCAAGTCCCGCCTCAACAAAGACCCAGCCATAGAGCAGGGCGAACCGGTGGGCGACGGACATGCTATCGAGCAACCGTCCGAACAGGACAACTTGGATAAACAACCCGTCCCCGGTGAAGATAACAGTCCGGACGATCTCACGCCGGACAAATTGTTGGAGCAGAATAACCTCCACAAAAGGCTCGTCGCCACTGCGCGTAGCCTGAAAAAGCAGAAGCGGAAGCTCAAAACAGCGGAAGATGCACTCAGAATCAGATGGAGCAAAGTATTCAACACCGCAGACAAATACAGCGACAGTCGCCGAACAAAGAGCTACCCAAAGAGAAAACTATTGCCCGAATTTGATGAGGAGGCCATAGAGCCCCCACAATCAAAAAGTAAGAAGGCCACCCGGTCTTATCGACGACCCCACGGCAAAAAGAGAGCGGCAAATGGCGCCGCACACAAGCCGGTACGCAATCCGCAGAAGGATTCACATCAAAAGGATGGCCCAGTTAGGTCCAACTATGGGCCGAGAAAGCAAGCTCTTCAAAGCAATGCAACAGGCCAAATATCCGAACATCACGGCACACCCAAATATAGGGGCGCCACACACCCCCTGTGTTTCACCGATGAGGTGCTGGATCACGAATTCCCAGCGGGATTCAAACCCGTAAACATAGAGGCATACGACGGAACAACAGACCCTGGAGTCTGGATTGAGGATTATATCCTCCACATACACATGGCTAGAGGAGATGATCTCCACGCCATAAAATACTTACCCCTCAAGCTCAAAGGGCCAGCTCGGCATTGGCTTAAAAGCCTCCCCGAAAATACAATTGGAAGCTGGGAAGAGCTTGAGGATGCGTTTCGGGCAAATTTTCAGGGGACCTATGTCCGCCCTCCGGATGCAGACGATCTAAGTCACATAACTCAACAGCCCGGAGAGTCAGCCCGGAAATTCTGGAACAGGTTCCTTACTAAAAAGAACCAAATAGTCGACTGTCCGGACGCCGAAGCCTTAGCAGCCTTCAAACACAACGTCGGAGATGAATGGCTCGCCAGACACCTCTGTCAAGAAAAGCCAAGAACAATGGCCGCATTAACAAGCCTCATGACCCGCTTTTGCGCGGGAGAGGATAGCTGGCTAGCAAGATGCAGCACCAGCGACCCAAGTACATCCGAAGTTAGGGATGGAAATGGGAAACCACGGCGCAACAAGGACCAGCGCCGGATTAAAAGGAACGGTCCAAAGAGCGCGGCAGTCAACGACGGATTCAAAAGCTCACGGCAGAACAATAAAAAACTGCCCCTTAAGGACAATAGCGATGAGCTATCAAACATAAACAAAATCTTGGACAAGATATGTCAAATCCACAGTACACCCGGGAAGCCTGCTAACCATACCCACAGAGATTGTTGGGTCTTCAAGCAGTCCGGCAGACTCAACGCCGAACACAAGGGGCTCGACACACCAAGCGAGGATGATGACGAACCCAACAAGAAGAGCACCGGAAAACAAAAGAATTTCCCACAAGAGGTTAAAACAGTAAACTCACTTCACGTGATAAAAGGAAAAAACATAGCGGCGCCCATTAAGATGCACGCCGCACATACTACCCTAGCGGAGTACCAACACTGGTTGTCAAAACCAATCACCTTCGACCATCAGGACTACTCCGAAAGTAACCGGAACGCAGGATGGACTGCCTTGATATTGGATCCTATAATTGATGGATTCCAATTTACACAAGTCCTCATGGATGGCGGCAGTGACATAATCCTGATATATCAAGACACAATCCGCAGGATGGGGATAGACCCAACCAAAATTCGCCATAGCAACACCTCCTTTAAAGGGGTAATGCCAGGCCCATATGCCCATTGTACGGGCTCCCTACTGCTAGAAGTTGTGTTCGGTTCATCCCACAACTTCCTCGCGAAAAGTTAGTCTTCCATGTCGCCCCATTTAAAAGTAGCCATCAAGCACTATTGGGACGCGAAGCTTTCGCCCGCTTTAACGCAATACCGCATTATGCATCTCTTACACTTAAAATGCCCGGTCCACGCGGCATCATCTCATTAAAAGGGAGTATTAAGTGTTACTCGAGCACGGAAGAATGCGAGGCTGCCTTGACAGCCCCACACCAATCCGGCTCCGCTAACCAAAGCACCTGAATAGGTAATTCGAACCCCGGACACGGCTAGACGAGTCCGGCGCCTACTAGCGGCATGCCCCCGTACAAGAGGCTGCACGCATGTACAACACGAGACAATAAAGCTCAATTTTATTCACTTCTCTAATCGTACACTGTTTATTTAAATATAAAGTACATTTTTCGCACGATCTTTTTTCTTTTCAAATAAGTTCCTCTCTTTTACAGATGAACAACGTGCTACACCCGTCCAGGATACGACACAACGGAGACACATGCGCAGACGTGCAGTAGGGACCCGTTGCGAGGATTCTTTTCAGATTAAGACCCTGCGTAAACCTTTTTTACTGTCTCTCGTTGATATACATCCCCCGGTTTCTTACTATAACCGAGGAGGAGGCTGGCATTTTGGCATTGGCCGCACCAGAATTTTTGCGCGTACCTGGACACCAGGGGCTTAGGGCATTATTCTTCCCGTTTTCATAAAGACCGAATACCTTAGGGAGTGTTCGGCGTCTCGAGTTAGGCCTTATATGCATCAGCTCCGAATCATGTCTTTGGTAAAATGTTGGGTTTGCCCCGCTCCTGTGTTCTGCTGCCTTACGTTCCGTTCTATCGGCTAACGCGGCACCAGGAGAACTACTGCGATTGTGCCCCGGTTTCGCCGGGCGAGCACCTCAGTAGAGAAAGCCGAAAACTGACTGTCATGATATAGCGGGAGACTGGTCAACCACTCGATGACTCACCGGAATGTTTAGAATTCCTCCGCATTAACGAAGGACCGTTTTTTGGTCAGGCACATACGCACCCCGAATTCGGGAGAGTGCGGTGCCACCAGGGGCTATATAGTAGCCCCACCCTCGAACTCCTATGGCTAAGTGAAAGTGATAAAACATTATAGTCCGGTTGCCTAGTTTGCTACGCTACCACCTCCTTAATGGGACCAAGACGTTGGATTAAGTGTGAAAAAGCGCCTTCTTTGCAAACACCCCTGCACTATGTGCGTGGGGGCTGAAGCCAAGGACTGCCATCTTTCAGGTTATATATACAAATACATCAACGGCCGCACAGGGAGTAGTTTACTACTTGAACGCACAAGTATAAAAAGCTCTTATATTATATTGAAACATTGTTTTCACAAATCATACATGTCATTTAAACATAATATCCTTCGAGCACTGCGTCTCTATTAAACGAGCGCCCTGCAGGACTTCCTCAAAATAGTGCTCGGCAGGTACTCGGCTCCTGTCCGAATCTTGGGATGCAACGTCGGTGGCCTTCATCTCCGCCCAGTATATCTTGACACGGGCCAGAGCCATCCGCGCTCCCTCAATACACGCCGACCGCTTCATTGCGTCGACACGCGGTACCGCACCAAGGAACTGCTGCACTAAACCAAAATAACTCTTCGGCTGGGGTCCGCCTGGCCACAAATGAGTCATGACATGCTTCATGACAAGTCCGGATAAACGATTCAGCTCGGCCCATTCGGCCAACCGATCGGTCAACGGAAGAGGACGCTCCGGACTATGGAATTGCGACCAATATAGCTCTTCCCTTCTGTGCCCCTTCTGGCCTCGGAAGTGCTCAATCGCGTCCGCAGCGCTCGCCGCTAAGTCCAGATAAGCATCCTCCGAACTCCACAACTTGTCCAACTGAGCATACTTCGGATCCGTATATTTCCTCCGCAGCAGAAACGGTTTTCCAGCCGCAATAGCCCCGGCCTGACTCAGCTCCTCCTTGGCAGCTCTCAAAGCGGAACGGGCATCCTTGGATTCGGCGGTGGCCTTTTCAGGCCCTCTTGCTCCGCTTGACGTTCTTTTTCAAGAACCTCACAGCGGTCGGTAGTATTCTTCAACTTTATGGCCATATCGGCCATTTCCTCTTTGCTTCGGCAGTGAGCAGCCCGTTCGGCTTTTAGCTCTTCGGCCGCCCTTAAAGCGGCCGCATTACTATTTCTCGCTTGCTCTTTAGCTCGGGCGAGTTCCGCCCGCAGCTCCTCCACAGCAGCGGCACCACCTGCATTAAGCATACAAGTAGTAAGGTATGGGCGTCAAGCTCCCTTACCAGGTGTTCGCGTAGAAGTTGCATACCTTGTGACTCGTCAAACCGTTTATTGACCAGCGCGATGTCCACATCCGCCTCGTCAAGTTGCCGCTTTAGTTCGGCATATTCATCAGTCCGGCTGGCCGCCGGATGACCCGCCACCTATTTATGAGCGGCGATATGTTATAACTGAGATTATGATCCTCGGCATGCTGTCAATTTTGACAACATACCGAGTCTCAGGGGCTACTATCTATACAGGGCACATTTTATATGCATAACTGTCAGAAGGTACATCATTTTTGCGTACCTCGAATCCCGTCAGTAAGCTTTTGACGGCTTCATGCAATCCGCTCTCAGCGGATGCAATTCTTTCAATCACCGTACCCATTAGCGCACGGTGATCTTCTGAGATAGCCGCTCGCCCGAGCAGATCCTTCAGCTGCTCCGACCGCACACCAGTTGGCGCCGGACCTTCCGACCCCGCCGGACCCGGGGAAACCCTCCGCGACGACACCTCAGGGTCGTCCGCCTCACATGATGGTGCGACAGGTGGAGGCGTTTCGCTTTCCATCATCTCCGGAAGAAGAAACCCCCGAAGACGAGCTCTGCTGAGAAGGGCTGAGATACGAACTACAAGGTACAATTTCGGTTATCTTCAGAAATAAATGCAGGGATGTTCCTTATTTACAAGACCCCTTCTTTTTACTTACGGCTCGCTGGAGGTCTGATCCCCTTGGGGAAATAGTGCGGCTGGGTTACTTCCTAGCGCCGGACTCTTCGACGAAGATTTCTTTCCCCTCTTTGAGGCCTTGACCTCTGGATCTTCCAAAGTGGTCCTCTTCTCTCCTTGGAGGGTGGGACTTTTGATCCCTCCTTCCTCAGAAGCCTCCTTCGAGGAGGCAGTTGCTTCCCTGCTCCCCCCTTCGCCTTCTTTAAAAGGCGCGACCTTCAACATCTTGGTCAGCATGGGATCCGGCGTGGTCTCTGGGAGGGGAGTCGGACACCTTATCAACTTTTCCTTCGCTATCCACCCCTGTTCAAGAAACAGCTCCTTTAAGGGCAAGTTTACGATAAATGAACGGACAGCCTGTCCGGGTACAGGACTACTTACTTGAGTATCTGGGCGATTGCAGCTTAGTCTTGTGTCCTGAGTCAGGTCCGGACACTTCTCTTGTGATCCGAAGAACAGTTTATACATCTCCACGCGGGTGTCGTACCCATAAAATGTTGGAGAGCTCGTGGTCCCTCCGGATTAAAGTCTCACAGACGGAGGGGGCGATGTTTGCAGGGCAGAAGGCGCCGAATCAACATAACCTGCGCCACTGCGACCAGATTGATCTCTCTTTCTTGGAGGTCTCTAATACGGCCCTGCAACAGAGGAACGTCCTTGGACGGCCCCCAGTCGAGCCCCTTGTTGACCCATGACGCCAGCCGCTGTGGTGGACCTGAGCGGAAGGCGGGAAGCGCCACACATTTGGTGCCCCTGGGAGCGGTGATATAAAACCACTCCCGTTTCCACTAACCAAGCTCCTCTTGAAAAGAGCCCTCGGGCCACGGAGCATCAGCACACTTGCTTATGACCGCCCCTCCGCACTCTGCTTGTTGCCCCTCGATCATCTTTGGCTCCACCTTGAAGGTCTTGAGCCACAATCCAAAGTGAGGGGTAATATGGAGGAAGGCCTCACATACGACAATAAATGACGAGATATGGAGGATGGACTCCGGATTCTAGTCATGGAAATCCAGCCCATAATAAAACATGAGCCCCCGCACAAAGGGATCCGTCGGGAAGACTAAACCCCGAAGGAAGTGTGACACGAACACCACGCTCTCGCCGGGCTCGGGAGTGGGAATGACCTGCCCTGGAGCAGGCAGCCTATGCGAAATCTCGCCGGTTAGATACCTGGCATCTCGCAGCTTTAGCACATCTTCTTCTGTGACGGAAGAAAACATCCATCGGCCAAGCTGGTCGGAGCCGGACATCGTCGAAGGTCCGAAGCGCCTAAATCTGAAGCTTTGGGTGTTAGAACTCGAAGCGCGAGGTGAACTCGATGGAGGGTGTAGAAAAGAAGAGGGCCTTGGTCTCATTATAAAGAGGTTGAATACCAAGAACCCTCCCTGTGGTCGATTAGGACTCGCCTTCGATAGAGGAGGCGTGCCAACAGGCACGGTTGGGTTACCCACGTCCGTATTGATGAGAATCCCGGAATAAGGGGGCACGATCTATGCTTTGATAAGACGTGCCAGGGAAACCGCCTCGCTAAACGCACTGAGGTGGAACAGTAAAAAACGATTCATATAAAGGCCTGGCCGTGGTGTGATGTCATGCCGCGGAATACGTCAGCAGATCTGTGCAAAAGTTATTCTCTCTACGGTGGTATGTGGAACTTGTTTTGCAGAGCTGGACACTATCCTTGTGTTCAAAACCTTCTATGAAGTATTCAGAGGGGGAACCCGCCTTGCAATGCCGAAGACAATATGCGCGCCGGACTCGTCGTCATTGAAGCATAGTTCAGGGGCTACTGAGGGAGTCCTGAACTAGGGGGTGTCCGGATAGCCGAACTATCATCGCGGCCGGACTCCAAGACTATGAAGATACAAGATTGAAGACTTAGTCCCGTGTCCGGATGGGACTTGCCTTGGCGTGGAAGGCAAGCTTGGCGATACGGATATGTAGATCTCCTACCATTGTAACCGACTCTGTGTAACCCTAACCCTATCCGGTGTCTATATAAACCGGAGGGTTTTAGTCCGTAGGACGAAGAACAATCATACCATAGGCTAGCTTCTAGGGTTTAGCCTCCTTGATCTCGTGGTAGATCTACTCTTGTACTACCCATATCATCAACATTAATCAAGCAGGAGTAGGGTATTACCTCCATCGAGAGGGCCCGAACCTGGGTAAAAACATCGTGTCCCTTGTCTCCTGTTACCATCCGCCTAGACGCACAGTTCGGGACCCCCTACCCGAGATCCGCCGGTTTTGACACCGACAGGGGGTATCCGGAAAGCCGGACTATATACATCGTCCGGACTATTGAAGCGTGAAGACACAAGACTCAAGACTTCGGCCCGTGTCCGGATGGGACTCTCCTTTGCGTGGAAGACAAGCTTGGCGATCCGGATATTATATTTCCTTCCTTGTAACCGACTCCATGTAAACCCTAGCCCTCTCGGTGTCTATATAAACCGGAGAGGATGGTCCTTAGAAGGCCGATCCCAATTAGAATCATACCATCATAGGCTAGCTCTTAGGGTTTAGCCTCTACGATCTCGCGGTAGATCTACTCTTGTACTACTCATATCTTCAATATTAATCAAGCAGGAAGTAGGGTTTTACCTCCATCGAGAGGGCCCGAACCTGGGTAAACATTGTGTCCCTTGCTTCCTGTTACCATCGGCTTAAGACGCACAGATCGGGACCCTCTACCCGAGATCCGCCGGTTTTGAGACGGACATTAGTGCTTTCATTGAGAGTTCCTCTGTGTCGTCGCTTTGAGGCCTGATGGCATCTTCAATCGCCAACAACACCGTCAAGGGCGAGACTTTTCTCCCCGGACAGATCTTTGTGTTTGGCGGCTTCGCACTGCGGGGCAATTCTCTTGGCCATCTGGAGAAGATCGACAGCTACACCCCTGGCCACCAGGTCAGGTTCGGAAACTTGAACTACACGAGGGATATTCGCGGAGACTTGATCTTCGACGGATTCGGGTCCGTGCCAGGAGCGCCGGACAATCATGACGAGCATGGCCTAGACCTGCTGTCGGACAATGTTCGGGATATCATCCCTGCAGTAGCCCCGGATCTAAATCCGGAGCAGGTCGCGTTTATCAAGGACGGAGGGATGGACCCCGCCCCGCAGGCCGCATATTCATCGGCGGTGGAGCCGAACACAGGTCTCACCTCTGTGGAGACCTGTAACCCGGGGCCCCCGGACTCGTATCCAGTTGTTGGTTCCGATCCGCACACTCTCGAGCCAGCCAAGCCAGGTTGGGCTCCGGTAATGGAGTTTACCACTGCGGACATCTTTCAGCACTCGCCCTTTGGCGACATGCTGAAATCATTAAAGTCTCTCTCTTTGTCAGGAGGCTCTGGGCCGAACTATGTCCGGCTTGAGGGGGAAGCAGACGACGAAGGAATTCGCTGCCCACCCACCACCCACTTCATTGCCACGGTCGATGATTTAACCGGCGTGCTTGACTTTGACTCCGAAGACATCGACGGTATGGACGACGATGCAGGAGACACACAGGAGCCACCGCTCACAGGGCAGTGGACAGCCACCTCTTCATACGATATATACATGGTGGACACTCCGAAAGAAACAAATGGCGATGAGGCAATGGAGGATAACCCCTCCAAGAAGAAAGCAAAACATGGGGGTCGCCAGCGCCGCTCCAAGCCCCGCCAAGGCAATACCGGCACCGGAGACGAAAACAATCTGGACGGTGCTGAAGATGAATACAACCCCGACCAGCCCGCCTTCGAGCAGGCCGAACAGGAAGATGGGCAGGACAGCCCAGATGAACAGGCGACGGGCGGGTATCCGGAGGAGGACAACTACATGCCCCCCTCCGAAGACGAGATTAGCCTCGGCGACGACAAGTTCGGTGTGCCTGAGGACCCCGCGGAGCAGGAGCGCTTCAAGCGCCGGCTTATTGCCACCGCGAGGAGCCTGAAGAAGAAGCAGCAGCAGCTTCAAGCTGATCAAGACCTGCTCACAGACAGATGGACAGAAGTCCTGGCAGCCGAGGAATATGGACTCGAGCGCCACATGGCTGACCGGCCGCCTCGAGGACGGGATAAAACGGCATATCAGCCCGAATACCAGCCTGCACCCCCACGCCAGTTTACTACGGCCCGGGGCAATACTCAGGACCTGCGTGATAGATTGGATAACACCGCAGGACAACCGAGATCGATCTACGGATCACGGGGGTGCGCCACAGCACATGACGATGACCGTCATACCGGATACACTAACAGTAAATCCGGCCGGGCAGAACATAACTAGTCAGACGCAGCCGGACTGCGTCGCGACATAGCCCGGCACAGAGGCGCGGCACACCCCCTTTGCTTCACTGATGAAGTGATGGATAACAAATTCCCAGAAGGGTTCAAACCCGTAAACATGGAATCATACGATGGCACAACAAACCCCGCGGTATGGATTGAAGACTTCCTTCTCCACATTCACATGGCCCGCGGAGATGATCTACATGCCATCAAGTATCTTCCCCTTAAGCTCAAAGGACCCGCCCGGCACTGGCTTAACAGCCTGCCCGCAAATTCCATTGGCAGTTGGGAAAACTTGGAAGACGCATTCCTTGACAACTTCCAAGGCACATATGTGTGACCTCCGGACGCCGATGACCTGAGCCACATCACTCAACAGCCCGGAGAATCAGCCAGGAAATTCTGGACTCGGTTCCTAACTAAAAAGAACCAAATAGTTGACTGTCCGGACGCCGAAGCCTTGGCGGCCTTCAAGCATAATATCCGCGACGAGTGGCCCGCCCGACACCTCGGCCAGGAGATACTCAAGTCCATGACAGCTCTCACGACACTAATGACCCGCTTTTGCGCGAGCGAGGACAGTTGGTTGGCCCGCAGCAGCACTACGCCACATTCTGGCACGTCAGATGTCCGTGACAATAATGGCAAGCTACGACACAACAGACACAAGCGGCGGAACAACGGCGACAACACCGATGACACGACAGTCAATGCCGGATTCAGCGGATCCAAATCCGGTCAGCGGAAGAAGCCATTCAAAAGAAACAATCAGGGACCGTCCAGTCTAGACCGTATACTAGAGCGCCCGTGCCAAATTCATGGCACCCCGGACAAGCCAGCCAATCACACCAATAGAGACTGCTGGGTATTTAAACAGGCCGGCAAACAAGGGGATGCACAGCGACGATGACGATGAACCCCGGCGTCCGAACACGAGCGTCAACATGATCTACGCCACTCACATCCCCAAGCGGGAAAGGAAGCGAGCACTACGGGACGTCTACGCGATGGAGCCAGTCGTCCCCAAATTGAACCCGTGGTCAGCTTGCCTGATCACCTTTGATCGTAGGGATCTCCCTACTAGCATCCGTCACGGCGGCTCAGCCGCATTGGTTCTAGACCCAATCATAGACGAATTTCACCTCACAAGAGTCCTTATGGACGGAGGCAGCAGCCTGAACCTGCTTTATTAGGACACAGTGCGCAAAATGGGCATCGATCCTTCAAGGATTAAGCCTACCAAAACCACCTTTAAAGGTGTAATTCCTGGAGTAGAGGCCCACTGTACGGGCTCTATAACATTGGAAGTGGTCTTCGGATCACCGGATAATTTCCGAAGCGAGGAGTTAATCTTCGATATCGTCCCTTTCCGCAGTGGTTACCACGCACTGCTCGGACAAACCGCATTCGCTAGATTCAATGTGGTACCACACTATGCATACCTCAAGCTCAAGATGCCAGGCCCGCGCGGGGTCATAATAGTCAACGGAAACATGGACCGCTCTCTCCGTACAGAAGAGCACACTGCAGCCCTCACGGCAGAAGTACAATGCGGCCTCCTCCGGCAAACCTCCAATCCGGTGACGACAACCTCAAGCACCGTCAAGCGAGTTCGGAGCACCCCGCAATATGACCACCAGGCACGCCAAGAGCACGACCAGCAGTCCGGCCTCCCCTCAAATCCCATCAAAGCAGCATTCGTGCCACGCGTACACAATTACGCACTCAAAATACCATGGGCATAGGCGGAGGCGTAGCAGTGGCTCAGTCAACGGTACGGTATTGCTTCGTAACCTTTCCTTTTACCTTTCAGGACATTGCTTTAGTGCAGCTTCTCCAGAAGAGCCGGATTGTCGGACTTAGATTGGAGAGAAAACCATGGAGGCAACAGGCTTTGCGCACAGAAGGAAATGCCCAGGTGGAATCTATTTACGATCATTATACCTGCTTTATCTATCTGTACGCAGCCTGCCTCTGGATAGGGTATGTCAAATAATCCTATTTATCTCCGCTTAATGCATTCATTGTAAACATACGCCTAAACGTATTATTCATCAATGGGAGATCATATATAGCGTCAGCTTATTATTCTTATTTGAGCATTTTTCTTACAAATGTCTATTTGATTTTGCATCCTTACACTTTGGTACGTTTAGTTTGCCAGGGGCTTCTTATGGCGCCCCATAATACGGCAAGACAAGTCCGAACACTTTCATCAGTGCGGCACCCCGAACTTATAGCATTATATGCATAGGCTCTGAATCATGTCTTGGGTCTATAGTTGGGATAGCCCGGCTCCCTTGTTTTGGTGCCTTACGTTCCGTTATATCGGCTAAGGTAGCGCAGGGAGAACTACTTCGATTGTGTCTCGATTTTCCGGACGAGCACCTCAGTAGAGTAAGCCGAAAACTGACCGGCATGATGTGGCGAGAGCTCGTCGCTGTTCGAGAGGTCTTAAAATCCTTAAAGATTTTTCCGCTTTAGGCGATAATTCGGCTTCGTCCGATCTAGGCGTGTATAGCGCCCCAATTCGGCCTTCCGGATTCTAGGCGCTTCGCCGAAATTTAAAATTGTACACTTCTATGGCTAAGTGAAGGTTATAAAGCCGAATAGTCCGATTGCCTTGCTCGCTGCGCCGGACACCTCCTTAAGGGACCAAACATTTGGATAAAGAGTTTCCGGGTTTTCCACGAACACCCCAGCACTAGTTACGTGGGGGCGGAAGCCGACGACTGGCCTACTTTCAGTATTTTATAAACAACCGCACAGAAGGTAATATTTTAAATAACAAAAGCGCTACATAGCGCAAGTAACTTCGTCCTTAAATTACAAACATGACAGAAGTGAATTCATTCTAAAACTATACCCTTGGTACATTCATCGGCCACGAGGCGAGCGCCCTTCATAACGCCATCATAATACTTCTGCCGATAGCGATGCGGCTTGCCCTCCAGCGGCCCGTCCTTCACCAGCTTCTCCGCATTCAGCTTGCCCCAATGCACCTTCGTACGGGCAAAGGCCCGGCGGGCACCCTCAATGCAAACAGATCGCTTGATGACTTCTAGACGCGAACAGACACTCACCATCCGCTTGATCAGGCTGAAGTAGCTGGTGGGCAGGGGCTCACTAGGCCACATCCGGACTATGAAATCCATCATAACCACTTCGGCCGCCCTGTGGAGTTCGACCAACTGCTTCAGTTGGTCACTCAGAGGCATTGGATGTTCGGCCCCAACATACTGGGACCAGAACAACTTCTCCGTTGAGCTCCCCTCCTGTGAACGGTAGAACTCCACGACATCTGATACGCTGCGTGGCAGATCTGCGAATTCCCCTGGAGAGCTCCGGACTCAGGTAAGTAAAAGAAACACCTCCTCCACATGTTTGCTTTGCATAAAGAATTTCTTACCCGCCGCTATCTTTTTGGCCTCCTGGATTTCCTTCTGTGCCTTCTCGGCTTCGACCTTGGCGTCTTTTACACTTGAAAGGGCCTTCGTAAGCTCGTCCTCTTTCGCCTTAAGCTCATACTCCACGGCCTCGAACTTATTGCCGAGATCCTGGAGCTCTTGTTGTACCTCTCCCACTCTAGCTTATTGCTTTTTTCCGCTCCTTGCGTTTCAAGGCCGCCTTGTGTTCAGCCTCGGACAACGCTTTCTTGAGAGACGCCACTTCGGTGGTGGCCTCTATTACCAAAAGACGACGCCTCGTCGTTAGAATAACCAATCTTATCTATACTTTACTATATGAGAGAGGGGAATCATTCACCTTTGCTCTCCTCGAGCTGCCTCCTCGTGAGGTCGAGCTCTCCCTGCGTCTGCTCTAAGTCCTGTTTTAGGCCGGCGATCTCGGCCGTACGGACCGCCGCGGCAAGCAGCACAACCTGTTTATTCACATTCAAACTTACTATTAGACTCCTGCGGATTATAATTAACCCTCCGTTTGGTTTTTCCTTTCGAACACCAAACAGAGTATCAGGGGCTACTACCTATCAGTGGTAATTTCACACATTTTTAGTACTTACCTCAAAGCCTGTCAGGAGGCTGGTGCAGGCTTCGGTAAGTCCGCTCTTGGCGGACGAAACCTTCTGAATCACTGATGTCTACTACACAACCTTCTTCTTGTAGACGTTGTTGGGCCTACAAGTGCACAGGTTTGTAGGACAGTAGCAAACTTCCCTCAAGTGGATGACCTAAGGTTTATCAATCCGTAGGAGGCGTAGGATGAAGATGGTCTCTCTCAAACAACCCTGCAACCAAATAACAAAGAGTCTCTTGTGTCCCCAACACACCCAATACAATGGTAATTTGTATAGGTGCACTAGTTCAGCGAAGAGATGGTGATACAAGTGCAAAATAGATAGTAGATAAAGGTATTTGTAATCTGAAATAATAAAAACAGAAAGGTAGCGAGCGATAAAAGTGAGCGTAAACGGTATTGCAATGATAGGAAACAAGGCCTAGGGTTCATACTTTCACTAGTGCAAGTTCTCTCAACAATAATAACATAGATAGATCATATAACAATCCCTCAACATGCAACAAAGAGTCACTCCAAAGACACTAATAGCGGAGAATGAACGAAGATATTATGGTAGGGTACGAAACCACCTCAAAGTTATTCTTTTGGATCAATCAATTCAACCAAAACAGTAATGTCACCTAGATACTCCATTGTCACCTCAAGTATCCGTGGGCATGATTATATGATATGCATCACACAATCTCAGATTCATCTATTCAGCCAACACAAAGTACTTCAAACAGTGCCCCAAAGTTCTACCGGAGAGTCAAGAACGTGTGCCAACCCCTATGCATAGGTTCATGGGTGGAACCCGCAAGTTGGTCACCGAAACATACATCAAGAGGCACATGATATCCCATTGTCACCATAGATAAGCACGGCAAGACATACATCAAGTGTTCTCATAAAAGACTCAATCCGATAAGATAACTTCAAAGGGGAAACTCAATTCATCACAAGAGGGTAGAGGGGGAGAAACATAATAAGATCCAACTACAATAGCAAAGCTTGGGATACTTCAAGGTCGTGCCATAGAGGGAACACGAGAGAGAGAGAGGTCAAACACATAGCTACTGGTACATACCCTCAGCCCCGAGGGTGAACTACTCCCTCCTCGTCATGGAGAGCACCGGGATGATGAAGATGGCCACCGGTGATGGATCCCCCTCCGGCAGGGTGCCGGGAAGGGCTCCCAAGAGGTTTTGGTGGCTACAGAGGCTTGCGGCGGCGGAACTCCCGATCTATCTTCATAGTCGATGTTTTTAGGGTACGAGGGAATATATAGGCGAAAGAAGTCGGTCGGGAGGTGCTCGAGGGGCCCACGAGATAGGGGGCGCGCCCTCCTATCTCGTGGCCTCCTCGAGGATCTTCTGACGTGAAGTCCAAGTCTCCAGGATCATAATCTTCCCAAAAATAACGCCGCCGAAGGTTTCATTCCGTTTGGACTCCGTTTGATATTCCTTTTTTCGAAATACTGAAACAGGCAATAAAATAGCAATATGGGCTGGGCCTCCGGTTAATAGGTTATTCCCAAAAGTAATATAAAAGTGTATAATAAATCCCATAATCATTCAAAACAGATAATAATATAGCATGAATGCTTCATAAATTATAGATACGTTGGAGACGTATCAACATCCCCAAGCTTAATTCCTACTCGTGCTCGAGTAGGTAAATGATAAAAGAAAGAATTTATTAAGTGTGAATGCTAGAGGTGCACAAGTTTGATCAATGATAATTTCAATCACCTTTACTAGCATCATTATATGTCATAACAGTAGTTCATCTCATAAAACTTTTCACGAACTAGTAACAAGCAATTCACATGTTAAAGCATAGACCATAAACTTTCTTGAAAACTAGCAAACTTCATTCGTAGTCATCAAATAATTGCAATTCATCTTACTTTCAGGAAGAGTCTATGTCAGAGCTTTGATTTAGCAAACTTCACATACTCAACTATCATATAGTCTTCTACAATTGCTAACACTCACGCAATACTTGTGGTTATGAAGTTTTAATCAGACACAGAGAAAGATTGGGGCTTATAATGTTGCCTCCAAACGTATTCACCTTTGGGTGATGTCAACAATAATAGTTCATTCTAACGTACATCCAATTGGATATATATATATCAGGATCACCCTAACACAAAGTGCTTGCGAAAGGATAAAATGAAAAAGGGAAAGGTGAAGATCACCTTGACTCTTGCATAAAGTAAAAGACATAAAGTAAAAGATAGGCCCTTCGCAGAGGGAAGCAGAGGTTGTCATGCGCTTTCAGGGTTGGATACACAAAACCTTAATGCGAAAGAACGTCACTTTATATTGCCCCTTGTATATGGACCTTTATTATGTAGTGCGTCACTTTTATTGCTTCCATAACAAGTTCGTACAAAGCTTATTTTCTCCACACTAATAAGTCATGCATATTTAGAGAGCAATTTTTATTGCTTGCACCGATGACAACTTACTTGAAGGATCTTACTCAATCCATAGGTAGATATGGTGGACTCTCATGGCAAAACTGGGTTTAAGTATATTTGGAAGCACAAGTAGTATCTCTACTTGGTGCTAGGAATTTTCGGCTAGCATGAGGGGGAAAGGCAAGCTCAACATGTTTGAATGATCCATGACAATATACTTTAACTGAGATGCGAGAAAACATAACCCATTACGTTGTCTTCCTTGTCCAACATCAACTCTTTAGCATGTCATACTTAATGAGTGCTCACAATTATAAAAGATGTCTATGATAATATATTTATATGTGAAATCTCTCTTCCTTCAATATTCTTTCATGAATTGTTCAAATGACTAATACAATGCTTGCTAACCGTCAATAAATTTACAACCTCTACTTCTTAGATGTGAAGTGATTACTCCCCATGGATAAGGAAATGAAACATATATAATTTCTGATTTATGAGAATCAACTCATTCAACAATTTACTCATAGGATATAAGTGAAGCACACGAGTAAATGAAAAGCTAGTCCAAAGAGATATAAGTGAAGATCAATGAGTAGCTAAATAATTATGCAACTATGTGAAGAATTTCAGATCTTGGTATTGTATTCAAGCAGCAAGCAAAACAAAATAAAATGACATTGCAAGGATAGCACAACTCATGTGAAGAAGCAAAAACTTAGGTTCAACCGATACTAACCGATAGTTGTCGAAGAAGAAAGGTGGGATGCCTACCGGGGCATCCCCAAGCTTAGATGCTTGAGACTTCTTGAAATATTATCTTGGAGTGCCTTGGGCATCCCCAAGCTTGTGTTGGGGAACGTTGCAGAAAATTAAAAATTTTCCTACGGTTTCACCAAGATCCATCTATGAGTTCATCTAAGCAACGAGTCAAGGGAGTGAGTATGCATCTACATACCACTTGTAGATCGCGTGTGGAAGCTTTCGAGGGGATGGTGATGATGCAGTCGTACTCGGATCACCGATGACCAAAGCGCTGAACGGACAGCACCTCCGCGTTCAACACACGTACGGTACGGGCAACGTCTCCTCCGTCTTGATCCAGCAAGGAGGAAGGAGAGGTTGAGGAAGATGGCTCCAACAGCAGCACGACGGCGTGATGATGAAGGAGTGACAGTTCTCCGGCAGGGCTTCGCCAAGCGCACGCGGAGGAGGAGAGGTGTTGGGGAGGGGAGGGGCTGCGCCTTCAATTGTGTGTTGCAGCCCTCCCCTCACCCCTCTATTTATAGGGGAAGGGAGGAGGGGGGCCGGCCCCCTCTAGATGCATCTAGAGGGGGGGCGGCGGCCAAGGGGAGGGGGGCTTGCCCCCCAAGCAAGGGGGGCGCCCCCCTTAGGGTTCCCCCCTCAACCCTAGGCGCATGGGCCCAAGGGGAGGGGGTGCGCCCAGCCCACAAGGGGCTGGCTGCCTCCCACGCAGCCCAAGTGGCCCCCCGAGAGGGGTGGCCCCTCCCGGTGGTCCTCCGGAACCTTTCCGGTGGCCCCTCCATAATACCGATATGACCTGAAACTTTTCCGGTGTCCGTTTGACAACTTCCCATATATAAATCTTTACCTCCGGACCATTCCGGAACTCCTCGTGACGTCCGGGATCTCATCCGGGACTCCGAATAACATTCAGTAATCACATACAAGTCTTCCTAATAACCCTAGCGTCACCGAACCTTAAGTGTGTAGACCCTACGGGTTCGGGAGACATGCAGACATGACCGAGACGCTCTCACGTCAATAACCAACAGCGGGATCTGGATACCCATGTTGGCTCCCACATGCTCCTCGATGATGTCATCGGATGAACCACGATGTCGAGGATTCAAGCAACCCCGTATACTATTCCCTTTGTCAGACGGTATGTTACTTGCCCGAGACTCGATCGTCGGTATCCCAATACCTCGTTCAGTCTCGTTACCGGCAAGTCACTTTACTCGTACCGTAATGCATGATCCCGTGACCAGACACTTGGTCACTTTGAGCTCATTATGATGATGCACTACCGAGTGGGCCCAGTGATACCTCTCCGTCATACGGAGTGACAAATCCCTGTCTCGGTCCGTGTCAACCCAACAGACACTTTCGGAGATACCTGTAGTGCACCTTTATAGTCACCCAGTTACGTTGTGACGTTTGGTACACCCAAAGCATTCCTACGGTATCCGGGAGTTACACGATCTCACGGTCTAAGGAAGAGATACTTGACATTGGAAAAGCTCTAGCAAAACGAACTACACGATCTTTGTGCTATGCTTAGGATTGGGTCTTGTCCATCACGTCATTCTCCTAATGACGTGATCCTTTTGTCAATGACATCTGATGTCCATAGTCAGGAAACCATGACTATCTGTCGACCAACGAGCTAGTCAACTAGAGGCTCACTAGGGACGTATTGTGGTCTATGTATTCACACGTGTATCACGATTTCCGGATGATACAGTTATAGCATGAATAAAAAGACAATTATCATGAACAAGGAAATATAATAATAATGCTTTTATTATTGCCTCTAGGGCATATTTCCAACAGTCTCCCACTTGCACTAGAGTCAATAATCTAGTTACATTGTGATGAATCGAACACCCATAGAGTTTTGGTGTTGACCATGTTTTGCCCGCGGAAGAGGTTTAGTCAACAGATCTGCGACATTCAGATCCGTATGCACTTTACAAATTTCTATGTCTCCATCGTGAACATTTTCACGGATGGAGTTGAAGCGACGCTTGATGTGCCTGGTCTTCTTGTGAAACCTGGGCTCCTTGGCAAGTGCAATAGCTCCAGTGTTGTCACAGAAGAGTTTGATCGGCCCCGACGCATTGGGTATGACTCCTAGGTCGGTGATGAACTCCTTCACCCAAATTGCTTCATGCGCTGCCTCCGAGGCCGCCATGTACTCTGCTTCACATGTAGATCCCGCCACGACGCTCTGCTTGCAGCTGCACCAGCTTACTGCTCCACCATTCAACATATACATGTATCCGGTTTGTGACTTAGAGTGATCCAGATCTGTGTCGAAGCTAGCGTCGACGTAACCCTTTACGACGAGCTCTTCGTCACCTCCATAAACGAGAAACATGTCCTTTGTCCTTTTAAGGTACTTCAGGATATTCTTGACCGCTGTCCAGTGTTCCTTGCCGGGATTACTTTGGTACCTTCCTACCAAACTTACGGCAAGGTTTACATCAGGTCTGGTACAGAGCATGGCATACATAATAGATCCTATGGCTGAAGCATAGGGGATGACACTCATCTCTTCTTTATCTTTTGCCGTGGTCGAGCATTGAGCTGAGCTCAATCTCACACCTTGCAATACAGGCAAGAACCCCTTCTTGGACTGATCCATTTTGAACTTCTTCAAAATCTTATCAATATATGTGCTTTGTGAAAGACCTATGAGGCGTCTCGATCTATCTCTATAGATCTTGATGCCTAATATATAAGCAGCTTCTCCAAGGTCCTTCATTGAAAAACACTTATTCAAGTAGGCCTTAATGCTGTCCAAGAATTCTATATCATTTCCCATCAAAAGTATGTCATCTACATATAATATGAGAAATGCTACAGAGCTCCCACTCACTTTCCTATAAACGCAGGCTTCTCCATAAGTCTGCATAAACCCAAACGCTTTGATCATCTCATCAAAGCGAATGTTCCAACTCCGAGATGCTTGCACCAGCAAATAAATGGATCGCTGGAGCTTGCATACTTTGTTAGCATTCTTAGGATCGACAAAACCCTCCGGCTGCATCATATACAACTCTTCCTTAAGATAACCGTTAAGGAACGCTGTTTTGACGTCCATCTGCCATATCTCATAATCATAGTATGCGGCAATTGCTAACTTGATTCGGACGGACTTAAGCTTCGCTACGGGAGAAAAAGTCTCATCGTAGTCAATCCCTTGAACTTGCCGATAACCCTTAGCGACAAGTCGTGCTTTATAGATGGTGACATTACCATCCGCGTCCGTCTTCTTCTTAAAGATCCATTTGTTTTCTATCGCTCGCCGATCATCGGGCAAGTCAGTCAAAGTCCATACTTTGTTTTCATACATGGATTCTATCTCGGACTTCATGGCTTCTAGCCATTTGTTGGAATCTGGGCCCGCCATCGCTTCTTCATAGTTCGAAGGTTCACCGTTGTCTAACAACATGATTTCCAGGACAGGGTTGCCGTACCACTCTGGTGCGGAACGTGTCCTAGTGGACCTATGAAGTTCAGTAGCAACTTGATCCGAAGTACCTTGATCATCATCATTAATTTCCTGTTCAGTTGGTGTAGGCATTACAGGAACATTTTCCTGAGCTGCACTACTATCCTGTTCAAGAGGTAGTACTTCATCGAGTTCTACTTTCCTCCCACTTATTTCTTTCGAGAGAAACTCTTTTTCCAGAAAGGATCCGTTCTTGGCAACAAAGATCTTGCCCTCGGATCTTAAGTAGAAGGTATACCCTATGGTTTCCTTAGGGTATCCTATGAAGACGCATTTTTCCGACTTGGGTTCGAGATTTTCAGGTTGAAGTTTCTTGACATAAGCATCGCATCCCCAAACTTTTAGAAATGACAGCTTAGGTTTCTTCCCAAACCATAACTCATACGGTGTCGTCTCAACGGACTTAGACGGTGCCCTATTTAAAGTGAATGTAGCTGTCTCTAGAGCGTATCCCCAAAATGATAGCGGTAAATCAGTAAGAGACATCATAGACCGCACCCTATCCAATAGAGTGCGATTACGACGTTCGGACACACCGTTACGCTGAGGTGTTCCAGGCGGCGTTAGTTGTGAAACGATTCCACATTTTCTTAAGTGTGTACCAAATTCGTGACTTAAATATTCTCCTCCATGATCCGACCGTAAGAATTTTATCTTTCGGTCACGTTGATTCTCTACTTCATTCTGAAATTCCTTGAACTTTTCAAAGGTGTCAGACTTGTGTTTCATCAAGTAGAAATACCCATATCTACTCAAGTCATCTGTGAGAGTGAGAACATAACGATATCCTCCGCGAGCCTCAATGCTCATTGGACCGCACACATCGGTATGTATGATTTCCAACAAGTTGGTTGCTCGCTCCATTGTTCCGGAGAACGGAGTCTTGGTCATCTTGGCCATGAGGCATGGTTCGCATGTGTCAAATGATTCATAATCTAAAGACTCCAAAAGTCCATCAGCATGGAGCTTCTTCATGCGCTTGACACCAATGTGACCAAGGCGGCAGTGCCACAAGTATGTGGGACTATCGTTATCAACTTTACATCTTTTGGTATTCACGCTATGAACATGTGTAATACTATGCTCGAGATTCATTAAGAATAAACCATTGACCATCGGAGCATGACCATAAAACATGTCTCTCATATAAATAGAACAACCATTATTCTCGGATTTAAATGAGTAGCCATCTCACATCAAACGAGATCCAGATACAATGTTCATGCTCAAACTTGGCACCAAATAACAATTATTAAAGTTCAAAACTAATCCCGTAGGTAAATGAAGAGGTAGCGTGCCGACGGCGATCACATCGACTCTGGAACCATTCCCGACGCGCATCGTCACCTCGTCCTTTGCCAGTCTCCGCTTATTCCGCAGCTCCTGCTGTGAGTTACAAATATGAGCAACGGCACCGGTATCAAATACCCAGGAGTTACTACGAGTACTGGTAAGGTACACATCAATTACATGTATATCAAATATACCTTTGGTGTTGCCGGCCTTCTTATCCGCTAAGTATTTGGGGCAGTTCCGCTTCCAATGACCCTTCCCCTTGCAATAAAAGCACTCAGTCTCGGGTTTGGGTCCATTCTTTGACTTCTTCCCGGCAACTTGCTTACCGGGCGCAGCAACCTCCGTGCCGTCCTTCTTGAAGTTCTTCTTGCCCTTGCCCTTCTTGAACTTAGTGGTCTTATTGACCATCAACACTTGATGTTCTTTCTTGATTTCAACCTCGGCTGACTTCAGCATAGAGAATACTTCAGGAATGGTCTTTACCATCCCCTGCATATTGTAGTTCATCACAAAGCTCTTGTAGCTTGGTGGAAGCGACTGGAGGATTCTGTCAATGACCGCCTCATCAGGGAGGTTAATATTCAGCTGGGTCATACGGTTGTGCAACCCAGACATCTTGAGAATGTGCTCACTGACAGAACTATTTTCCTCCATCTTACAACTATAGGACTTGTCGGAGATGTCATATCTCTCGACCCGGGCGTGAGCTTGGAAAACCAGTTTCAGCTCCTCGAACATCTCATATGCTCCGTGATGCTTAAAACGCTTTTGGAGCCCCGGTTCTAAGCTGTAAAGCATGCCGCACTGAACGAGGGAGTAATCATCAGCACGAGACTGCCAAGCATTCATAATGTCTTGGTTCTCTGGGACGGGAGCGTCACCTAGCGGTCCTTCTAGGACATATTGTTTCCTGGCAGCTATGAGGATGATCCTCAAGTTCCGGACCCAGTCCGTATAGTTGCTGCCGTCATCTTTCAGCTTGGTTTTCTCTAGGAACGCGTTGAAGTTCAAGTTGACATGAGCGTTGGCCATTTGATCTACAAGACATATTATGCAAAAGTTTTAGACTAAGTTCATGATAATTAAGTTCATCTAATCAAATTATTTAAATG
>LR880968.1:17387445-17408947 GCA_904067115.1 Aegilops sharonensis | reverse complement strand
TTACATGGCGTTCTTCAATGACACGTAGGTCATACAAAAATAAAGACAACTCCTATGGCTCCTGCCGGTTGTCATACTCATCGACATGCAAGTCGTGATTCCTATTACAAGAACATGATCTCATACATCACAATATGTCATTCATCATTCATCACAACTTGGCCATATCACATCACATGACAATTGCTGCAAAAACAAGTTAGACGTCCTCTAATTGTTGTTGCATCTTTTACGTGGCTGCAATTGGGTTCTAGCAAGAACGTTTTCTTACCTACGAATAACCACAACGTGATCTTATCAACTTCTATTTACCCTTCATAAGGACCCTTTTCATCGAATCCGCTCCAACTAAAGTGGGAGAGACAGACACCCGCTAGCCACCTTATGCAACTAGTGCATGTTAGTCGGTGGAACCGGTCTCACGTAAGCGTACGTGTAAGGTTGGTCCGGGCCGCTTCATCCCACAATACCGCGGAAGCAAGATAAGATTAGTAGCGGCAAGTAAGTTGACAAGATCCACGCCCACAACTAAATTGTGTTCTACTCGTGCAATAGAGAACTACGCATAGACCTAGCTCATGATGCCACTGTTGGGGAACGTTGCAGAAAATTAAAATTTTTCCTACGGTTTCACCAAGATCCATCTATGAGTTCATCTAAGCAACGAGTCAAGGGAGTGAGTTTGCATCTACATACCACTTGTAGATCGCGTGCGGAAGCTTTCGAGGGGATGGTGATGATGGAGTCCTACTCGGATCACCGATGACCAAAGCGCTGAACGGACAGCACCTCCGCGTTCAACACACGTACGGTACGGGCAACGTCTCCTCCGTCTTGATCCAGCAAGGAGGAAGGAGAGGTTGAGGAAGATGGCTCCAACAGCAGCACGACGGCGTGATGATGAAGGAGTGACAGTTCTCCGGCAGGGCTTCGCCAAGCGCACGCGGAGGAGGAGAGGTGTTGGGGAGGGGAGGGGCTGCGCCTTCAATTGTGTGTTGCAGCCCTCCCCTCACCCCTCTATTTATAGGGGAAGGGAGGAGGGGGACCGGCCCCCTCTAGATGCATCTAGAGGGGGGGGGCGGCCAAGGGGAGGGGGGCTTGCCCCCCAAGCAAGGGGGGCGCCCCCTTAGGGTTCCCCCCTCAACCCTAGGCGCATGGGCCCAAGGGGAGGGGGTGCGCCCAGCCCACAAGGGGCTGGCTGCCTCCCACGCAGCCCAAGTGGCCCCCCGAGAGGGGTGGCCCCTCCCGGTGGTCCTCCAGAACCTTTCCGGTGGCCCCTCCATAATACCGATATGACCCGAAACTTTTCCGGTGTCCGTTTGACAACTTCCCATATATAAATCTTTACCTCCGGACCATTCCGGAACTCCTCATGACGTCCGGGATCTCATCCGGGACTCCGAACAACATTCGGTAATCACATACAAGTCTTCCTAATAACCCTAGCGTCACCGAACCTTAAGTGTGTAGACCCTACGGGTTCGGGAGACATGCAGACATGACCGAGACGCTCTCAGGTCAATAACCAACATCGGGATCTGGATACCCATGTTGGCTCCCACATGCTCCTCGATGATGTCATCGGATGAACCACGATGTCGAGGATTGAAGCAACCCCGTATACTATTCCCTTTGTCAGACAGTATGTTACTTGCCCGAGACTCGACCGTCGGTTTCCCAATACCTCGTTCAGTCTCGTTACTGGCAAGTCACTTTACTCGTACCGTAATGCATGATCCCGTGACCAGACACTTGGTCACTTTGAGCTCATTATGATGATGCACTACCGAGTGGGCCCAGTGATACCTCTCCGTCATACGGAGTGACAAATCCCTGTCCCGATCCGTGTCAACCCAACAGACACTTTCGGAGATACCTGTAGTGCACCTTTGTAGTCACCCAGTTACGTTGTGACGTTTGGTACACCCAAAGCATTCCTACGGTATCCGGGAGTTACACGATCTCACGGTCTAAGGAAAAGATACTTGACATTGGAAAAGCTCTAGCAAAACGAACTACACGATCTTTGTGCTATGCTTAGGATTGGGTCTTGTCCATCACGTCATTCTCCTAATGACGTGATCCTGTTGTCAATGACATCTGATGTCCATAGTCAGGAAACCATGACTATCTATCGACCAACGAGCTAGTAAACTAGAGGCTCACTAGGGACATATTGTGGTCTATGTATTCACACGTGTATCACGATTTCCGGATGATACAGTTATAGCATGAATAAAAAGACAATTATCATGAACAAGGAAATATAATAATAATGCTTTTATTATTGCCTCTAGGGCATATTTCCAACAGCTTGAACTTTTATGTCTCCTTAATTCCTCTCATAACATGGTTTCTTTTTATCAAAAGCTTCATTCACACCAAACTCAACAAGAACTCGTGAGATAGGTTAGTATAAACCAATGCAAAACCTTATCATTTTCTACTGTAACAAATCACTAAAATAATTATTCAACATTGCATACTAAATTCCTCTGCATATTTAATACTCCTATCCTCAAATAGAATCATTAAACAAGCAAACATACGCAAACAATGGAAACATAACAGCAATCTGCCAAAAAAGTACAGTCAGTAAAGAATGCAAGAGTAACAATTCTTCCCTGACTCCAAAAATTATGAACTAAGATTCCCACTGTAATGAGTTTATCAGAGTTCATTATGCAAAAATATTCAACATTACACCATTCTCTGACTTTTCTAGGGAATTTTTGCAACAGCGGTAAACTTTCTGTTTTCAAACAGCAACATGTATACTAGCAAAATAAGCATGGCAAAGGCTATCCTTGACTTTTTTATTGAAATTAAAGATGAAAAACATTATTCTAACTAACATCAAGCAAAAACTAGCAAAATAAAATGACGCTCCAAGAAAAACACATATCATGTGGTGAATAAAAATATAGCTCCAAGTAAAGTTACCGATGAACGAAGACGAAAGAGGGGATGCCATCCGGGGCATCCCCAAGCTTAGGCTATTGGTTTTCCTTGAATATTACCTTGGGGTGCCTTGGGAATACCCAAGCTTAGGCTCTTGCCACTACTTATTCCATAGTCCATCGAATCCTTACCCAAAACATGAAAACTTCAACCACACAAAACTGAACACAAAACTCGTAAGCTCCGTTAGTATAAGAAAATAAAACCACCACTTAGGTACTGTAATGAACTCATTATAAATTCATATTGGTGTAATATCTACTGTATTATAACTTCTCCATGGTTCATACCCTCCGATACTACTCATAGATGCATCAAAATAAGCAAACAACACAATTAAAACAGAATCTGTCAAAAACAGAACTGTCTGTAGTAATCTGTATCAAACGTATACTTCTGGAACCCCAAAAATTATGAAATAAATTTATGGACCTGGGTAATTTGTCTATTAATCATATTCAAAAATAATCAACCTAAAATCACTCTCCAGTAAAAAATGGCAGCTGTTCTCGTGAGCGCAAAAGTTTCTGTTTTTTACAGCAAGATCACATAAACTTCACCCAAGTCTTCCCAAAGGTTCTACTTGGCACTTTATTGAAACAAAGCTATAAAACATGATTACTACAGTAGCATAATCATGTGCACACACAAAAACAGTAAGGATAAATATTGGGTTGTCTCCCAACAAGCGCTTTTCTTTAATGTCTTTCTAGCTAGGCATGATGATGGCAATGATGCTCACATAAAAGATAAGAATTGAAACATAAAGAGAGCATCATGAAGAATATGAATAGCACATTTAAGCCTAACCCACTTCCTATGCATAGGGATTTTGTGAGCAAACAACTTATGGGAACAATAATCAACTAGCATAGGATGGCACAACAAGCATAACTTCCAGATTTTAAGCACATAGAGAGGAAACTTGACATTATTGCAATTCCTACAAGCATATGTTCCTCCATCATAATAATTTTCAGTAGCATAATGAATGAATTCAACAATATAACCAGCACCTAAAGCATTCTTTTCATGATCTACAAGCATAGAAAATTTACTACTCTCCACATAAGCAAAATTCTTCTCATTCGGAATAGTAGGAGTATCATAAGAGACTTGAACACTAAAAATTGTTTCCACATTAAAAGGTTAATGTTCAGAGAAAGGGTAATCATAATCATGACAAGATTTGTAAATATAATCATCACTACTTTTTATAGCATAAGTTTCATCACAATAATCATCATAAGTAGCAACTTCGTTCTCATCATAATCGATTGAAACCTCTCCCAAGATAGTGGAATCAGTAAACAAAGTTGACACTCTTCCAAATCCGGTTCCCCGCCCCCGCGTCGCTCCAACAGGGGCGACACGAGCGGCTAACCCTAGCCGCCGCCGGCGGTCTCCCCTCCCCTTCCTCTCCACCTCGTCGCCACCAGAGGAGCCGCCGATGCGTCGCGCGGCTGCCGAGGAAGGTGGCGGCGAGGCCTTCGTCGTCCCTTCGCGGAGATCCGGATCCACGGGGCGGCGGCCCCTGCTGGTTCGGCGCCGCCGTTCGCGCCCTGGACGGTGTGCGCGGGGACTCTGCCCGGCGTCCTCGACCGCTCGGGTGGTGGGGAGTCGGCGCTTGGCGGCGGCAGTTCGGGGGCCTTCGTCCTCGCCAGATCTGGAGGCCTGCTGCTCCCTCTTTCCCGCTCCTTCCCCTTTGCGCTTGATGCCAGTGGATGCTGCTGGTTCCAGTGCTTCCGGGGATGGTGGTGCAGATTGGGACCGGGGGAAACCCTAGGCCGGCTGGTTCGGCTCGACAGCGGCGTCGGCTTCGGGCGACGCATCCTTCCTGAAGGCGGTGTCGTGGTCCTTATTCTTGTCACCTCCGGTCCTCTCCCAAGTGAAAACCCAAAATCCGGCCTGGATTGGGCAGCGGTGGCGCCATGGGCGTCATCCCCTCCTTGGAGGCGTTGCCTGGGGAGCTAGGACTCGGGTGTGGGCTCATGAAGGTGGGGGCTTTGGCCGCCGGCTGGATCTCTGCAGCTGCTCGCGGCGGCTTTCATGTTGTGCAGAGTGCCCCTTGTATCATTAGGGAGTTTTCCTATTTTTGGTGTTCGCGTTGGAGGAGCGGCGTGGCATCTGGCACATCGACAACGACGAGTCTCAGCGGCATGGAGCAGTAGGGGTATCGCCGGTGGGCGTGTGATGATGGACGAGCGCAGGATGGTGGCGCTGTCTGGCGTCGTGGTGGCGTCGGTGGCAGAGTGACCTGGCACGGTTCATGCAACAGTACAACTCTGAAGATGGATTGATGGTACGTGGCTGCGAGGGGTCCTGGTTGAAGAGCACGCCGGACTGGTGGGTGCCCATACCCGGCAGGTGTCCTGGTTGGGACCTCAGGTCTTAGATGTTAGGTTTGGCTGCGAGGTCTGTTTGGTATTAGGCCCAGACCATCAGCGCCCCTTCATCAGTTAGATAGGAGTAGCGACATGGGTTGCGAAGATGGTGGCTTTGGTCTTACTGTTGTACGACTTTGTAAGGTCTTGTGTTTATAATTAATAAAATGGCCGTATGCATCGTCCAGATGCAGAGGCCGGGGGTATTCCTCCTTTTCTAAAAAAAACTCTTCCAAATCCACTTTCATATTCATCACAATAAAATTCAACATCCTCCAAAATAGTGGGATCACTATTTCCTAAAGTTGACACTCTTCGGAACCCACTTTCATCAATATAATCATCATAGGTAGGAGGCATGCTATCATCATAATAACTTTGCATATCAAAACTTGGGATGCTAAAAATATCATCTTCATTAAACGTGGCATCCCCAAGCTTGGGACAAACATTAATTTCAGCAAATATATTCTCAAATATTTCATACTCATCAAACATAGCTTCCCCAAGCTTGGGCCCTTTCATATCATAAGCATAATCACTCTCATCATTAAAAATATGGATAGCACCAATAGTAAAGCAATTATCATCATCATAATGAGTAGTAGGAGCAACATCATTTGGGAGGGATACCTTTCTACCTTTGTTGCTCCTTCTTTTCTTTTTATTCTTCACATTATGTGTGGGTTCAACCTTCCTTTTTGAGCTCCTTATTGACGAGATTGGTTGAATAGAAAGCTCCTCCTCGTTGCCTGATTCATCATAAGAAATAATAGGAGGATATTGGGAAGTCTCTTCCCTTTCATTAGTAATCTCATAATCTTCTATTTGCTTTCTTTTCTTTAGGTAATTGGCAATATAAGGATTTTCAATGCAATTCTACGCACAAAACATATAAATCTTTTCTAGATCAATATCAAGGAATTTTTTATGGGCAAATTCTGGAAGATCCTTAAGTAAATGTTTCAATTCTTCATAATCCAAAAGTAAACTAAGTTCATTGTAATGTGCAGGGGAGATCAAATCATCACAATATTTGGACACGATTCGATCATGAAACAATTTGCATTGGATATGTAAATGACCATGTTCATTGCAAAGTTCACAAGTACGGCAAAGGAATTTTAAATTTTCAGCACTCACATCTAGCCTTTCTTGCAACCATTTAGTTTCTAAATGCTTATGCCTCTTGCAATAAATATCTTCTCTATTAGGTGTGTTCATGCAAACATGCACTCCACAAAAGTTGACATGCTCATAAGAGATATTTTCATCATGACTAGAGCAATCATCATTAATACTATGGATATTCAAGGAGTTCATACTAACAACATTGAAATCATGCTCATCATTCAAAGATTTGGTATCAAACATTCTATAGATTTCTTCTTCTAGCACTTGAGCACAATTTTCCTTTTCATCATACTCACGAAAGATATTAAAAAGACGAAGCATACGAGACAAACTTAACTCCATTTTTTTGGTAGTTTTCTTTTATAAACTAAAGTAGTGATAAAACAAGAAACAAAAAGATTCGATTGCAAGATCTAAAGATATACCTTCAAGCGCTAACCTCCCCGGTAACGGCGCCAGAAAAGAGCTTGTCTACTACACAACCTTCTTCTTGTAAACGTTGTTGGGCCTGCAAGTGCACTGGTTTGTAGGACAGTAGCAAATTTCCCTCAAGTGGATGACCTAAGGTTTACCAATCCGTAGGAGGCGTAGGATGAAGATGGTCTCTCTCAAGCAACCCTGCAACCAAATAACAAAGAGTCTCTTGTGTCCCCAACACACCCAATACAATAGTAATTTGTATAGGTGCACTAGTTCGGCGAAGAGATGGTGATACAAGTGCAAAATAGATAGTAGATAAAGGTATTTGTAATCTGAAATAATAAAAACAGCAAGGTAGCGAGCGATAAAAGTGAGCGTAAACGGTATTGCAATGATAGGAAACAAGGCCTAGGGTTCATACTTTCACTAGTGCAAGTTCTCTCAACAATAATAACATAGATAGATCATACAACAATCCCTCAACATGCAACAAAGAGTCACTCCAAAGACACTAATAGCGGAGAACGAATGAAGAGATTATGGTAGGGTACGAAACCACCTCAAAGTTATTCTTTCGGATCAATCTATTCAAGAGTTCGTACTAGAATAACACCTTAAGACACAAATCAACAAAAACCCTAATGTCACCTAGATACTCAATTGTCACCTCAAGTATCCGTGGGCATGATTATACAATATGCATCACACAATCTCAGATTCATCTATTCAACCAACACAAAAGTACTTCAAAGAGTGCCCCAAAGTTTCTACCGGGTAGTCAAGAACGTGTGCCAACCCCTATGCATAGGTTCATGGGTGAAACCCGCAAGTTGGTCACCAAAACATACATCAACAGGCAAATGATATCCCATTGTCACAACAGATAAGCACGGCAAGACATACATCAAGTGTTCCCATAAAAGACTCAATCCGATAAGATAACTTCAAAGGGGAAACTCAATTCATCACAAGAGAGTAGAGGGGGAGAAACATCATAAGATCCAACTACAATAGCAAAGCTCGGGATACATCAAGATTGTGCCATAGAGGGAACACGAGAGAGAATGGGAGATAGAGAGAGATCAAACACATAGCTACTGGTACATACTCTCAGCCCCGAGGGTGAACTACTCCCCCCTCGTCATGGAGAGCGCCGGGATGATGAAGATGGCCACCGGTGATGGATCCCCCCTCTGGCAGGGTGCCGGGAAGGGCTCCTGAGAGGTTTTTGGTGGCTACAGAGGCTTGCGGCGGCGGAACTCCCAATCTATCTTCATATTCGATGTTTTTAGGGTACGAGGGAATATATAGGCGAAAGAAGTCGGTCGGGAGGTGCTCGAGGGGCCCACGAGACAGGGGGGGCGCGCCAAGTAAAGGGGGGCGCTCCCTCCTATGTCGTGGCCTCCTCGAGGATCTTCTGATGTGAACTCCAAGTCTCCAGGATCATAATCTTCCCAAAAATAACGTTGCCGAAGGTTTCATTCCGTTTGGACTCCGTTTGATATTCCTTTTCTTCGGAATACTGAAACAGGCAATAAAACAACAATATGGGCTGGGCCTCCGGTTAATAGGTTAGTCCCAAAAGTAATATAAAAGTGTATAATAAAGCCCATAATCATTCAAAACAGATAATAATATAGCATGAATGCTTCATAAATTATAGATACGTTGGAGACGTATCAATCACCGCACTCATAAGAGTACGATGCTCTTCATCTATGGAAGCGCCGCGAAGCGCTTCCAGCAGACAATCCGGCGCCTCGGGCGCAACGGAAGTCCTCGATATAGACGGCCCTCCCTCCCTAACGAGGGGCTTCCCGCCTGAGTCCGGAACCACTGAAGGCTCCGGAACAGTGTTCGGCTGAGAGTCCGGCTTACCACGGCTCTCATCAAGATGATCCGTGGGGATCTTGAACCCCGCGTGTCCGACGTTTGGAATGCCGCCTTGGGGCGCCTCCAGATCCACCTGCCCCCGCTCTGGGAGCCTTTGGGACAACACCTCCATGTCATCCGCAGGCCGAGGAGTAGTGGCTGTCGGAAGTGAGTTCATTGCCGAGTCACGCAAGGACCCGTCCGAAGACGACACCTCGGAATGGACCCTGGCCGGACTGCATACAATTTCGGCGTTATAACAAAACTATGAAGCAAAATTACGATAGAGTGCTGATACTTACGATCGCACTAGGGGCTTCTTCCTGGGCAGCCACCCCTCCTCGCTATCGGCGGCAGTGGCGGAGTAGTCCGGAAGGGACGCCTTTCCCTTCTTGGACGACCTAGCCTCCCCTTCCGGGGCGGCCTTCCTCTTTTTCTTCCCCCGAATACAGGGAGGTGGAGTTTCTTCTTGTTTCCCCCCGCCTCCGCGGGAGGAATCTGCCTCGTCGTCATTGGACGACGAGGGTATGACAGCCTTGCGCCGGGGGACTCCCCTGGTCCCCTGGTCCGCCCTCTCAGGCCCCCCGTCTTTTCCGGATGGGGCGGCCTCCTCTTCTTCTTTTCCTTCCCCTTCGGGGGAGGAGTGTGCCTCATCGTCTTCGGACGAGGCTTCTGGCGCAACCTTACGCCGGAGACCCTTTCGGATCCCCGGGGCCTTGTTATCGGCCTTCTTCTCCGGTCCCTTGTAGGGCGCCGGGACCAGCATCTCCGTCAGGAGAGCATTAGCTGGACTTTCCGGCAGCGGAGCCAGACAGTCGATCTGCTCCGCTGTCTCCACATAATCCTGAGTGAATATGCACAATTACTTAAGGCTCCCCCATGAATATATTGGGAAGAACCGAATCCGGTGGCAGCCTGAGAACTCACCTGACTAGGAGGCCGCGTGGCGTGGAGCCCACGGTCCTGGGATATGGGAGGAGGTACTTCGGAGGCCTTGAACAACGCCTTCCACGCGTTTTTGTGCTTCATGCCGTAGAGCCTCTGAAGCGTCTGATGTTCGCCCGGGACGAACTCCCACAGATGAAATGCCCGCCTTTGGCACGGAAGAATCCGGCGAACGAGCATGACCTGGATCACGTTGACAAGCTTGATGTTCCTATCCTTCATGCCCTTGATGCAGTTTATGAGTCCGGTCAGCTCTGTAGATTCGCCCCAGGACAGGCCCTTCTGTTCCCAGAAGGTGAGCCGCATGGGGGTTCCGGATCAGAACTCGGGGGCCACCGCCCAAGTGGCGTCGTGCAGCTCGGTGATGTAGAACCACCCCGACTGCCACCCCTTCACGGTTTCTGCAAAGGAGCCGTCAAGCCAGGTGACGTTAGGCATCTTGCCCACCATGGCTCCTCCGCACTCCGCTTGCTGGCCGCTCACTACCTTCGGCTTCACGCAGAAGATTTGCCGCCACAAACTGAAATGAGGCTTGATGCGGAGGAAAGCCTCGCATACGACGATGAATGACGAGATGTTGAGGACAAAGTTCGAGGCTAGATCATGGAAATCTAGCCCATAGTAGAACATGAGCACGCGGACGAGTGGAGTGGAAACCCCAGTCCACAGACGAAGTGGGCGAGAAACACGACCCTCTCGTGGGGTCCCGGAGTTGGAGTGACCTGCCCGTCGTCCGGTAGCCGGTGCCCTATGTCTGTGGCCAAGTATCCGGCCGCTCGAAGATTCGCGATGTGCTTCTCCTTCATGGTGGAGGCCACCCACTTGCCTCCTGCTCCGGACATGTCTAGCTGTGCGGAGAAGATTTGGACTCGGGCGCTGGAGCTCGAGGGGGCAAGAGTGGGCAAAGGAGGAAGAAGGCATGGGTAAAAATGGGGGACTCTTATCCCTTTATAGAGGTGATGGAAGCGGTGCACCTCCCCACTAGCCCGTTGAGGATCGCTTACTTCCCAAGCGCCACGATTGATGGCACGGTGGGATTACCCATACCCATATTGATGAGCATCCCGTGATAAGGGGACACGATCTCTGCTTTGACAAGACGTGTCAAGGAAA
The DNA here is from genome assembly GCA_904067115.1 of Aegilops sharonensis. Lineage (NCBI taxonomy): Eukaryota > Viridiplantae > Streptophyta > Magnoliopsida > Poales > Poaceae > Aegilops > Aegilops sharonensis. Next base: position 17,398,118 of record LR880968.1, on the reverse strand, counting down.
CCGCCTCGCAATACGCGATGTGACTGGTTGTGGAAAACGGTTCGAATAATGACCTGACCGTAATGGCATATCACGTCGTCTAAAAAGTTGTCAGCTGAAGTGTCATTCTCTCTACGGTGGTATGTGAAGATCATTTTGCAGATCCGGACACGGTCTACGTGTTCGATAATAACCTTGGAGTATTCGGAAGGAGGAACCCGCCTTGCAATGCCGAAGACAAGACTGCGCGCCGGACTCATCGTCATTGAAGCCTGGTTCAGGGGCTACCGAGGGAGTCCTGGATTAGGGGGTATCCGGACAGCCGGACTATATACATCGTCCGGACGATTGAAGCGTGAAGATACAAGACTCAAGAATTCGGCCCGTGTCCGGATGGGACTCTCCTTTGCGTGGAAGACAAGCTTGGCGATCCGGATATTATATTTCCTTCCTTGTAACCGACTCCATGTAAACCCTAGCCCTCTTCGGTGTCTATATAAACCGGAGAGGATGGTCCTCAGAAGGCCGATCACAATTACAATCATGCCATCATGAGCTAGCTCTTAGGGTTTAGCCTCTACGATCTCTTGGTAGATCTACTCTTGTACTACTCATATCTTCAATATTAATCAAGTAGGAAGTAGGGTTTTACCTCCATCGAGAGGGCCCGAACCTAGGTAAACATTTTGTCCCTTGCTTCCTGTTACCATCGGCCTAAGACGCACAGATCGGGACCCCCTACCCGAGATCCGCCGGTTTTGACACCGACAGGGGGGGGTGCGCCCAGCCCCCTAGGGGCTGGTTCCCTGCCCACTATAGCCCATGAGGCCCTCCGAGAGAGGTGGCCCCTCCCGATGGACCCCCGGAACCCCTCCGGTGGCCCGGTACAATACCGATAAGCCCCCGAACTTTTCCGGTGACCGTATGACAACTTCCCATATATAAATATTCACCTCCGGACCATTCCGGAAGTCCTCGTGACGTCCGGGATCTCATCCGGGACTCCGAACAACATCCAGTAATCACTCACAAGTCTTCCTAATAACCCTAGCGTCACCGAACCTTAAGTGTGTAGACTCTACGGGTTCGAGAATCATGCAGACATGACCGAGACAGCTCCCCGGCCAATAACCAACAGCAGGATCTGGATACCCATGTTGGCTCCCACATGTTCCACGATGATCTCATCGGATGAACCACGACGTCGAGGATTCAAGCAATCCCGTATACAATTCCCTTTGTCAATCGGTACGTTACTTGCCCGAGATTCGATCGTCGGTATCCCAATACCTTGTTCAATCTCATTACCGGCAAGTCACTTTACTCGTCACGTAATGCATGATCCCGTGACCAACCACTAGGTCACATTGAGCTCATTATGATGATGCATTACCGAGTGGGCCTAGAGATACCTCTCCGTCATACGGAGTGACAAATCCCAGTCTCGATCCGTGTCAACTCAACAGACACTTTCGGAGATACTTGTAGTATACCTTTATAGCCACCCAGTTACGTTGTGACGTTTGGTACACCCAAAGCACTCCTACAGTATCCGGGAGTTACACGATCTCATGGTCTAAGGAAATGATACTTGACATTAGAAAAGTTCTAGTAAACGAACTACACGATCTTGTGCTATGCTTAGGATTGGGTCTTGTCCATCACATCATTCTCCTAATGATGTGATCCCATTATCAATGACATCAAATGTCCATAGCCAGGAAACCATGACTATCTGTTGATCAACGAGCTAGTCAACTAGAGGCTCACTAGGGACATGTTGTGGTCTATGTATTCACACATGTATTACGATTTCCAGATAACACAATTATAGCATGAATAATAGACAATTATCATGAACAAGGAAATATAATAATAATCATTTTATTATTGCCTCTAGGGCATATTTCCAACAGTCTCCCACTTGCACTAGAGTCAATCTAGTTACATTGTGATGAATCGAACACCCATAGAGTTCTGGTGTTGATCATGTTTTGCTCGCTGGAGAGGTTTAGTCAACGGATCTGCGACATTCAGATCCGTACGCACTTTGCAAATATCTATGCCTCCATCTTGAACATTTTCACGAATGGAGTTGAAGCGACGCTTGATGTGCCTGGTCTTCTTGTGAAACCTGGGCTCCTTGGCAAGGGCAATAGCTCCAGTGTTGTCACAGAAGAGAGTGATCGGCCCCGACGCATTGGGCATGACTCCTAGGTCGGTGATGAACTCCTTCATCCAGATTGCTTCATGTGCTGCCTCCGAGGTTGCCATGTACTCCGCTTCACATGTAGATCCCGCCACGACGCTTTGCTTGCAACTGCACCAGCTTACTGCCCCACCATTCAAAATATATACGTATCCGGTTTGTGACTTAGAGTCATCCAGATCTGTGTCAAAGCTAGCATCGACGTAACCCTTTACGACGAGCTCTTTGTCACCTCCATAAACGAGAAACATATCCTTAGTCCTTTTCAGGTACTTCAGGATATTCTTGACCGCTGTCCAGTGTTCCATGCCGGGATTACTTTGGTACCTTCCTACCAAACTTACGGCAAGGTTTACATCATGTCTGGTACACAGCATGGCATACATAATAGACCCTATAGCCGAGACATAGGGGATGACACTCATCTTTTCTCTATCTTCTGCCGTGGTCGGGCATTGAGCCGAGCTCAATTTCACACCTTGCAACACAGGCAAGAACCCCTTCTTGGACTGATCCATATTGAACTTCTTCAATATCTTATCAAGGTATGTGCTTTGTGAAAGACCTATGAGGCGTCTCGGTCTATCTCTATAGATCTTGATGCCTAATATGTAAGCAGCTTCTCCAAGGTCCTTCATTGAAAAACACTTATTCAAGTAGGCCTTAATGCTGTCCAAAATTTCTATATCATTTCCCATCAAAAGTATGTCATCTACATATAATATGAGAAATGCTACAGAGCTCCCACTCACTTTCTTGTAAACGCATACTTCTCCATAAGTCTGCATAAACCCAAACGCTTTGATCATCTCATCAAAGCGAATGTTCCAACTCCGAGATGCTTGCACCATCCCATAAATGGATCGCTGGAGCTTGCATACCTTGTTAGCATTCTTAGGATCGACAAAACCTTCCGGCTGCATCATACACACTTCTACCTTAAGATAGCTGTTAAGGAATGCCGTTTTGACGTCCATTTTCCATATCTCATAACCATAGTATGCGGCAATTGCTAACATGATTCGGACGGACTTCAGCTTCGCTACGGAAGAGAAAGTCTCATCGTAGTCAACCCCTTGAACTTGTCGGTAACCCTTAGCGACAAGTCGAGCTTTATAGATGGTAACATTACCATCCGCGTCCGTCTTCTTCTTAAAGATCCATTTGTTTTCTATCGCTCGCCAATCATTGGGCAAGTCTGTCAAAGTCCATACTTTGTTTACATACATGGATCCTATCTCGGATTGCATAGCTTCTAGCCATTTGTTGGAATCTGGGCCCGTCATCGCTTCTTCATAGTTCGAAGGTTCACCATTGTCTAACAACATGATTTCCAGGACAGGGTTGCCATACCATTCTGGTGTGGAACGTGTCCTTGTGGACCTTCGAAGTTCAGTAGCAACTTGATTTGAAGTACCTTGATCATCATCATTAACTTCCTCTCTAGTCGGTGCAGGCACCACAGGAACATCTTCCTGAGCTGCGCTAGTTTCCGGTTCAAGAGGCAGTACTTCATTGAGTTCTACTTTCCTCCCACTTATTTCTTTCGAGAGAAACTCTTTCTCCAGAAAGGACCCGTTCTTGGCAACAAAGATCTTGCCTTCGGATCTAAGGTAGAAGGTATACCCAATGGTTTCCTTAGGGTATCCTATGAAGACCCATTTTTCTGACTTGGGTTCGAGCTTTTCAGGTTGAAGTTTCTTGACATAAGCATCGCATCCCCAAAATTTTAGAAACGATAGCTTAGGTTTCTTCCCAAACCATAATTCATATGGTGTCGTCTCAACGGATTTAGACGGTGCCCTATTTAAAGTGAATGTAGCTGTCTCTAGAGCGTATCCCCAAAATGATAGTGGTAAATCGGTGAGTGACATCATAGATCGCACCATATCCAATAGAGTGCGATTACGACGTTAGGACACACCGTTACGCTGAGGTGTTCCAGGCGGCGTGAGTTGTGAAACGATTCCACATTTCCTTAAGTGCGTACCAAATTCGTCACTTAAATATTCTCCTCCACGATCTGATCGTAAGAACTTTATTTTTCGGTCACGTTGATTCTCTACCTCATTCTGAAATTCCTTGAACTTTTCAAAGGTCTCGGTCTTGTGTTTCATCAAGTAGACATACCCATATCTACTTAAGTCATCAGTGAGAGTGAGAATATCACGATAGCCTCCGCGAGCCTCAACGCTCATTGGACCGCACACATCAGTATGTATGATTTCCAATAAGTTGGTCGCTTGCTCCATTGTTCTGGAGAACGGAGTCTTTGTCATTTTGCCCATGAGGCATGGTTCGCATGTGTCAAATGATTCGTAATCAAGAGACTTCAAAAGTCCATCAGCATGGAGCTTCTTCATGCGTTTGACACCAATGTGACCAAGGGGGCAGTGCCACAAGTATGTGGGACTATCATTATCAACCTTACATATTTTGGTATTTACACTATGAATGTGTGTAACATCACGTTCGAGATTCATTATGAATGAACCATTGACCAGTAGGGCATGACCATAAAACATATCTCTCATATAAATAGAACAACCATTATTATCGGATTTAAATGAGTAGCCATCTCGTATTAAACGAGACCCAGATACAATGTTCATGCTCAAAGCTGGCACTAAATAACAATTATTGAGGTTTAAAACTAATACCGTAGGTAAATTTTGAGGTAGCGTGCCGACGGCGATCACATCGACCTTGGAACCATTCCCGACGCGCATCGTCACCTCGTCCTTCGCCAGTCTCCGCTTATTCCGCAGCTCCTGTTTCGAGTTACAAATATGAGCAACCGCACCGGTATCAAATACCCAGGAGCAACTACAAGTACTAGTAAGGTACACATCAATTACATGTATATCACATATACCTTTGGTGTTTCCGGCCTTCTTGTCCGCTAAGTACTTGGGGCAGTTCCGCTTCCAGTGTCTGCTTCCCTTGCAATAAAAGCACTCAGTCTCAGGTTTGGGTCCATGCTTTGGCTTCTTCCCGGCAACTGGCTTACCGGGTGTGGCAAATCCCTTGTTGTCCTTCTTGAAGTTCTTTTTACCCTTGCCTTTCTTGAAACTAGTGGTTTTATTGACCATCAACACTTGATGTTCCTTTTTGATTTCCACCTCCGCTGATTTCAGCATTGAAAATACCTCAGGAATAGTTTTCACCATCCCCTGCATATTGTAGTTCATCACAAAGCTCTTGTAGCTAGGTGGGAGCGACTGAAGGATTCTGTCAATGACCGCCTCATCCGGGAGGTCAATGTCCAGCTGAGACAAGCGGTTGTGCAACCCAGACATTTTGTGTATGTGCTCACTGACAGAACTATTTTCCTCCGTCTTACAACTATAGAACTTGTCGGAGACTTCATATCTCTCGACCCGGGCATGAGCTTGGAAAACCATATTCAGCTCTTCGAACATCTCATATGATCCGTGTTGCTCAAAACGCTTTTGGAGCCCCGGTTCTAAGCTGTAAAGCATGCCGCACTGAACGAGGGAGTAGTCATCAACACGCGACTGCCAGATGTTCAAAACGTCTTGAGTTGCAGGGAAAATGGGTGCTTCACCTAGCGGTGCATCTAGGACATATGCTCTTTTGGCAGCTATGAGGATGATCCTCAAGTTCCGGACCCAGTCCGTGTAGTTGCTGCCATCGTCTTTCAGCTTGGTTTTCTCTAGGAACGCGTTGAAGTTGAGGGCAACATTAGCATGGGCCATTTGATCTACAAGACATATTGCAAAGGTTTTATACTAACTTCTGATAATTAAGTTCATCTAATCAAATTATTTAATGAACTCCCACTCAGATAGACATCCCTCTAGTCATCTAAGTCATCCATGATCCGAGTCAACTAGGTCGTGTCAGGTCATCACGTGAGACGGACTAGTCATCATCGGTGAACATCTTCATGTTGATCGTATCTTCTATACGACTCATGTTCGACCTTTCGGTCTCTTGTGTTCCGAGGCCATGTCTGTACATGCAAGGCTCGTCAAGTCAACCTAAGTGTTTTTGCATGTGTAAATATGTCTTACACCCGTTGTATGTGAATGTTAGAATCTATCACACCCGATCATCACGTGGTGCTTCGAAACAATGAACTTTCGCAATGGTGCACAGTTAGGGGGAACACTTTCTTGAAATTATTATGAGGGATCATCTTATTTACTACCGTCGTTCTAAGCAAATAAGATGCAAAAACATGATAAACATCACATGCAATCAAATAGTGACATGATATGGCCAATATCATTTTGCTCCTTTTGATCTCCATCTTCGGGGCGCCATGATCATCATCGTCACCGGCATGACACCATGATCTCCATCATCGTGTCTTCATGAAGTTGTCACACCAACGATTACTTCTACTACTATGGCTAATGGTTTAGCAATAAAGTAAAATAATTACATGGCATTTATTCAATGACACGCAGGTCATATAATAATTAAGACAACTCCTATGGCTCCTTCCGGTTGTCATACTCATCGACATGCAAGTCGTGATCCCTATTACAAGAACATGATCAATCTCATACATCACATATATATCATTCATCACATCCTTTTGGCCATATCACATCACAAGGCATATGCTGCAAAAACAAGTTAGACGTCCTCTAATTGTTGTTGCATGTTTTTACGTGGCTGCAATAGGGTTCTAGCAAGAACGTTTCTTACCTACGTCAAAACCACAACGTGATATGCCAATTTCTATTTACCCTTCATAAGGACCCTTTTCATCGAATCCGATCCGACTAAAGTGAGAGAGACAGACACCCGCTAGCCACCTTATGCAACTAGTGCATGACAGTCGGTGGAACCTGTCTCACGTAAGCGTACGTGTAAGGTTGGTCCGGGCCACTTCATCCCACGATGCCGCCGAAACAAGATAAGAATAGTAGTGGCAAGTAAATTGACAACATCTACGCCCACAACAAAATTGTGTTCTATTCGTGCATAGAAACTACGCATAGACCTAGCTTATGATGCCTCTGTTGGGCATCGTTGCAGAAAATAAAAAAATTTCTACGCATCACCAAGATCAATCTATGGAGTCATCTAGCAATAAGAGAGATAGGAGTGCATCTACATACCCTTGTAGATCGCGAGCGGAAGCGTTCAAGAGAACGGGGTTGATGGAGTCGTACTCGTCGTGATCCAAATCACTGAAGATCCTAGTGCCGAACGGACGACACCTCCGCGTTCAACACACGTACGGAGCGGAGACGTCTCCCTCACCTTGATCCAGCAAGGAGGCGGAGAGGTTGAGGAAGAGATCTCCAGCAGCAGCACGACGGCGTGGTGGTGATGGAGAGGCAGTACTCTAGCAGGGCTTCGCCAAGCGTCTGCGGAGGAGGAGAGGTGTTGGGGAGGGGAGGGGCTGCGCCTTGGAGGTGTGTGTGGAGCCCTCTCCTCGCCCCTCTATTTATAGGGGAAGAGGGAAGGGGTCCGGCCCCCTCTAGATGAGATCTAGAGGGGGACAGCGGCCAAGGGGAGGGGGCTTGCCCCCCAAGCAAGGGGGGCGCCCCCTCTAGGGTTCCCCCCAAACCCTAGGCGCATGGTTCCAAGGGGCGGGGGTTGCGCCCAGCCCCCTAGGGGCTGGTTCCCTGCCCACTACAGCCCATGAGGCCCTGCGAGAGAGGTGGCCCCTCCGGTTGGACCCCCGTTACCCCTCCGGTGGCCCCGATACAATACCGATAAGCCCCCGAACTTTTCCCGTGACTGTATGACAATTTCCCATATATAAATATTCACCTCCGGACAATTCTGGAACTCCTTGTGACGTCCGGGATCTCATCCAGGACTCCGAACAACATTCGGTAATCACTCACAAGTCTTTCTAATAACCCTAGCGTCACAGAACCTTAAGTGTGTAGACCCTACGGGTTCGGGAATCATGAAGACATGACCGAGACAGCTCTCCGGCCAATAACCAACAGCGGAATATGGATACCCATGTTGGCTCCCACATGTTCCACGATGATCTCATCGGATGAACCACGACGTCGAGGATTCAAGCAATCCCGTATAAAATTCCCTTTGTGAATCGGTACGTTACTTACCCGAGATTCGATCGTCGGTATCCCAATACCTCGTTCAAACTCGTTACCGGCAAGTCACTTTACTCGTCACGTAATGCATGATCCCGTGACCAACCACTTGGTCACATTGAGCTCATTATGATGATGCATTACCGAGTGGGCCCAAAGATACCTCTCTGTCATACGGAGTGACAAATCCCAGTCTCGATCCGTGTCAACCCAACAGACGCTTTCGGAGATACCTGTAGTATACCTTTATAGCCACCCAGTTACGTTGTGACGTTTGGTACACCCAAATTACTCCTACGGTATCTGGGAGTTACACGATCTCATGGTCTAAGGAAATGATACTTGACATTAGAAAAGCTCTACCAAACGAGCTACACGATCTTGTGATATGCTTAAGATTGGGTCTTGTCCATCACATCATTCTCCTAATGATGTGATCCCGTTATCAATGACATCCAATGTCCATAGCCAGGAAACCATGACTATCTGTTGATCAACGAGCTAGTCAACTAGAGGCTCAGTAGGGACATGGTGTGGTCTATGTATTCACACATGTATTACGATTTCCGGATAACACAATTATAGCATGAATAATAGACAATTATCATGAACAAGGAAATATAATAATAATCATTTTATTACTGCCTCTAGGGCATATTTCCAACAGTTACTTGCCCGAGATTCGATCGTCGGTATCTCAATACCTAGTTCAATCTCGTTACCGGCAAGTCTCTTTACTCGTTATGTAATACATCATCTCACAACTAACTCATTAGTCACATTGCTTGCAAGGCTTATAGTGATGTGTATGACCGAGAGGGCCCAAAGATACCTCTCCGACAATCGGAATGACAAATCCTAATCTTGAAATACGCCAACCCGACAAGTACCTTCAGAGACACCTTTAGAGCACCTTTATAATCACCCAGTTACGTTGTGACGTTTGGTGGCACACAAAGTGTTCCTCCGGTAAACGGGAGTTGCATAATCTCATAGTCACAGGAACATGTATAAGTCATGAAGAAAGCAGTAGCAACATACTAAACGATCAAGTGCTAAGCTAACGGAATGGCTCAAGTCAATCACATCATTCTCTTAATGATGTGATCCCGTTAATCAAATGACAACTCTTTTGTCCATGGCTAGGAAACATAACCATCTTTGATAAACGAGCTAGTCAAGTAGAGGCATACTAGTGACACTCATTTTGTCTATGTATTCACACATGTATCATGTTTCCGGTTAATACAATTCTAGCATGAATAATAAACATTTATCATGATGTAAGGAAATAAATAATAACTTTATTATTGCCTCTAGGGCATATTTCCTTCAGTCTCCCACTTGCACTAGAGTCAATAATCTAGATTACACAGTAATGATTCTAACACCCATGGAGCCTTGGTGTTGATCATGTTTTGCTCATGGAAGAGGCTTAGTCAACGGGTCTGCAACATTCAGATCCGTATGTATCTTGCATATCTCTATGTCTCCCACCTAGACTTGGTCCCGGATGGAATTGAAGCGTCTCTTGATGTGCTTGGTCTTCTTGTGAAATCTGGATTCCTTTGCCAGAGCAATTGCACCAGTATTGTCACAAAAGATCTTCACTGGTCCCGATGCACTAGGTATGAAACCTAGATTGGAAATGAACTCCTTCATCCAGACTCCTTCATTTGCTGCTTCCGAAGCAGCTATGTACTCCGCTTCGCATGTAGATCCCGCCACGACGCTTTGTTTAGAACTGCACCAACTGACAGCTCCACCATTCTATATAAACACGTATCCGTTTTGCGATTTAGAATCGTACGGATCAGTGTCAAAGCTTGCATTGATGTAACCATTTACGACTAGCTCTTTGTCACCTCCATATACAAGAAACATATCATTAGTCCTTTTCAGGTAATTCAGGATATTTTGACCGCTGTCAAGTGATCCACTCCTGGATTACTTTGGTACCTCCCTGCTAAACTTATTGCTAAGAATATGTCAGGTCTGGTACACAACATTGCATACATGATAGAGCCTATGGCTGAAGCATAGGGAACATCTTTCATTTTCTCTCTATCTTCTACTGTGGTCGGGCATTGAGTCTGACTCAATTTCACACCTTGTAATACAGGCAAGAACCCTTTCTTTGTCTGATCCATTTTGAACTTTTTCAAAACTTTATCAAGGTATGTGCTTTGTGAAAGTCCAATTAAGCATCTTGATCTATCTCTATAGATCTTGATGCCCAATATGTAAGCAGCTTCACCGAGGTCTTTCATTGAAAAACTTTTATTCAAGTATCCCTTTATGCTATCTAGAAATTCTATATCATTTCCAATCAACAATATGTCATCCACATATAATATTAGAAATGCTACAGAGCTCCCACTCACTTTCTTGTAAATACAGGCTTCTCCAAAAGTCTGTAAACCATATGCTTT
>LR880968.1:17362791-17385497 GCA_904067115.1 Aegilops sharonensis | reverse complement strand
AACCAAAGTCCATACTTTGTTCTCATACATGGATCCCATCTCAGATTTCATGGACTCAAGCCATTTTGCGGAATCTGGGCTTATCATCGCCTCCTCATAGTTCGTAGGTTCGTCATGGTCAAGTAACATGACTTCCATAATAGGATTACCGTACCACTCCGGTGCAGATCTTATTCTGGTTGACCTACGAGGTTCGGTAGTAACTTGATCTGAAGTTTCATGATCAATATCATTAGCTTCCTCACTGATTGGTGTAGTTGTCACAGGAACCAGTTTCTGTGATGAACTACTTTCCAATAAGGGAGCAGGTACATTTACCTCATCAAGTTCTACTTTCCTCCCTCTCACTTCTTTCGAGAGAAATCCTTCTCTGGAAAGGATCCGAATTTAGCAACAAAAGTCTTGCATTCAGATATGTGATAGAAGGTGTACCCAATAGTCTATTTTGGGTATCCTATCAAGACACATTTCTCCGATTTGGGTTCGAGCTTATCTGGTTGAAGTTTCTTCACATAAACATCGCAGCCCCAAACTTTAAGAAACGATAACTTTGGTTTCTTGCCAAACCACAGTTCATAAGGCGTCGTCTCGACGGATTTTGATGGTGCCCTATTTAACGTGAATGCGGCCGTCTCTAAAGCATAACCCCAAAACGATAGCGGTAAATCAGTAAGAGACATTATAGATCGCACCATATCTAGTAAAGTACGATTACGACGTTCGGACACACAATTACGCTGTGGTGTTCCGGGTGGCGTGAGTTGCGAAACTATTCCGCATTGTTTCAAATGTAAACCAAACTCATAACTCAAATATTCTCCTCCACGATCAGATCGTATAAACTTTATTTTCTTGTTACGATGATTTTCCACTTCACTCTGAAATTCTTCAAGGGTGCATGATCATAAAAGATATTACTCATATAAATAGCATTGCGAAGAATTTCAGAGTGAAGTGGAAAAATAGACCACTCTATTTATATGAGTAATATCTTTTCAAATGATCGTAGAAACTTTATTTTGATTTCTACCTTCGCAGCCTTTAGCATTGCGAAGAGCTCGGGAATAGTCTTGTCCATCCCTTGCATATTATAGTTCATCACGAAGCTCTTGTAGCTTGTTGGCAGTGATTGAAGAATTCTGTCAATGACACTATCATCAGGAAGATTAACTCCCAATTGAATCAAGTGATTATTATACCCAGACATTTTGAGTATGTGTTCACTGACAGAACTATTCTCCTCCATCTTGCAGCTATAGAACTTATTGGAGACTTCATATCTCTCAATCCGGGCATTTGTTTGAAATATTAACTTCAACTCCTGGAACATCTCATATGCTCCATGATGTTCAAAATGTCGTTGAAGTCCTGGTTCTATGCCGTAAAGCATGGCACACTGAACTATCGAGTAGTCATCAGCTTTGCTCTGCCAGACGTTCTTAACATCGTCAGTTGCATCTGCAGCAGGCCTGGCACCCAGCGGTGCTTCCAGGACGTAATTCTTCTGTGCAGCAATGAGGATAATCCTCAAGTTACGGACCCAGTCCGTGTAATTGCTACCATCATCTTTCAACTTTGCTTTCTCAAGGAACGCATTAAAATTCAACGGAACAACAACACGAGCAATCTATCTACAATCAACATAGACATGCAAAGTACTATCAGGTACTAAGTTCATGATAAATTTAAGTTCAATTAATCATATTACTAAAGAACTCCCACTTAGACAGACATCTCTCTAGTCATCTAAGTGATCACGTGATCCAAATCAACTAAACCATGTCCGATCATTGATACGTCTCCAACGTATTTATAAGTTTTTATTGCTCCATGCTACTTTATCTATTGTTTTGGACTATAATGGGCTTTATTTTCCACTTTTATATTATTTTTGGGACTAACCTATTAACCGGAGGCCCAGCCCAGAATTGCTGTTTTTTGCCTATTTCAGTGTTTCGAAGAAACGGAATATCAAACGGAGTCCAAACGGAATAAAACCTTCGGGAACGTGATCTTCTCACCGAACATGATCCAGGAGACTTGGACCCTACTCCAAGGAGTGCTAGAGGCGGTCACGAGGGTGGGGGGCACGCCCCCCTGCCTCGTGGGCCCCCTGACGCTCCACCGACGTACTCCTTCCTCCTATATATACCTACGTACCCCCAATAGATCGGGGACGGAGCCAAAAACCTAATTCCACCGCCGTACCTTCCTGTATCCACGAGATCCCATCTTGGGGCCTGTTTCGGAGCTCCGCCGGAGGGGGCATCCACCACGGAGGGCTTCTACATCATCACCATGGCCCGTCCGATGAAGTGTGAGTAGTTTACTTCAGACCTTGGGGTCCATAGCTAGTAGCTAGATGGCGTCTTCTCTCTTTTTGGATCTCAATACAATGTTCTCCCCTCTCTCGTGGAGATCTACTCGATGTAATCTTCTTTTTGCGGTGTGTTTGTTGAGACCGATGAATTGTGGGTTTATGATCCAACTTATCTATGGAAAGTATTTGATTCTTCTCTGAATTCTTTTATGTATGATTGAGTTATCTTTGCAAGTCTCTTTGAATTATCCGTTTGGTTTGGCCAACTAGATTGGTAGTTCTTGCAATGGGAGAAGTGCTTAGCTTTGGGTTCAATCTTGCGGTGTCCTTACCCAGTGACAGAAAGGGTTGCAAGGCACGTATTGTATTGTTGCCATCGAGGATAACAAGATGGGGTATTTATCATATTGCATGAATTTATTCCTCTACATCATGTCATCTTGCTTAAGGCGTTACTCTATTTTTAACTTAATACTCTAGATGCATGCTGGATAGCGGTCGATGAGTGGAGTAATAGTAGTAGATGCAGAATCGTTTCGGTCTACTTGTCACGGACGTGATGCCTATATACATGATCATCGCCTAGATATACTCATAACTATGCTCAATTCTGTCAATTGCTCAACAGTAATTTGTTCACCCACCGTAGAATATTTATTCTCTTGAGAGAAGCCACTAGTGAAACCTATGGCCCCCGGGTCTATTCTCATCATATCAATCTCCATCACTTTATTTACTTGCTTTGCTTTTACTTTTTACTTTGCATCTTTATGCCAAAAATACCAAAAATAGTATCTCTATCAGATCTCACTCTCATAAGTGACCGTGAAGGGATTGACAACCCCTAATCGCATTGGTTGCGAGTAGCTATCGTTTTGTGCAGGTGCGAGGGACTTGCGCGTGGCCTCCTACTGGATTGATACCTTGGTTCTCAAAAACTGAGGGGAAATACTTACGCTACTGTGCTGCATCATCCCCTCCTCTTCGGGGAAAACCAACGCAAGCTCGAGACGTAGCAAGAAGGATTTCTGGCGCCGTTGCCGGGGAGGCTTACGCAAAAGTCAACATACCAAGTACCCATCACAATCCCTATCTCTCGCATTACATTATTTGCCATTTGCCTCTCGTTTTCCTCTCCCCCACTTCACCCTTGCCATTTTATTCGCCCTCTCTTTCCCAATCCCCTCCTCTTCGGGGAAAACCAACGCAAGCTCGAGACGTAGCAATCATCACGTGAGATGGAGTAGTTTCCAATGGTGAACATCACTATGTTGATCATATCTACTATATGATTCACGTTCGACCTTTTGGTCTCCGTGTTCCGAGGCTATATCTGTACATGCTAGCCTCGTCAAGTTTAACCTGAGTATTCCGCGTGTGCAACTGTTTTGCACCCGTTGTATTTGAACGTACAGCCTATCACACCCGATCATCACGTGGTGTCTCAGCACGAAGAACTTTCGCAACGGTGCATACTCAGGGAGAACACTTCTTGATAATTAGTGAGAGATCATCTTAAAATGCTACCGTCAATCAAGCAAGATAAGATGCATAAAGGATAAACATCACATGCAATCAATATAAGTGATATGATATGGCCATCATCATCTTGTGCTTGTGATCTCCATCTCTGAAGCATCGTCGTGATCACCATTGTCACCGGCGCGACACCTTGATCTCCATCATAGCATCGTTGTCGTTTCGCCATCTATTGCTTCTACGATTATCGCTACCGCTTAGTGATAAAGTAAAGCAATTACAGGGCGCCTACATTTCATACAATAAAGCGACAACCATATGGCTCCTACCAGTTGCCGATAACTCGGTTACAAAACATGATCATCTCATACAATAAAATATAGCATCACGTCTTGACCATATCACATCACAACATGCCCTGCAAAAACAAGTTAGACGTCCTCTACTTTGTTGTTGCAAATTTTACGTGGCTGCTACGGGCTGAGCAAGAACCTTTCTTACCTACGCATCAAAACCACAACGATAGTTCGTCAAGTTAGTGTTGTTTTAACCTTCTCAAGGACCTGGCGTAGCCACACTCGGTTCAACTAAAGTTGGAGAAACTGACACCCGCCAGCCACCTATGTGCAAAGCACGTCGGTAGAACTAATCTCGCGTAAGCGTACGTGTAATGTCGGTCCGGGCTGCTTCATCCAACAATACCACCGAACCAAAGTATGGCATGCTGGTAAGCAGTATGACTTGTATCGCACACAACTCACTTGTGTTCTACTCGTGCATATAACATCTACGCATAAAACCAGGCTTGGATGCCACTGTTGGGGAAAGTAGTAATTTCAAAAAAATTCCTACGCACACACAAGATCATGGTGATGCATAGCAACGAGAGGGGAGAGTGTGTCCACGTAACCTCGTAGACCGAAAGCGGAAGCGTTAGAACAACGCGGTTGATGTAGTCGTACGTCTTCACGACCCGACCGACCAAGCACCGAAACTACGGCACCTCCGAGTTCTAGCACACGTTCAGCTCGATGACGTCCCTTGAACTCTGATCCAGCCGAGTGTCGAGGGATAGTTCCATCAGCACGACGGCGTGGTGACGATCTTAATGTTCTACCATCGCAGGGCTTCGCCTAAGCACCGCTACAATATTATCGAGGAGGACTATGGTGGAGGGGAGCACCGCACACGGCTAAGAGATCAAAAGATCAATTGTTGTCTCTATGGGGTGCCCCCCTGCCCCGTATATAAAGGAGCCAGGGGGAGGGGGTCGGCCGTCCAGGAGGGGCGCGCCAGGAGGAGCCTCCTCCCACCGGGAGTAGGACTCCCCCCCCCCTTCCTTGTTGGAGTGGGAGAGGAGAGGGAAGGAGAGAGAGGGGGAGAGGAAAGGGGGGGCGCCGCCCCCTCCTTGTCCAATTCGGACTTGGGGGGAGGGGCGCGCGGCTGCCCCTTGGCCGCCTCTCCTCTTCCACCTCTTGGGCCCATGAGGCCCATTAACCTCCAGGGGGGTTCCGATAACCCCCCGGTACTCCGGTATATATCCGATAACCCCCGAAACCATTCCGGTGTCCGAATATAGTCGTCCAATATATCAATATTCATGTCTCAACCATTTCGAGACTCCTCGTTATGTCCGTGATCACATCCGGGACTCCAAACTACCTTCGGTACATCAAAACATATAAACTCATAATATAACTGTCATCTAACTTTAAGCGTGCGGACCCTACGGTTTTGAGAACAATGTAGACATGACCGAAACACGTTTCCGGTCAATAACCAATAGCGGAACCTGGATGCTCATATTGGCTCCCACATATTCTACGAAGATCTTTATCGGTCAAACCGCATAACAACATACGTTGTTCCCTTTGTCATCGGTATGTTACTTGCCCGAGATTCGATCGTCGGTATCTCAATACCTAGTTCAATCTCGTTACCGGCAAGTCTCTTTACTCGTTATGTAATACATCATCTCGCAACTAACTCATTAGTCACATTGCTTGCAAGGCTTATAGTGATGTGTACTACCGAGAGGGCCCAGAGATACCTCTTCGACAATCGGAGTGACAAATCCTAATCTCGAAATACGCCAACCCAACAAGTACCTTCGGAGACATCTGTAGAGCACCTTTATAATCACCCAGTTACATTGTGACGTTTGGTGGCACACAAAGTGTTCCTCCGGTAAACGGGAGTTGCATAACCTCATAGTCACAGGAACATGTATAAGTCATGAAGAAAGCAGTAGCAACATATTAAACGATCAAGTGCTAAGCTAACGGAATGGCTCAAGTCAATCACATCATTCTCTTAATGATGTGATCCAATTAATCAAATGGCAACTCTTTTGTCCATGGCTAGGAAACATAACCATCTTTGATAAACGAGCTAGTCAAGTAGAGGCATACTATTGACACTCAGTTTGTCTATGTATTCACACATGTATCATGTTTCCGGTTAATACAATTCTAGCATGAATAATAAACATTTATCATGATGTAAGGAAATAAATAATAACTTTATTATTGCCTCTAGGGCATATTTCCTTCAACATCAACGTGTTGCAGTGCTCTCCTGTCTTTGTCAAGCTTGTTGAAGGTCATTCTCCTCTGGTGAACTTCGAGATCAATGGGCGGCACTACAACAAGGGGTACTATCTAGCTGATGGCATCTATCCGAGATGGTCAACATTTGTGAAGACCATCAAAAACCATGTGCATGGAGGCAAGAACGCCTGGTTTGCGAAGATTCAGGAGGCTTGCAGAAAGGATGTCGAACGGGCATTTGGTGTGCTCCAATCTCGATTTGCTGTTGTCCGGTACCCCGCTCAGACTTGGTCGAAAGATCAAATGTGGGAGATCATGACCTGCTGTGTCATCTTGCACAACATGATCATTGAGAGCGAGCAGGAAGAGCCAGTGTTTGACACTGAACCATACCACAGGCAGGGTCCTCTTTCCCAAGTTGATCACCAGCTAACGGCAACCTGGACTGCCTACCTCAGTATGCGTCAGGAGATCCGAGACCCACAGGTGCATCATCAACTGCAGCAAGATCTGATAGAGCACCTATGAAGGCTCAAGGGCGACACCGGGCGCGACGTGTGATGAAATATGAGTTTTTATTTGTTGAACCATATGATTTGTATTGAACTATTTATTGTTTTACTGTTTTGTTGAAGTATTTGAATTTTCTGTGATGAAATATGTTATAAAAAAATATTTATGTGATAATTGAACGCCGAGCCATGGCGAACCACGCCGAATATGGGCCTATTCTCGCCCATGTGGGCCTTTTTCGCCGAAATGGGGCTTTAAAAGTGGGCCAAAATCAGTGACTGAGGGCGAGCTGAGGGCGACGACTGCGCGCAAAACCGCGCCCAGCGCCGAACGAATCGCCGGCTCGCCTCCGGGGATGATTTTTATGCGTCCTGGAGAGCCAACGGCTGGAGATGCTCTCAGCGTGCAGTTGATCGAATCACCACGTTTGTATTGCTGTCTCGCTTGCTGCTAGCTGCAGCGGTCTGCGGTGTGTGGCAATAAAATAAGAAACAGATAAGTAATCATGAATAAGACAGCATGTGGGTTTCTCCGGTTTCATGCGCGCGGTTTCATTCTTGCTGACATTGTTTTTTTCTTTCAAATAAATACTCCGGTCTTTATCCTTGGTGGATCGAGTATAACAAAAATCTCGTAGGAACACCTTTTACAGTATATCAAATCAATTTGGACCGTTCATTTCTGTGGTTTGAAGGGCCCAGATGAATCAATACTACATCTGGTTTTGGATAGTATATTTACTGATTAAGGGCATTTTGGGTACTTCAATGATTATCGACAAGGGAAGCTCACGGCCTTAGGTTGGTTCCCCAGGCTGGAATGTGCCCCGACACATCGATGTAGAAAAGCTAACCTCGCTGGTAAACTCGCCGCCGACCGGATACACAATCACCTCACGCACATATGCAACAAGAACACACATACACACGCGAGACATTTGTTGATGGTCACAGGCACATATCGTACCTGTGATTTTCTTTAGTGCATCAACTCACAGTGTGATTATCATCTTGCCGGTGGCGGCGAGCAGCGCTCCGCGAGGGCAGGATCGAAGATGGGCACTCCATGTTTTCTATCACATTTCTGCCATGCCGTCGGGTGGCGCCTCGTCGCATGAGCAAGGCAGGTCGACGAAGACGACGTCAAGCCGCGACTCCCACCAGTCAATCGCCAGCGCAGATGTGTAAGCAGCGTTTCGTCCACCAGCTCGCCGTCCGTCACCCATCTGGCTATAGAGAGGCCCGTCCGTCCGGGAATACTAATCTCCTCCTGCTGAATCGTGAGTGGATGCAACGGCTGCATGTGTGTAGATGGTAGACCTGAACATCGAACTCGATGAACACGAGCTTGGCGGCAGGGCGGGAGGAGAGCCGAGGAGACGCAGTGGGGGCTAGCGACGACCGTGAAATAGGAGGAGGCGAGGTCGTGGGGCAGCCTAATATGAAATTACCAAGCTGCCCACAATCTAAATTCAGCGTTGAACCATATTAACCATTGGATCTGCTTAATACTACACCTTAAATTCGGTAGTATGATGTACCGTAAAAAATCTCGTAGGCTTTTGTTAAGACAACAATAGTTTTATCCTTGGTGGCCTTGCTGAAGCTCCGTCACTGCCAATGGGCCCTGCACATCTTGTAGCCTTATCCCTTGTAGCTTTATCCTCGTCCACAAGTTTTCTCTCCCATCACGTTGCACTACTCCAACTCACCCGTATATGCCATTGCTGCTCCGTGCAAAGGGGAACGTCGGGGCTATGCGCTTCAAGTCGGTGTAGACTGCCGCACGAGCCAGTGGTTCACTGATGCGAGTGAGTCGTCGGTGCTGCAAGCCTGGCGTCGGCGCACTCAGAACAGGTGCTGCTGGAATCGCAACATGTCCTCGTTGCAGAGCTCGCTGGTGGTAGCAACATGGCAGGTGTCGCAGATGTTCTAATATAGGCGGATTGGACATCTCTCTCACTCCAAGTACTTGCAAACAAGCTCGAAAGTGGATGAAACTTGGCATTGTTTTTTCATAGGACCATTGTACCGGTAGTAAAAATTCAAAAGCGTTACGGCAAAAACTTGATGCACCTTCTGTGCAAACCAAACACTCTCCGACGAAGTGTTAGGTTTTTGAAATACACAACCCAATAGTAATAACTAGTAAAGCCTAATGTACAAACAAAAAGTTTATATGTTTTCTGGGCAACACAGACCAAACACCGAACAAGTTTCACCTGAATCAAAAAGCCAATGAAAAGTGAAAATGCTTGCTGATTCACCTGCACGGAAGTGGGGTCCTCCTATCAAGCACTGCCGAGTTTATTTTTGTGAAACTTGGCAAATATGCAACACTACCGAATTTCTTTTTTCGCTGAGTTCCCATTTTCTATCACTAGACAAACTGTTAAGTTTGCCGAGTTGCACGCCATCGCAGCTGCCTCGGACCTCCTCAGCTGCAAGTACGAGCCCTCAGAGTTGACGAGGCAAAGTTGGGATCAGTTTCTTCGTGCATGAACGCGTGATGAAGCCATGAACTAGCTAGAGAAAGGAGTTGATGGCAGTAGCAGCAATACTAGTGATCCATCGAGCAGCAAGAAGTGTTAGAAGGGATAGAGAGGGATTGGTGGAATCGTTGTTATGATGAATGTTTATTGCTTGAGCCTCGTGGAAATATATATATAGGAGTACAATGATCAACTTGCACTAGTAGAAAACAGGGAACTAGTCCCGGTTCCAGAGGGCCTTTAGACCCGGTTCTGGAACCGGGACTAAAGGGTCGGGACTAAAGCCCAAAACCTTCTTTAGTCCCTGTTTGCTTACGTACCAAGACAGAAGGGGCTCCATGTGGCCACTGCGGGGCGCCCAGGCAGTGTTTGACACTCCCGTGACCAAAAGGCAGTCATGCGTCAGCAGCTCGCAGGCGCTGTTTTTTTTAAAGGGGGGCTTATGGGTTTTGGATGGTTAATTTAGGGGTTTGATCATATTGTGTTAGCTAGCTAATAGAGAGAAGCGACCTCTTGGAGATTGGAGCTTATTTTGCACCGGAGAAGTTTAGCAAAAATGATAAATTGGGCTATGAAATTGTTCAACTGGAAATTGCCTGGATAATTCGTCTCGAATATGAGTCAAAGAAGATACTGTGAAGAGTCGTGTGCGAGTCTCAGGGGATCATGGTGGTTTATGATCAAGATGTATAACTATCACTGCTTTAGTCCGGTCCACCAACCCCGTTGTGGTGTGAACTTTAGGTGACCTCAGCCTGCAACTCTGGCCCTGCCTTGCCGCCCTCGCCCCGCCCTCGCCACCGGACGGTGTCGCCTGAGGCTGTCCCATCCCTCCCCGCAACTCGCTGGTGAGTTTCTGGACCTCCTCATCTCTATGTCTATCTATTCTTCTCTGTATAATGGATGGATGAATGGTACATGTATGTGTTGTTAATGGATAGATGGATGAATGCTGCCAAAGATTTGCTAGATGGATGGATGAATGGTGCATATGTTTTGTTGCTACTTTCTAGTAGCTTGCTAGCATGGATTGATGAATGGTGCATTTTTTTTGCTACTGTATTGGTAGTAGGCTTGTTGGATAGTGAATGGTGCATATGCTGATATTTTTTTGCTAGTAGCTTGCTGGCTGGATGAATGGTGCATAACCCTACTTCTTTTTGCTACTGTCAATGGTAGTAGCTTGCAAGATGGATGGCTCAATGGGGCATATGTTGATTTTTTTTGCTACTAGCTTGTTGGATGGATGAATGGTGCATATGTTTGGTTCCCTTCTACTGCTGCTTGGTAAATAGCTGGATCTATGTATGTGCTAATGGATAGATGTTGTAGATGGAGAAAGTGGAGAAAGCCAATGGTATAGGAGACGTGCTCTTACATACATGTCCTGTGATGTTTTACCGTGTCCCGCTGCTAATCCCCTAAAAGTTAGTGGAGTATCTGGCGGAGTAATGTTAGTGGAGTAAAACTAAAATTGTGTAGATTTTGTGTCACAATACATATCTTAAAAACATTCGAATTAAAACATGCATAGCATAACCGTCGTAACATAAAGATTCATCATCCTCGACCACCACCTCCTCGGCCTCCACCTCTTCCCCGGTCACCTCTTGCTCAATGTCTTGGGTGGCCTCCCAAAACGAGTCGTAGTTCAGCTCATCAAGTCCAACAGCTGCCGAGATCTCCAAGAAGGCAAGGAATTCGACCGTGTTCATCTCCGCACTACAATAAACAAAGCAAACACTACGAGCAATCACTACCGGCCACCAACAATCACTATTGGATACCAACAGCACGCGATGTTTTTGTTTTTACCTTGTAGGCATTTCACCGAGCACTTGGCTGTCGCGATGCTTGTTGCCGGTTGTGGTCGCCTCCCGCGCCGAAGCAGTGGCCGTAGGGGGAGGGGGGGCAGAGTAGTTGCACGAGGCGCCACTTTGGCCTTCCTCATCTTCTTCTTCGCGGCGCCGCCGCCGCCGCCGTAGGCTTTCGAGCTCGTTTGGCTCCGGAGGGTGCGGCGGGAGGGCGGCGGGCCATTGCCGGAGAGGCGGTCGCCACCAGGCCATTGGGGGCGGTGGGAGGAGGAGCCTGGACGTGGTGGGTTTTTTCATCCACAAATTCTTCTATTTTCAAGTGAGAGGCATTAATGTTTATGACCGATGCTTGCAGCCAAGTGATAAACCACACCCCTGTCAAAAGGCTAGAATTCTCGAAAATTCTTCTAATTTGTATATGTTTCTTTTTTTAGTGGTTCTATTTGTAGGTATTTCTTCTTAGTTGTAAATGTTGTTTCGCAACTTCACTCAATGTTTGGCAACTCAAAATGGAACTTCATATTCTTTTTCTTACTGGACGCCGATAACTGCCACACGTGTGGCACAATGGACACTCGCCCACACGACCCTGTGTGGCATACCCATCAGGCAGCCCACACGACCCTGTGTGGGCGAATATTAAAATTGTCCACACGTGTGGCAGGAGGAGCACCCTACCACACGACTCATTCGATACGAGGAGATCGATCCCCCAGCACAAATTCTTTCGTCAGGGGGAACCCATATCCTGCACGCCTCCACAGCAGGCCCTTTCCCTGTGAAAAAAGGAACAAAAAGCCAATTGACAAAGAATTAAATGAAAAGGCTCAGATTTTGTTTTTTCTGTGACAAATAAAAGCCCAGATTTTGCTCAGCTACAAAAAAATGCCATCAGCTTTGAAAATAGCAGAAAATTTGCCATTCGAGTTTGACCAAACTATTTGCCACATTATATTATTTTTTAACAATGGCAAAGGTTTATAAACACATATTTAACCCCCCAATGAAATATGGCAAATCTGCCATGACAAAAAAATTCAATATTGCCATGTGAAAAAAACACAAATAGTCGAAAAATTCATGTGAAAAGAACACAAAATTTTGACAGGACAATAAAAGATAAAAATGTGATGGCATTTTTAATTAAAATTGCCATGAAAGTTTATTTAAAATTGCCGTGTTTTGAAGGAGAATTCGGCCGTGTGAGAAAAAACACAAAAAATTGAAAATCAAGTATGGACAAAAGAGATTTGCCATGGCAGATTGGTATCAACGAATTGCCGTGTTTTTTATGATGAATTTATCGTGTGTGAAAAAACACAAAAAGTTAGAAATTCAAGTATGAACAAGAAACTTGCCATGGCAGATTCGTACCAAGAATTGCCGTGTTTTGTATGATGAATTTACCGTGTGTGAGAAAAACAAAAAAATGAAAATCAAATATGAACAAGAAAATTGCCATGGCAGATTCATATTGAAACTTGCCATGGCAGAAAAATTCATGTAAGCTAAAGTGCCATGATTTGAAAACTAAATTTGCCATGATCAATAAACTAAATTTGCCATGATTTGAAAACAAAATTTGCCATGAACCAATAAACTAAAATTTGCCATGATCAATAAACCAAATTTGTATCAAAACTTGGCATGCCAGATTTGTATCAAGTATTGCCGTGTTTTGGTATGATGAATTTGCCGTGTGTGTGTAAAACACACAAAAAGTTGAAAATCAAAAATATGAATGAGAAAATTGCCATGGCAGATTCGTATCAAAACTTGCCATGGCAAATTCGTATCAACAATTGTCGTGTGTTTGTATGATGAATTTGCCGTGTGTGAAAAAACACAAAAAGTTGAAAAATCAAGTATGAACAAGAAAATTGCCATGGGAGATTCATATCAGAACTTGCGACGACAAAAAATCATGCAAACTAAATTTGCCATAATTTGAAAACTAGATTTGCCATGATCAATAAACTAAATTTGCCATGATTTGTAAACTAAATTTGCCATGATCAATAAACCAAAATTGCCATGATCAATAAACTAAATTTGCCATGATCAAAAAAATAAATTTCCATGGTTAAGTAAGAAAAAAACATAAAGATTGTCACGGGAGTGTTGCAAAAAAAAACCTACATTTTCCATGTTTAGTATACAAAAAAATTTGTGAATTTGCCATGTGAATTTAGAAAAAATGTTTCTAAGTTTGCCATGTGTAGACAAAACTTGACATGTGAACATTACAGGAAAAAATAAAAAATGCCATTTGGGAAGTTTTAAATATTGTCATGTGAACATTCCCCATGTATTTTGCCATGTGATAATTACTAAATTTGCCATGGGATAATTAAAGTATTTGCCATGTTTGGAAAATTGCCATAGTGCTATATTTGTGTGACCACCTCTGAAATAGTTTACGTGTTAGAATTTGTACAATTTACCATGGATGATTTGAAAGCAAAGTGTTATGAGTTTGCCATGTGCAAATATAAGAATTTTCCATGTTCGAAGATAATAGTTTGCCATGTTCTGGAACTAATTTGTAGTTGCCATGGCAACATTCTTCTGACAGATATGGCAAAAGAACGTAGAAATTTTCCATGGCAAAAGTAGAGTAAACATTTGCCATAGAAAACGAAGTAAATTGTTCATGCTACAAAGTAAATGTGCCATGTGGATAAATATTGTTAAATTTGACATGGCAAAATAAAGTAAAATTTGCCATCTCATTAAAAAAGTTGCCATGGCTAAAAAAACGTAGAAATTTGCCATGGCAGAAAGCAGAGTAAACATTTGCCATCTCATTAAAACTAAAATTGCCATGGCAAAAAAGCGTAGAAATTTTCCATGACAAAAGTAGATTAAACATTTTTCCATGGAAAATGAAGTTAATTTGCCATGCTACAAAGTAAAATTGCCATGTATGTGAAAGTAAAATTTGCCATGGAGAATATTATAAAGTGTGTCATAGTAAAATAAAGTAAAATTGGCCATCTCAATAAAAGTAAAATTGCCATGGAAAAACAAAAACGTAGAAATTTGCCATGGCAAACTATTTCCTGAAACAAAGATGGTAGCTATAAAAAGAATAGAATTTTCCATGCCACATAAATTCATATTAAAAAATATTGCCATGGCAACTATTTACAGAAGCGATAGAAGATTGTAAATTTGCCATATCAAATTGATGATATTTTGCCATGGCAAAACGATGTCTAGTCATAGTGATTTGCCATGCTATAAGAAATTAAAAGATGTCTAAAATTCATGTGAAATGAAAGAAAGAAATGAGTATGAATTATAACAAGTTGCCATGGCAACTTGTTATAATTTTTGAGTTGCCATCGTAGCGTAGATTGACTTTACATGGCAAAAACATATTTTAGTTGACATTAACTATACATTTGGGAGTGCTATGAACTATAATTTGTAAATTTGGTTAATTAGCATCACATCAAGCTAATTAGAAAAATCTGTAAATTAACTACATATAGCATGATCGACTGAAAACTGGATCTCACAGATTTGCATCATATATATAAGAATTGAGAACAGTGCATCCCCTTCAGTGAGGTGCTGTGAAGTTACTGAAACATGTACTGCATGCTTTATTACCAAAATAACTCAACCGGCAGGGTAAAAAACCGGCCTTGCAGGCAAAGAAAGTGGCCAGAATTTAGATGGTTGTGCCACCATCTTCGACCAGATATCCCATATGCTTCTATCTCCCATTTTTCCAGTCATCTGAACAGAAGACATAAATAAGACGCAAACATGCATAAGCTCTTGATTAACATCATCGTCCAGCTTCCTGACTTGGTCTCGAATCCCCAAATTAGCACACAAGAAAAACAAGTGCTCGTTTACCTGCGTGAGTGAAAGGTGTCTCCATCGTCATGGCTTTGGCAAAGTAGGACATCCAACTCCATGGCGGCATGTACAACAGAAACGCCCTCCACGGCCTCTGCTTGACTACAGTTAACTCTGAAACACTTTTAGATGGATTGCATCGAATGGGGAACCTGAAGAATTGAGGCGAAATCGATAAAAGCTTGTGGCACCTTACGTACCACTGAAGAACTGTGGGAACTTGACAGGAAGCACCACAGTCTCTTGCGGCGCCTGACAGGGATCCCCTCTATGGGAGACGAACCCCGTGAGCCTGGTGTCGGTGGCGTCGCGCAGCCATGGCGCCACCGCAGCTCGACCCTGCCGCCCCACCAACTCCGACCAGCAACGCCGCCGCGACCTAGCTCTCCAAACCAAATTCATCCAACTCGTCGAAGCCCAGGCGTGCACAGCCTCACCTACTCCCTATTGTCTTCCCCATCCTCCTCCTGAGCTCGGCTTGGGGCGGCAACGGCGAGCTCGGAGGGGACACGGGAAGCAGGACGACGACCTTCGGCCTGATTCCGGCCAGATCCGCCCCGTGCACCACCAGCAGCACCTGCTACATCGCCGGCTGATTCCCTTCGACGCTCCTCTGCTCCGAGATGCTAGGGGCCACCGCCCGGGGCCTCCGTCCGCCTCCGCTCGGGGCTGCCGTCCGCCGCTGCCCGGGCTATAGTGTGTGTGACGTGCGAGTAGGTGGGGGAAGAAAAGGTGAGGCGGAGTGGGGGGAGAAGAACGCGAGATCGGCAGTGAGGCGTGCGGCACAGTTTGTCGCGGCCCGCACGAGGCTGTGGAATGACGTGGCGACGTACAATGCTCTAAAAGTCGTGCAAAATGATTCAACGATAGATGAAGCGTTCGGGCGGGATGCTAGGCACTACACGTGTGGGCGTTAGTATTTCCGTTTTTACTTATTATGCAAAGAAATACGTGTAACTCTTAGTAGTAAAAAAGAAGTGTCGAGGACACGTACGTATAGTGTTTAAAAAAGAGTGGACACGTACGTATATCAGGTGATGTTTTACGGCGGGTCTTGTTGTGTTCGTGTCCATCTAGGTTTCCTTCTACGATTGGAATCCCTGGTCAATGCTGAGATATACCTAGTGTGCACGATGTGTTCGCCTCCCAACGAAAGCGATCGAATATAGAGCCAGATGGAGCAGGCGGACCACGGCGACCTGGCGGTGCACCTGCCGGAGGACGTGCTCGCCGACGTGCTCCGTCGCGTGGCGGCACCGCGCTGGCTAGCAGTGTCGCGCTGCGTCTGCAAGGCGTGGCGAGCCATCATCGATGGTGAGAACCTCCTGCGTACAGAGCTCCCGCTTAGCGGGTTCTTCATCACCTTCAAGGAGCTCTGTTTGCCTGAGTTCTTCTCCCGCCCCTTGTCGCCGCTTGGTCGGCCAGCAATCAGCGGCAAGCTCGATTTCCTACCCACAGCCATTAAAGTTCATCCTGATGGGTGGAGCTTGGACGGCGACTACTACATCCAGGATCACTGCAATGGGCTCCTATTGCTCGACGGCTACGTGGTTAACCCGGCCACGCGCCGCTGGAACTCTCTGCCCTCATGCACGCGCAGTCATACTACAGCCGGGGGAATCCTCCGTGGTATTTTCTTCGATCATTACTATCTGGCCTTTGATCCCACGGTGTCATCCCACTATCAGGTGTTTCAGATTCCTTATTTACGTTGGGCGGGAGGTGAGTTTGACCCTTTAGAGGAGGCATCCGAATGGCCTCCATCTCCATATATCTTGCGTGTATTCTCTTCAAAAAGAGGACGTTGGGAGGAGAGGTTGTTTGTTCGTGAAGGGGATGCCGCAGGAACCCTTGCAAAGGCGCGTGTGCTTGGTGTCCGACTCCGCTCCGTCTATTGGCGCGGATCCCTTTACGTGCATTGTCAAAGTGATTTTATTATGAGGTACATACCTAGACCAGTTCATTAATAACTTGATTTTAGTGTTCAGTTTTGCCCTAATGAAGGCATTATCCACACCTGTATCTCAAAAATTTCTTGCCAATGATCTGATTTTGCAGAATATCTTTGTCTGAAGATAAGTACAATGTGATTAAGCCACCACTGGGTGTTGGACGGACCAATTACATAGGATTATCAGAGAAAGGAGTGTACCACGCGGCATTTGTTAGGAATCACATTCGCATCAATATACTGAATGAATCATGCGGCCAGTTAGAATGGATATTAAAGCACGACTATGACCTTAAGCCCATGCAAGTGTTTGATCGCCAAGTTCATGGACCCTGGATCTTAGAAGACATTAACTATGGAATCTTTCGTTCCCATCTTCCAAATATCAACAAGGAAGAAGTAAACAAAGAGAAATTTGAATGGAACTCCGACGATGATGATTTCCATGAGAATGTTGACATGGTTGAAGTGCACCATCGCCGTCCATATTTTGAGATTGAGATACTTGGATTTCACCCATACAAAGAGATTCTCTTTTTGAGTAGGTCAGAGACCTTCAAATTAAATGCAATGGCATTTGCCTATCATTTGAATAGCTTCAAGGTTGAAAGTTTAGGTAGCATATACCCAACGGGTCACAAATATTTCGATTCCGGTCTTCCTAATGAAAATCGGGAGATTAAATCTTTTCCATACACGCCATGTTGTTGGATCGAAGAGACCCCATAAAGAGTGAATTAATCTGTAGTAGCTCGTTTCAAACATGATCATATATATGCTGTTTTGTTTGGATATTTTTTGTTTTAACTTGTGCAACAAATTATTCTTTTACTATCATTGCTACCGATCAATTCAACCGGGCGGCATGACCCAAGATGGATCGTTTTTTCATGTTTGTGGCTAGCAACATCTCCCAATTACATGCATGTGCGTGCTTGGGAGGGTGCGCTCCAGCCGCTCCTCATTGTAGTGTCTGTCGACGCCTAGCACAAGGCACTGACAGGATACGTAAGATTGGCATTGGCTCAAGGATGGGCTGGTGGTTAGTCGACGGCAGTAGCGGCAATAACAACGAGCGACCGGTTGAGGAGGTGCCGCCATGTAGTGAGATGGTGATGTACGGCATGGCCCATCTTGGTGCCGTTGTCACCACCACATCTTTGGCTTTCGAGCATGGGCGCGGGATGAAGCTGCTATGATATTCGACTCATCTGTGAGTTTTGGCGGCTTTCGCTCCATCCAGTTTGCCTTCGGCGGCGATATATAATTTATAAACGGTGATTTGATGCAAAAGGTATGGTTGTGTAGTGGTGGCGACGATTTCTATCCGACCAAATGTAGCTATTGGGATCGTGAAAAAGTGATGACAACAACACATGATTAACTTTAATTTGGTTGTGCTTTTCAGTACCTGGTTTCGAACTCGTGGGGTGAAAACCCTAGGTCTGACCCATGTGGGTTATACCTGGCAATAGCGATTTTTTTATATCATTACCTTGCTGAAGGCGTTGCGCGGATATGCTTGGACTTGTTTTTCAGGATGAAAACCTTGAATCCAGACTCCGGCGGTTGGCTCCGATGACGACGATGCTTGTACGTCGTTTCTTTCTTGAAGATGTTGCTGTTGAAGAACATCGTTGTTCTGAGTCAATAAAGTACACCCTTTGTCGAAGAACCATTGCTACTGACCTGTGTTTTGCTATCAATTAGGTTGCCACATTCTCCATATGAATCACACAAGTGGATTTGGATCTTGTGCATCCAGCCAGCTTATGAGAGATAACACTAACGTATGTAAGAACGTGTTTTGCACTAGTATAGTGTAAAAAAACGCTTTTATAATGTAAAAAACGCTATTATATTACGAGGCGGAGGGAGTAGTCTCGAAGCACGATGATTTGCAGATTTTACTTGCCGCTGTATCTGCAAGATGGTTTGCAGGCTCATGTGTGCGGCGATTATTCAACATCGCATCTGATCAGCGGGAGCAACAAAGCAAATACGTATTGCTGACTGCATTTTCAGCACTTAATTCCTTTTATTTGCTCCAGCTCTTTTTTTTTGCGGGAAAAAATTTCCAACCTATTCATCTTCATAATGATAGTATAACAGCAACATAAATAATAAAAATTACATATCCAGATCCATAAACCACCTAGCAACGACTACAAACAATGAGCTTCTCATCAACCTGTAAAGATTTTGTTGTGATGGTAGATAGGTGCACTGCACAGAGACGGGACATACACGGTAGTCATTTTTCTAGCACAAATTTAGAAGCTTAACTGCATAGTTAATATTCCATTAACCTCTTATGTTGTTAGAAATAGGCACACTGGTTGGTCCCTTTGTTGGTCCACCTGTCAGAGAGACTGCAAACGATGAGGAGTCGCTCAGTTTCATGCCTCATAGCGGTGTCTCCTGAGTTCAATCTACCCCCCCNGACGGCGACGGTTGCGATCCAAAACGACGAGGTAGCTGCAACCCATTGCTTGATCGGTGAAGAGGCACATACTCAACAACGTTCGCGGTACGGAATCATGGACGCTCGGATGATCAATCCGATTACGCGTGAAATCGAAGTGTCCGCTCATCCACCTAGTGTGATGCAGCCGGACGTGACACATAGCTAGGCCATCTGGTACATTTGCAATACGTGAGAACGTATCCAGTGCTACGGCTGAACTCGTGCTACGAATGCTCCGAAGGATTCTGCGCCACTGGATGAAAAGTTCATGGACAGGATGTTACCATCAGGTGGCCGCCGGTACATTTTACATAATGGTCCTTGTAAAACCATTTAACTGTGCAAAGTATCCCTCTGAAATCCCATTGTCTTCTTCCTTTCCTCTGTTCTCTTTCTGTACCAGTACCAGGCGAATTGTAAGCTAGGGTTAGCAAATAGCTCTATCACCACTCTCTCCCCATCCGCCGGACTATCCTACCTAGTTCTGGCACCGATGGCCCTCCCATCCTCTGAAACTACCTCACCCAGCAGCCAGCCACCGTCAGCGCTGCCATGCTGTAGATCCGGTCAACGTCGACGCTGTCGTCGCCATGGAGTCGCCCATTTTCTGCAACTTAAAGGATCCAGGGTATGATCCCCTATTCGATTATTCATGTATTATGTAAAAGATGTGCTCGTTGTTCCCGTCACTAATTTGTAAAGAGTATCCATATGCCTTGGAATATGTAAAGTAAGATTTGTTCCTGAATTTCATGGGTATGTGCAAAATGGTTACCAGGGAGTTAGCATACATGCCTGGAATAGATTATATTTGTTGTGCTTTTCTTCTGGTTCACTTTGTTGGTCTCAAAATGAAACTGAACTTTCCATGTCCAACTGAAATTTCTGAAAGCATTACTAGTCCATTATCTTGTTCATGATTTATTTTCTTGCTGCAAGCCACATGCCTAGAGTGATCTTACCAATTAAATGAATCCTGATACATGTAACTGTAATACGTGTGAACTTTAATTATAGATATACACTTTGATTTTGATTCGATGATTCTTAACTGCAAGCTAGTTCGAGGCCCTGCGTCAGTGCTAACGGTGTCCTATCTTTGCGGAGGAATCATGTTGCGATTTTCCATCTTTGCTGATGCTCTATCTTCAAGCGCTCCTGTTCGGCGACATTTATTTGGCCGATAATTCTGATTGTACTTTGGCCGACTTGTGGCTGTCGCTACATTAATTTTCCAACTGTTTCTGAAGTAAATCTGATGGTTGTGCTTGTGCTGGCATCCGAGGAATCACACTGTTTGTGCACTTGTGCTTGCAGTCTAATAAAATGAAACCAAGGGGTGTGCCCCTTATTTCTTAAAAAAGAATATGATTCTTGAGTTGATCCATAACATTTTCAGGTTAGCTTTACTCCTCTTGTTTTGAATTTTTCTGTACCACATAAGGTTGCAGAAATGAAGAACAAGCATTAAGATCAAAATCTTGTACACAAATCCTTTTCTTAATGGCAGCAAGTAAGAACCTTTTTTTGTTATCAGCACTAGCCAATGATTTTAGGAGTAAGAGACCTGATCTGGCATGCAAATCTTAAGCAGTATCATTCACATGGCCTTTAGCATAAAATAAACTTTATCCAAGTAGATAATTTTGTTGATCTTTCGTCTTGGATATGCACCTGAAAATAGTGGATGTTCCTATTTTTTCCAGGTATTCTTGTCTGCATGTTCAGCTGCAAGTTCGTCTCTAGAGAAAATAAATTGCTGTACAAACTAGTGTTGAACTTGCATCCACTTTGCCTCGTTCAGCAAGCCAAGGTATCTTCAGATGATGATTGGAGCTGGATGGCGCTCAAGCTATTGCCTAAGCTATAGGATATATTGGAATTTGAAAGTTTATGTGTTGTAATGCACCTCTTGTAGTAAAGCGATTGATTTATGTTTGGACATACAAAAGCGAGATACAAGAGTTGGACAACGTCAAAACAGAGCACAGTGGGCCTTCTATTCAAGATAGTTGTGTAGAACAAAGCTATCCTTATAAAATATATTATATCAGATATATTTACATAATGTTTGAGTCAGACTGTGTATGTGACAGTGGTGAGCAGAAATTTACATGATCCTATCAAATTTTCTGGAGTTTTTCAGTACATATCCTAATTTGATAATTAGACCAACTACTTTAGTACAACTTCTGCGAGACAATTGTAGCCGATATGAAACTACTTTAGTACATCTTGAAGCCTTAATGCAACTTCTCCAGAAAACATGACACTCGATATCTAATTATTAACACTGCCATACAAAACCATCTCTTAATTCTGTCATATAAATTTGTAGACCATGGAAATATCATTCTTTTCCACAAAATAGCCGTATCGCAGATTCCTTGGTTCTCAATAAACTAAAGCATCCCTTGCAGAAGAAAAAGAAGAAGAAGCAACTACAGATTTACATGACTCATGGCCACTTTCTATTCTCACCTAAAAAATGAGTCGATCAGTACCCAACCTGATGGTCAAACATCTGGTAAGCTGTATAACCATGTACATAGATATAATTCAGTTCATCTCCCGCTTCACGACATCAGAGGGAGCATGAACTTACATCCAAACGTATATAAGTAAAGCTATACATTATAGAGTGAAAAAATTGGACTTAAGCGGCTCCTGGCTTGAACATGGAGCAGAACATATAATTTTGCAACTTCACCAATCACCATACCCAACCTCATTCAACAGTCTCCCGGGTTTAACATGCCTAGTAGTTTGCTAATAAAGGTAAATTTTGCTACTGCTCAAGTTATGCACGACATGTGGACCCACCATATTAGCAAAAAAATTAATTCAAGGCTTGGTAACTTCGGCATAAGCAGCGTGATAACTATGACCTGACCATCCTGGTAACTTCGACGTTGGCACCCTGGTAAGCAAAAATAGCATGGTAAGGTTGATAATTGCATCGTTATAAGGTTGATAACTAGTGCGTGATAACTTTGATAACTTTACCATGATAATGTTGATAACTACATCATTAGAAGCCAGATAACTAAAGCACGAGCAGCATGGTAACTTTTGAGATGATAAGGTTGATAATTTCAACTTTGGCAACCTGGGAACAAAAAGCATAGCAAGGTTGGTAATTATATGGTTAGAAGGCTGATTACTAAAGCATGAGAAGCATGTTAAGTTTAGCATGGGCAACATGATGGCTTTAGGTAAAAATTATCAGAAAATAACTTTACATAAAAA
>LR880968.1:17334920-17352673 GCA_904067115.1 Aegilops sharonensis | reverse complement strand
TTTTTCTTAGGTAATGTAGTATTGATTCTTCTTTTGACGTATACTTCATCATCATCGTCATCTTCCCTCATTGGGTTGCCGTACTGATCATAGTCTTCCTCGTTGGCGACTCCATCCATTCCAATGATGTTCCTTTTGCCTCTCCTCAGGACAACACGGCTGGAATTGCGCGGGTCAGTTATGAAGAAGCATTGTGTCACGTGCTTAGCGCGTACCCATGGCTCGTTTTTTGCGATAGCGTTCACGGTAGCGCTCTTGGCGTCGGGTATAGTCATGGTAGTGAAAATCCGGCTTTCTCTTTCGACATTCTTAGCCCATCTGACGCGGAACATCATCGTGTTGTGCAGTCTAGAGTATTCAAGCTCCCAGATCTCCTCGACCCTTCCATAAAATCGTTCAGTTGCGCCGTTGTCACTGCCGGTCATGCATTCCATCGTCACCCCTGAGTTCTGATCATCACTGTCCATATCTTTGGCCTCTGTATTGAACGTGTATCCGTTGATATCATATGCCTGATAGGTTACGAGGTTGGACGAGGGGCCATGTGCTAAGGCGTATATGAGCAATCCGTCCTTAGAGCCCTCCTCCGGAGGATTAGCAATAATATGCTCTTTGAACCAATGCAGGAAAGTGGAGTTGTGCTCTCTAGTAACTTCGGCGTCCGTCCTGCATACCCCCCGGTCACGATACTTCTTTGCGATAATTTCTTTGTGCAGTGCCACGGAAGGATCTACCTCGTGTAGGTGTTGTAGCACTACCAAGTTTGCTCTGTCAAAGTCGCTGCGTCGATCTGAGTATGCCACGTGCAGTTCCTTGCGACCGTTGCAGTGACCATCTCCTTCGAGCCTCCCATCGTGCTTGTTAACGGGCAAACCAACACTAACACCAGGCGGCTGGTCTGCGCCATATAGAAAATTCTCACAGAAAGAGATGCACTCTTGTGCCAAATAGCCCTGGACGATGCTTCCATCCGGACGGGACATGTTACGAACGAATCCTTTGATGATCCCATTCATCCTCTCAAATGGCATCATGTTGTGCAGGATGACGGCCCCAGGTCTATTATGTCATCCACAATATGGACACACAGATGCACCATCACGTCAAAGAACGCGGGCGGGAAGTACATCTCAAGCTCATTCAGTATCACAACGATCTCTTCCGTAGCCTTTGGAGCTGCTTCACACTGATCGACTTTCGAGAGATGACTTCGAAAAAGTTGCAAAGACCAATAAGCGTGTCATGGACATGCTTGTCCATTATCCCTCTAAGGGCAACAGGTAGTATCTGCGTCATCATCACATGACAGTCATGAGACTTCATCCCGCTGAACCTTTTCTTGTCCGTGTCTAGATATTTGCTTATCTTGCCACAGTAACCGGAACTAACTTTGACTCCGGTAAGGCACTTAAAGAAGGCATTGATCTCAGCCTGACTTAAGGTGAAGCAAGAAGGGGGGCAATAATACTCTTTCTTTATTTTCTTGCCCTTCTTCTCCCGTGCCTCTGTCTCCGTCTCTATCTCGTCTGACATTTTACGGGGCGGCATGTGAAGATCTTCCCTAATTTTCAAATCTTGCAAGTCTTTTCTTGCCTTCGGCCCATCCTTGGTCTTATCCGGCATGTTCATCAGTGTTGCGAGCAAGCTCTCAAGGACATTCTTACAGATATGCATTTGATCAAGGCAATTAGGTGTATCGAGTTTGTGCCAGTACTCCAAGTCCCAGAACACAGACCTCATCTTCCATACCTTCAGCAGCGGCTCCGGCGCCTTTCTCATCGTCTTTCCCGGCGCGGGGCACTTCTTCCAGTTTTTCAACAGCTCATCGATTTCGGCACCGCTCCGCTTACGTGGAGGTCCTCGATGCTCAGCGTGACCATTGAATAGATCTCTACGGTTTCTCCACGGGTCGTCCTGTTCAAGCCATCTTCGATGCCCCATGTACACGATTTTCCCAGACCCGCCATCTTTCCTTGACGTTAGCTGCTGAAACGTCGTATCATCCATGCACCGTGCGCATCCGCAATATACATGGCACACCTGGCCTGCCACATATCCGTAACCGAGATAGTCCTGCACTATCGTGATCAGCGCGGCTCTCATGTTGAAATACTCACCTTTGCTGGCGTCCCATGTCTTGGCCGGTGTTTTCCATAACGTGTCTAACTCCTCTTGAAGTAGCCCCAGTTACAAATTAATATTATTTCCTGGTTGTTTCGGCCCTTGAATAAGCATGCTCATGTGAATGTACTTCGATTTCATGCACAACCAGGGGGGAGGTTGTACATCCATACAAACACGGGCCATGTGCTATGGTTGGTGTTCTGGTTGCCCAACGGATTCATGCCATCGGTACACGCGCCGAGCACGATGTTCCTTGCATCACATTCAAAATACCGATAGAAGCTGTTCAACGCTCTCCACTGGCTTCCATCCTTCACGTGTCTCAGCTTCGGATCATCTCCATCGTCGGGCTTCTTCCTCTCCGCGTGCCAGCGCATTAGCTTTGGCAAAATACCTCTGGAGACGGGGAGTGATCGGTAAGTACCATACAACTTTCTGGGGACATTTCTTCCCGGCCTTCTTGTATCGAGAAGCATTGCACACCAGACAGCTTGTTTTTCCGCGTGCTCCTTCCGATAAATTATGCAATCGTTGATGCATGCATGGTATCTAACGTGTGGCAGATCAAGAGGGCACATGATTTTCTTGGCCTCATCAACACTAGTAGGACATAGATTACCCGCGGGAAGAACATCCTTTAGGTACTTGAGATGCTCATCGAGGCTAGTGTCGGTCCATTTGTTTTTAGCCTTCGTCTTCAGCAGTTGGAGCGTGAAACTCAAGCGGGTCACCTCAGGATTGCAACCATCATACAATGGAGTGTTCGAGTCTACCACCAGTTGCTCCAGCTTAGCCTCCTCTCTAGAAGCAGCTCTCTCAGTACTCGTCTCCTTGCGAAGCAATGCTTGAACATGAGGGTCCCGCACGATTGAACTTAGTACCGACGAACTCTGCTGCGTGGAGTCCATGTCGTTCTCTCCGCCGCCATGTCTGGCCCCTTCTCCTCCGCCATGTCCGGCCTTTTCTCCGCCGCCATGTCCGGCCTCTTCCCCGCCACCATTATCGATCATCTCTTCGTCTTGCCCCGTGTCATCATTGCCTGCCCCGTCGGCATCCTCAACATCGTCATCCTCATCTTCAATTATCCACTGCGTATAGCCATCCATGAAACCAGTCATGAGCAGGTGCGCTTCGACACGACCATCGTCATGGGGGTCGAGCCAAACTATTCCTTTGCATTTTCGACACGGACATAAAACCTCTGTCCGGTTATTTTCTTTCATGTCCTGCACCGCCGACCGCAACCACCTATCCACCATCGTTCCACTGACCATCGTCAACTCTGCATGGTAATAATAAACAAATTGATTAGAAAAATGCATGCATGCATCAAAGTCATACAAAATTTTGGCATGACCTTCCCTAAAAATAGGACATATATGGATCTAGAGTTTGCCCGGAATTCGCCGAAACGGAAATAAATCGACATTTCGGCAGAACATAGGCAACTCAAAAGCACAATTTGGCGTGCCACACACACAATTTACACAAACATATCACACAAACATAAACATATTTTCATTTTGCAAAAGCATGAAATTTTCATCACCTCGATCGAGATCGAGCACACGGTGGAGATGATGCTGTAGGGAGACCAAAAGTGCACAAAGCTCTTGTTGACAAAGATAGATCTAGTTAGGGGGCAAATAGGTCACTTAACTAAATGCTACATCTACCTAGCTAGCTAATTTGGGAGGAGACAACTTCAACTAGTGTAGGGGAAAGGAAAAAGAGAAAGGAGATGCATTAATGGAGGTGGTGTACTTAGGTAGGAGTAATGAAGAGAGAGAAAGGTGGATAGAAGATAAAGAGTAATGGGGGAGAAGTATTGAGGAAGAAGAAGAGTGAGAGTGGGAGCATGTGGGGGGAGGTAGGGGAAGAGAAGAGAGGAGGGGGAGGGGAAGCACGGGTGGGGAAAGATGGTGGGTTGGTGTGGGTTAGTAGTAGCGCGGGGCAAGAAACGCGTTGCTGCTAAAGAATTAGCAGCAGCGCGCTTTGGGCAACGGCGCTACTGCTAACAGTGACAAAAAAATTGCCAATTTGAAATGTAGCAGCAGCGATTCCAGTAAAAGCGCGCTGCTACTATATCCGTAGCAGTAGCGCGGTTCGGGAAACGGCGCTACTGCTAAATGGAGCTCGGTGAACATCGCCGGTGGATATTTGTGGTAGCACGGTTTACACAGAGCGCGCTACTGCTAAAAACTTATCAGCAGCGAGTTTCCCGCACACTCGCTACTACTAATTAGCAGCAGCGCTCCTTTTTGACCCGCGCTGCTGCTAAGATTTTGTGTATAGGGTGTTCCCTAGTAGTGTACTGTCACCACTACTATCAAAACTATCATATTACTGTGCTACTGATCCTATTGCTGCAGATAATTAATCTCCAGGTGTGGTTGAATTGACAACTCAATTGCTAATAATTGCAAATATTCTGTGACTCCCCTTGTGTCGAATCTATAAATTTGGGTTGAATATTGTACCTTCGAAAACTGTTGCGATCCCCTATACTTGTGTGTTGTCAAGACCTTTTTCTGTCGCCGTTACCGGGGAGCATAGCTATATTTGTTGAGTCACTTGGGATTGTTATCTATTATCACTATGAAGAATCTGAAGGACGGTAGAACCAGATCTTTCCCTCGAAGATGAGGGGAGGTAAGGAATTGCCATCTAGCATTGCAGTTGATTCTCCTTCAGTTATAAGTAAATTTGCGACACCACTATCTGCTACTAATCCTGAAATGTCGCAAGTTATTGACGATGCTGCTTCTACTATGAATGATGCTCATGATTCTTATGATGATGCTAGAACCTTGCTTGATAAGAGTGTGCCATTAGGAGAACTACTCGATGAACAACATGCTAGACTTAAGAATATTGAGAATGCTGAAACTGATGAAATTGTTGAAACTGATGAAGTGCTTGAAGTTGAAAATCTGAAACACCTGCTAGACCTAGTGCTCTTAGATATGAATTTCTTAAGGTGCCTGAAGGCTATTTTATGGATGCAGATATATCTAGAGACATTCTTACTTGCAAGGATAGAGATGATCTAAGGAAATTATTATGCACACTGAAAGAAAAATCTTTGAATGCTAGAATGAAATGTGATCCTCAGTTTGCTACTTCACCTATCTATGTTATAGATAAGGATTATGAATTCTCTGTCGACCCAGAGTTAATTACTTTGGTTGAATCTGATCCTTTTCATGGCTATGAAACTGAAACCATAGTGGCACATCTTACTAAACTGAATGAAATAGTTACCCTTTTTGCTCATGATGAGAAGATTCGCTATTATTATATTCTCATGTTATTTATATTCTCATTAAAAAGTGATGCTAAACCTTGGTACAATAATCTTGCTCCTGGTTGTGTGCGTAGTCCCCAGGATATGATTTATTACTTCTCTGAAAAATATTTTCCTGCTCATAAAAAATAAGATGCCTTACCGGAAATATTTAACTTTGTGCAAATTGAAGACGAGAGTCTCCCATAAGCTTGGGGGAGGCTTCTCCAATTGCTTAATGCTTTGCCTGATCATCCACTTAAGAAAAATGAAATGATTGATATCTTCTATAATGGACTAACCGATGCTTCTAAGGATTTCCTAGATAGTTGTGTTGGTTGTGTGTTCAGTGAACGAACTGTTGAACAAGCTGAGGAACTATTGAATAGTATATTGAAAAATTATGATGATTGGACTCTTCTTGAACCACCGCCTAAAC
This sequence comes from Aegilops sharonensis, assembly GCA_904067115.1. Taxonomy (NCBI): domain Eukaryota; kingdom Viridiplantae; phylum Streptophyta; class Magnoliopsida; order Poales; family Poaceae; genus Aegilops; species Aegilops sharonensis. The sequence continues at coordinate 17,346,824 of LR880968.1, read as the reverse complement.
CCACTCCGAAGAAGAGGGGTATTTTGTATTTAAGTCTTGAAGATATGCAAGAGGCAAAGAAATGCGTTAAGAAAAAATGTACTAAAGCTAAGGATGTTAGGAATTTACCACCTATTGAAGAAATACATGGACTTGATACACCACCTCCTCATGTGGTAGAGGTAAATTCTTTATTAAATTATAATGAGAAAGATATCCCTTATGATAAACATCGTAGCCAATGCTTATATGAGTTTGACTAGCACATATGCCCGTGCGTTGCAACGGGAAGATATTTTTTTTGCAACAAGCAGCAGAAGAGATAATTGATGTGTTCATCAAAAATTGTCTCCACGGCGGTAGGTGACAGAGCGAGGAGCTACGGTCTTCTCACGTTTCATGTTTGGCCCACGAGATTTTGATAGTGATGGGGTTGGTCGGCGTGGTGGCGACCACCCAACTGGTACCTTTTTTTTCTCTGGGTTCACCTCCGTCACAGAGTTGTGGTTGCGTCCTCATTTGGTTGCTGCGCAACGACCTTCGAAGCACGGTTGCTTCGACCACTTTCTCCTACGACGACCTAACCGGATGGATTACTAATTGCACCGTACAAATTATGTTTCAGAAGCATACTCAGTACATAATCAGGCATGAATATCCCTTCATTATCAGGGTTTATTCTCTTCAAAAAAAATTGCGCTCACGTGCCCATAAATTTTATTAATTAGACCAGAACCAGCATATTCTCTTTTATCAGCACGTGCCCACAATTTTATTTTCCATTATAGCCAACCATCATATTGTCTTCTATTGGCACATGCAAGTTTCCTCCAGCAATAATTTGTGGAGTCCCTCGTTCTCCTCATAATTCTCGAGACAACTTCCTTATTGTCACACATCCTCTTTATTTCTAGACAACTTATGGACATATAAAAACAGGTGTGATTTAGTATAAAATTCCAAGATGAGACTGTTCCTATCATAATTACAAGCTCGCTGACTTAGTTTTATCCGTCGGCACAATAGGGAAGGTCCATAGTTCAATCCCCTCACGCCCTTTTAATGTTGCTCGTCCGGCAGAAAAAGAAATATGTGGTAAGTCCGGTTTGGCCCACCCCGAGGATAACCGAAAAAATTGGGGAGGTACATGTTGAATGGACGGAACAAAATCTATATGTATATTTTCTCTTTTCTAAGGGCAGCTGTGCGGGAGCTACTATGACGCTAGCCACGGCGTGTTGAACGACCGAACAAATGACCTTAAAGACCCGACCATGTGCCGCTAGCCACGACGACAAACGCGTACTGCTAACCAAAGGCCATTGCGAATATTTAAGAACATAGTGCAATGTCGGATTTGGAACATATTTTGAACTTCTAAAAAGAATATGAATTGCCGAATATGGAAACATGAATAATTTTTGAAATTACGAACAATGTTATTAATATTCCATCCATTTTGGCAAAAACATGAACAAAATTTGAAACAACATCATTTTTTGTAGACATGAACCTTTTATCAAACCCAAACATATTTTTAATATGTGATCGACTTTCGAAAAGGACATGGCCCACCCTGGGGAGAACCGAAAAATTTGGGAGGTATAAGTTGAATGGACAGAACAAAATCTATATGTATATTTTCTCTTTTCTTAGGGCAGTTGCGCACGAGCTACTATGACGCTAGCCACGACGTGTTGAACGAGCGAACACATGACCTTAAACACCCGACCACGTGCCGCTAGCCACGACCACAAACGCCTACTGCTAACCAACGGCCAGCGCGAATATTTAAGAACATAGTGCAATTTCGGATTTAGAACATTTTCTGAACTTCTAAAAAAAATATGAATTGCCGAATATTCCTGGAAACATGAATATTTTTTGAAATTACGAACAATGTTATTAATATTCCATCCATTTTGGCAACAACATGAGCAAAATTTTAAACAACATCATTTTTTGAAGACATGAACCTTTTATTAAACCCAAACATCTTTTTAATATGTGATCGACTTTCGAAAATGGACATGTTTTGAACATTCAAAACAATATTATATAATGTGTTTTTAAACGAGAACATTATTTTGAATATGTATACATTTTACTAAAGCAAGAACATATTTCAAATTTTGAATATTTTTAGAAATACATGTTTTTTAAATCACAAACAATTTTGGAGTATATCTGAATTTAAAACAAATCAGAGTGAGAAAATAAATTAATATCCAAACATTTTGAAAACTGGAAGACAACATTGTAATTCGAATAATTTTTGAAAATTTAACAAAATATCAAATTCTAAACTTTTTTAAAATGTTTGAATTGCGAAATAGGGTAAACATAAAAATAAATTTGGACGGAAAAACAAAATGGGCCGGCCCAATCTTTGGCACCCTGTGCAAACTCTGACTATCTGACGCACGGGGAGAGAAATAGGCTTTTTGCAGCTACATGGGCAGGCAAGTAAGTGAGCTGGTTTAGCTGGGCCACAACTTTTGCGGGCCTAGTACGAAATTATGTATTGCTAAAAATACAGACGGACGCACAAAATTTTAACACCACCGCGAATATAAAAATAAATTTTGATGGTGAACGGATGAAAAAAAAAACGGAGAAACGCACCTTGCTTTATTAGTAGGTATAGATAACTACATGATGAAACAATATCACTTCAATGCCAATGTCATGAAACAATTGAAACATAACTCTAATATGATTGCTCGCTTGAGTGACTTGTTATTTAGAACCACCAATGATTTTAGAGGTGTAGGAAAACATGCCTCTATGGTTTAAACTCAGTTAGCACAAGTTGCTAAATCTCAAAGAGAATTGCCTAATGAAATGAATGACAACATGAATGGTCACGCTATTAGAGTAGTAACTAGAGGTGGTACAATGACTCGGGAACCACTTTATCCTGAGGGACACCCTAACAAAATGAACAAGATTCACAAAGATTCAACCTTGTCCTTCTAAAATGAAAAAGAAAAAGAAAAAAAAATGGTGTGACTTTGCATATCTCTAGTGAGCCTAAAATAGATAAACCTCCTGATAATGGTAATGATAATAATATCTCTATCTCTGATGTTGAAACTCAATCTGGTAACGAATATTCATCTAGCGATAATGAGAAAGATAATGAAGATGTTCATGAAAATACTCAACCAGACAAAGATAAAGAACCAGATGATGACGTTGAGATAGAACCAACTGTTGATCTTGATAACTCACAACCCAAAAATAAAAGATATGATAAAAGAGACTTTGTTGCTTGAAAACATGGAAGAGAAAGAGAGCCATGGGTTCAAAAATACATGCCCTTTCCACCTAAGTCAACTAAGAAAAATGATGATGAAGAATTTGAACGCTTTGCAGAAATAATTAGGCCCGTCTTTTTGCACACTCGTTTGACTGATATTTTAAAAATAGCCCCTTATGCAAAATATATGAAAGACATCATCACTAATAAGACAAAAATAACGGAAGCTGAAATCTCCAGTATGCTTGCTAATTATTCTTTTAAGGATGGAGTACCTAAAAAACTTGGAGATCCGGGGATACCTATGATACCTTGCTCAATAAAAAGAAATTATGTTAATACTGCTTTATGTGACTTGGGAGCTGGTGTTAGTGTCATGCCTTTCTCTTTATACAAAAGAGTTGATTTGAATAAGCTCACACCTATTGAAATATTTTTCCAAATGACTGACAAATAAACTGCAAATGATTAGGCCTTGTTGGTGGAGGCGCACTCGAAAGCCTCGTCGTCGCAGGTGCAGATCGGCGGGATCGACCTTGTATATTTTATTCACACTCAACACTCATCATTATATGTAACATGTCAAATTTTGATATTTTTTAAAAGCATCAAGCATGTTTGCTATATTTATTATCGTGTGCCCCTCCCCCCTCCCTCGACCTCCCATACCATCATTCTTGGAGCCGCCCAAGGGACACCGCAACTTGCTGCCGTTCGCAACATTATCCCCCTCTCCAGCAAGGTTCTGGTCTGGCTTCGCTCTGACCGACGCTCGTCGCCGTCGCTTCACAAGTTATCACAACTTTGAGTCTCGCTACGAGAGCAACTTACGCCCGAAAAAATCCCAGTCACGTGAAATTTAGCAAACGCCATGTAAATAAGATTCGCGGCCACAACGTAGTTTGTATTCAAAGATTGCGAACCAACATGTGGTTGGATGGTTAGAGCATCTCCAGCCGCGCCCCCAACAAGGCCCCCCAGATGATTTTTCGGCCGCCGGCGTCAAAAAATCGGCCCAGTCGCCCCCAAGGTCCCAGTTTTCGCCGGCTTGGGCCGAAATTGGCGCCGGCGGACCCAACCCGAACCCGGCACGCTGAGGGCGCTCGGGGGCGCCGGGCGAATTGTTTTTAGCGCGAAGAGCCACGGGCCCCCCTTCCCAGCGACTCGCCTCTCTTCTCGCCGCTTCGTCGTCCTCATTGCCTCGTTTCCCGCGATGAATCAGTGCCGAAGCTGCGCGCGCTACCGCGCCGGTCAGCCTCCATTGATGCCTCACGGGCGGCGCAGTGAAGGTCGGGCGACGCGCGTCCCCTCGCCCGCCACGCGTAACGCGGCGGCCACGCGTACTACGCGGCACGTCGGCCTATATAAGCCGACCCCCAGCGCGCCGGAGACACGCACAGAGCCTCCACCGCTGACGCGCCCATTTCTCCCCTTCCTCCCTCCCCTCCTCTCGCCGTCTCCAGTTTAAAAGAATGGCCGAGCAATTCCCAGGCGACGGCGCGGCGGCGAACGGCTTCGGCCGCCGCTATCTTCACGAGGACGAGGCTCACCTCCTTTTCGAGGTCGAGTACCCGGTCCCGCCGGACATGCGGGTGCCCGGGGCGTGGAGGATCAGCACCGGCGGCGTGCCGGTGCCACCACCACCCAACGGGGCGGCACGGCGTGCGAAGATCGCACGTATCAGCGCGTCCCTACCGCGGGCGGCGAGGGAAGGCCCGCGGTACACCCCGACAGCCCGCTTTGGGATCCCTACTTCCGCCGCCGCCACGCCGAACAGCTCGAGGCGACGAACGGCATCGAGCCCACCGGCAGGCTCAACTCCGAGGGCCGGCGCCGGTGGTGGGGCGTGCCCGGCCGCACGTTGGAGGCCGTCCTCGAGTACATCGAGGGTGGCAACACGCCGCGCCTCGAGTACCCCGCTCCCCGTCCTTCTCTCGCCGGCGTGGGAGCTTGTGGACGCCGAGGCGCATGGAGTGTCCCGGGGCGTCCTCCTCCTCGTCCGGCCGTTCGTCCGGCTCTTCCTGCCTCCGCCATCGGCGACTCCACCCCCCCCCCCCCTCCGGCCGCTTCGTTCTTGTCGATCCCAAGCCGGAGCCCGACGTCCCGCCGGAGTACGAGGAGATAGCCCGACGCGGCTTCTCCGACGAGGACACCCTACTATGGGCGCGGGACGACTACCTCCGCGACGAGATGGTCCGGCAGCGCCGGGCCCTCGAGGAGATAGAAGCCCGCAAACGTGGGCGCGAGGACGAGCACGACGTCGTGATCCTCGACAGCGACGACGACGAGGANGGCGTGGGAGCTTGTGGACGCCGAGGCGCATGGAGTGTCCCGGGGCGTCCTCCTCCTCGTCCGGCCGTTCGTCCGGCTCTTCCTGCCTCCGCCATCGGCGACCCCCCCCCCCCCCCCCCTCCGGCCGCTTCGTTCTTGTCGATCCCAAGCCGGAGCCCGACGTCCCGCCGGAGTACGAGGAGATAGCCCGACGCGGCTTCTCCGACGAGGACACCCTACTATGGGCGCGGGACGACTACCTCCGCGACGAGATGGTCCGGCAGCGCCGGGCCCTCGAGGAGATAGAAGCCCGCAAACGTGGGCGCGAGGACGAGCACGACGTCGTGATCCTCGACAGCGACGACGACGAGGAGGACGCCCCCGGACCGTCCAACCCGCCGCGCAAACTGGGGGAGGGATGCAGCAGGGACAGCGGTGGACGTGGCAGCGGCGACGACGACGACGACGGCGGCGACTACACGCGGTTCTACAGCCTCCTTGGCATGTAGAACCGCAAGGGCGGGCGGCGGGCGGCGAGGGAGACGAGACGAGCGACGATGGAGACGGCGAGGAGCAGCCCCTAGTAGTTTTTTCTTTTTTGTAAAATATGTTTAAATTTGAACGAACTCGCCGAAGTTTGCGTTGAATTTGTGCCCTGTTTGCGCCGTATTTAAGTTTTCAAAAAAAAAAATGGGCACCGCGACGGGGGGCATCACGCCCCCAGCTCGCGGTTTAGCGCCGGTGCGCCCCTGGGGGCGATTTTTAGCCCCTCCTGGGGGGCCAACGGCTGGAGATGCTCTTAGATGGACAGTTGTATCCTCAGCCCAGAGGGTTTAAATCATGGTGCTCTTATTTACTTTTGTATTTGTTTCAGAATTTTCGGCGATGCGCCTTCAATGAAAGGAGACTATCCTGTCGACTACGAAGCGTCTTTAATAATTTCGTCAATCTCAAAATGATATGTCAACTCAGTTTCTTAAAATTTCTTGATAGGAACAAGAGTTTAAAAAAATAATCTGTTAGAAAGATTCATTGGATGTAGCAGCCCATGACGGAGCAAACCCGTCCTTATCGGCTCGGCGAGCAGAACGAGGCGAGTGCGTGGCCTGGTTACGACTAGCCACAATGGAGAGTAACATACACTAGTAACATATCCATATCCCTAGGCTATATTATTACTTTCATAGTGAGTAGTGTAACATAAGTGTGATGTCATGCAAAGCTTCATTTATTAGATTATAAACTTATATTGCATTAAAACATGTGATGTTACAGTAACTAGCTAAGTTACTCAAATTATCTCTCTCATTAACTCATTGCCACATAAACAAATCTACTGACATTACTTCTTAAGTTACTCCTACTATTCGGTAAGCGACCGACCGTGTGTTGATCAGCTAGGTATAGTCAGCGTATAGGCGTTCGAGTTTTAAAAAAAGGGCGCATAGGGGTTCGGTTTTGGCCGGTGGGTACGTACGTGCCAGATGATGCGTTGCATGCGCCCTACGTGGCCACGCCATGAATGCACGCAGTTTATAAATGCTCTGGCTCCAAACTCGACGTCCGCGATTGCCGGGCCACGCCAGAAGATCGTCTCCACCGTCGTCGCTTCGCCGTTGGTCCGGCGGGGCTACATATACTACCATCTAGCCGATGAGAACGCCACGCCACCACCATCTTCAGCTTAACTCGCTACAGTTAACCAGCCATGACGAGACGCGCTGCAGCCATCCTGATGCTGATGCTCTCGCTCCCGGCGGCGGCCCTCCTCGTCGCCGCCGTCGACGTTGCTGTCGACACCATCCGCCTCCCCAGCGACGGCGGCGAAGGTGATGCATCAAGATCCATCAACTTTTAAATCTCTGGCAGTTCATTTAGCACACTGAGCACGTACGTCGTTCGTTCAGGTCTCGCAACGAGCAAAGGAGGTAAGGAGCAGACACTCCCACTGCCTGACAAAGTAGTGGTGCCGTGGGAGGGGAACGTCGGCGGCGTCCTCGAGGAAGAGGAGAGGCCGTGGGCGTGCTGCAACAGCACCGTCTGCACCAAGTCCATGCCGCCGACCTGCCGGTGCCTGGACGAGGTCGAGGAGTGCGCCCCCGCGTGCAAGCGCTGCGAACCGTCCGGGTTCAACCCGGCCTTCCACGTCTGCAACGACCAGTACCACGGCGACCCAGGGCCCACATGCGGCAAGGACGACGACGACGACGATGACCACCCCAGCGGCTCTCCATCCCTCGCCGCCGCCACACAGATGGAGTTGCTGCTGGTTTCTCTGATGTTGTTTTTGTTTATCCAGAGTCCTTAGATGCCTGCGTGTGTACTAGCATCGGATCATGGTACGTGAGATGGCGCGTTCTTCACGGATCGTGGCGCACGTAATAAGATTAGATTAGAAATGTTAGGGTGTGGGTGTGTCGAATAAGAAAACAAGAAAAAGTCCCATGTGAGTATGTGCCTTTCTAGTGTAGTCCTTTGTGACGAATGAATAAATAAAGGCAGTCGTGGGGCGTGAGCCTAGCTCAACTCATTGCAGCAGTGGATGCACAAATCCAACACTTGGATTCTAATCCTTATTGAGGCGGATTTAGGTTAAGCTTGTGTGCATCTCTAATTGGTGTAGAGGTCGGAGAAGTAAAATCTGTTGGCACAGACCCGTACGCCGAATACTTTCCGACGTATTTTGTACTACGCAATTCCAACGACCTGTGCTTTCGGCTGTTGAGATACACGCGTACTTATACAAGGAGCAAGCAGGCAGACAAGCTGGTTAATGGATTCTTGACGTGAACTAGTACATGCACATGCACGTACGGAACTATCACGCCGGCTCCTTGATCGCTGAAGCAACTCGCCGAAACTTACGCACCCACGACGAAACAATACGAGGCGCCGATGGATAGCAATAGGTGCGTGTCGCACCTAATACTTTCTTTCTTTGATCTGGGTTACCTTTTACAAAGGGATACATGAGTATATATAGCACCTAAAACTAACAGCACCTAGCTATGTAGGATTAGGACTCGTATACCATCTGGTGACTGTCCAAGTCCGAGCCGGACCAGACTATACAGCGTGGTTAGTTCCAACAAAATCCTTCCCTTCTTAAGTACTCGCGCCGTTGCACATACACACTTGCCTTTAGCTGATGGACGAGGATGATCATAGCTGTTGCAGATCTTGGTGGGTCTCAGCCCTCATCTCTGCATGGTGCGGGTGCTGGAGGCGGTGCTCATTGAGTTCTTCGGCCTGCTGATCAGGAGCCGACAGGCGGTGGCGTAGGGGCATGTCGATCTGCCTAATAAAGGAAGTGGTTCTAGGGTTTCTCTCACGTCAAGACAGTGTTCTGCTTGATGCATGTCCTCATTGATCTGGCTGGTGACAAGTTCTGGAAGGCTCCGCAGACGATCTTCATTGGGTGCCTACTACTTGTAGATTGTTGGATAGGTTGGAATTCAATCGTTTGCACCCATATTTCTGGTCGTGCAGCTTCAGGACAGAGTCACGCGAAGCTTTGCTGTTTGTTGCTATCATGGGATATGTTGGTGTTTTGATTTCCATGGTGAAGATAATGGTGGAGAATGTCATGGTGGCTGAGGTCGAGGGTCTATTAACGGCGGATCAAGTCTTCGAAGCGATGATGACTTTGCTTGGTGTTCTTTTGACTTGTAGCAGTGGCATTGGCAAGCGGCGGGGGGTCATTTGCATGGAAACGTTTGGATATGTCGGTGTTTTAATTTGAATGGAAACGAACTTGAGCCATTTGCATGTGATGTTCTATTGGGGTCATTTGGATTAGTGTTTTTATGAAAAATGCAGTGGATGCTCCTTGACTGCAGTCAGGAGTCGAAAGGTTTGTGCATAAAGGAAGCTTTGAGTTTTGCAACGACCGCTTTTACTCCTAATGTCTGAGTTGGTGAATAGCATCCACGGTTTATTTTCGTCCAACCACTTTCGTCCGTTTTATTTTGTTGATCTTTTTTCGTCCCCTCCCCCATTCCACTGGTTTAGTTTTTGCGTCACCTTCTCACACAACGAAAAAAGTCTGAACGGGTCAGAACTTTCCTTGCTCACGCAAGTTATTTAGTAATGTCTTTATGTAAAAGAATCAATCACGATCAATCTATAAAGATCAAATCTAAATGAATTAATCTTACCTTAAATCGCTCAATCACATTAATTAGGAAATAAAATAACCAATCGTGGATCTCCTAATCAGATATGTGAGGCATTATTTCCATCTATTTGTCAGCCAAATCAGACGTGAGGCATTCTTTCCAACAAAAACGGCACACGACCCCTGCTCACCGGCTCACCATGTTGTCGTTGCCCTGCTACCCTCTCCACTTCGCCGTAGCACTCGCTGCTCGCACGCACCATCAAGCAGCCTCCACGGTGCCCACATGCCTCGGCCATGCAACCTCGACATCCATGGTAAGGTGGCCGTCGGCTGGCGGAGGTGAGGCTGAGCGGCTGGGATCTGGTTGTCTGTCGGCTAGGCACCTGAGGCGGATGTCCCCGGCCTCAGAAGTGCGGACGCGAGGTCAGGTCGTGGCCTGGCCGGAGGAGGTCTGGCCAGAGCTGGGAGCCATGGAGGGCGGATAGTGCAGGGTGGCGATGGCCTGGCGTGGCAATCGGCGGTGTGATTCGACGGTGGAGGCTACCTTATCCATGGACGGGGCATCCACTTGATCTCACGACTCCACTAGCCACCGCTTGATTCCATGCCTCACTTTTGCCGCCGTTTGAGCCCATGGAGCGAGACTGGGAGACGACTCTGACGGGCGTATGGGACACCATCACTACTGGAATCGCACCCTATGCCGACGGCCAGGGCCGTCGGCATAGCCCTGACTAGCCGTCGGGACAGGCCTATGCCGACGGCCCCCGTCGGCATAGGGCCGTCGGCAACATATCCGTCGGCGTAGCCCGGATGACCGTCGGCATAGAATGGCCGTCGGCATAGACCCTATCCCGACGGTGGCCGTACATCTATGCCGACGGCACTGGCCGTCGGCAACGCCATCCCCTAACGGCGGTTGCCGTCAACTGCTGAGCAACGGCGGCTCGCCACGTGGCGTGCCTATGCCGACGGCCTGGCCGTCGGCTTCGTTTAGAACTATGCCGACGGCGAGGCCGTCGGCATAGACATGCCACGTGGCGAGAAGCCGTTGCTCCTGCTGCTTGCCTATGCCGACGGCCCCGCCGTCGCCTTAGCTGGGAACTATGCCGACGGCCTCGCCGTCGGCATAGACATGCCACGTGTCGGCAACTGGCACTCCTGGGGCAGACTAAGCCGACGGCCAGGCCGTCGGCATAGCCCTGCCACGTGTCGGCAACTGGGCACTCCTGGGGCAGAACTAAGCCGACGGCCAGGCCGTCGGCATAGGCTGCCACGTGTCAACCACTGGGAGCTCACGCCAGGCCTATGCCGACGGCTAGGCCGTCGGCATAGTTTCTGTCTGAATTTTTTTTTCTTTTTTCTGTTTGTTTTCAAATCAATTCAATTCAAATAAAAGCACATGTATAACAGCACATATCAGCAGCACATATCAAAGAACGTAAGCATAAGCATCATCACACACACAAGTCTCTAAATGATCATCATCACAATCAACATAAACATAAACATATAGAAAAGCACCACACACAAGTCTCTAAATGATCATCACCACACACAAGTCATCTCAAGCATCATCACCACACACTAGGCTTAAGCGTCAGGACGTCGAGCACCGCGGAGGTCGTCACCGCCAAGACCGCCGAAGCCCAGGTCGTCACTGCTAGCGGCAGCGCTACCGCCAAGACCGCCTCCACCTCTGCCTCCGTGGATCGGAGTTGTCGGGCTCCGTGTCTCCGGAGTGCTGCGAAGACCACCGCCAACGGTAGATCCATCTGTTCCCTGGATGTTGAAAAGACATATTAATGGGATATATGACTGTGTTGAAAGGCATGACATGCTTGGGGTGAATAGATTGGGGATGAACTAACCGGCGAGGGGCCAGCGTTCTGTGCCACAAACTCCTCAAAGGTCAACAGCACTGGTTGTGCTGGAGGGCATGGTGCTGGCTGCAACTGAGGACACCTGCCGGCCGCCATTTCCTGAAAAGCCTGCTCCAGCTGGCGATCCCTCTGCACTTGGTGTTCATGAATCCTCTGATGCCACGCCATGGTCTCCTGGCGTGTGTACTCCAGGTAGGCCTACGGTATGACATGATGGAACTCATAAAACTACTAGATGCGGAAAATAGAGTGAGCAATGAAGATAAGAGGGAAAATACTTACAGTCTGTTGCTCCTGAAAGAGGGACTGTGAACTGGACACTGGCTGGCTCATGCGCTGGCTCAGGCTCGGGTCGATCCGACGAAGCTGTGTGTAGGAGATAGTCGGAG
>LR880968.1:17262957-17308984 GCA_904067115.1 Aegilops sharonensis | reverse complement strand
CATAAAATTATTTTATTTAAATTATTTCACATGACAAATGTTTCACTTAATTTATTTATGAAAATACCTATATACTAATTTCAGTACCTATTTTAATTGCACATCTTTTAAAAATTAGATAGATTGCATTTTTCACTTATTTGAAAATTTTCACATATTTCATATCTCCTTTTTTCAAATGTCGCTAAAACACATATCTCGGTAATTTTAGTTCCTATTTCAATTTCAGTTATTTGAAATATTATAACATACCAAATAGTTAACTTATTTTGGAATATATTTCATATATGTGAAATAAGTTTTTTTGTCGGATTACTATTTCATTATTATGAATTTGTTTGCATATGTGAAATAAAATATTTTAAATATTTCACTCCTTTAGATAGATCACTATTTCACCATACAACAAAGTCACTTATTTTGAAATATTTCACATTGTGAATAAGTTTGCCACTTCTTTCATCTATTTTAATAGTTTACCAAATCGTTATTTCACTTATTTTGTAATAGTTCACTTGTGTTAAATAAGTTATATCACATAGTTCATTATATCGCTATTTCACATTCAAATTTTTGAAGTATTTTATATATCTGAAATAAGTAAAATATTTTTGTCTTATTACATCCATTTCCATTTATGAGTGAATCTATTTCAGTATGTCACTTATTTCAATTATCTCATAGCAGTTATTTTAATTATTTCAAATGATCCCAACACGACTTTCAGTTATTGATTTATTGTTTCATTAACTTCACATATTCCATAGATTAGTTTCAATGATTTTGGGATGGTCGACTAACTTCACATATTTTATGAGCCTCCTTATTTCAAAGAATTTCATTTCTTGACCAATTTAATAATTGAAACATGTTTTCAATTTCATTTGAGATAATGCAATGTATATTAAACTCTTTTCAAATATTACTGAAACATAAAATTAAAATTAGTTCAAATGTATCCAAGATTGGTCTTATTGTGAAGATTTTTTCTGGTGAGAATTAAAATATAAAAAAGGGTTCAGAATCTAACTTTTGATCTAAAAGATATCAGTCAATCAAAATATCCTAGGGTTGGGTTTTGATTAGAGAGAAAGGAGAATGATTCTACATGCAAATCTCTCTCCCTCCCTCCCTCTCTCTCTCTCTCTCTCTCTCTCTGAGAAAGATGAATGATTCTACATGCAAATCTCTCTCTCTCTCTCTCTCTCTCTCTCTCTCTCTCTCACACACACACACACACACACACACACACACACACACACACACACACACACACACTAGGTGACAAAGGAAGTGGTATGTGCATGCAACTGTACCCTTTGTGGGGCCTAGTTGTACCATTCTGCAAAAAAAGGTATACATGTGAGGACGAGAGTGTTCTTCTAATCCCGAGCTCAAATGCTCCAGGTATGAATAGTAAAATCATAGAAAACAGAAAAACAATTCAAAAGGTTCTGATTTTTTTGCAAAAAAACTGTTTAGTTTTCTACATGTGTGGATTTTGTTTGTGATGAAATTACATTTGTGAAGGCCTAGGCCAAAATAAAATAAAAACACTCCAAAATGCTTTCAAAATAGTCTTATTGAAGCATCAGATTCGCTTTTTCACACATGACATTAGGAATGTTTTTTATTCATGACAATTTGCACATATGTGGAACATTCAACAATGTTTGTGGCCAAAATAATTTTGAATGTTTTGGATTGTATACTTTTTTTTATTTTACTGTACATGATGGTGCATTTGAGCTCGAGCGTAGAAATTTTGTGTCCAATTCTCTCTGAACGTGGATTTTGTGCTCTCGGGAGCACATGCTCCGTTTATTTCAGAAAAAAAAAATGGAAGTCTAAAAAGTACAAAAAAAAACTGGTAAGTAGATTAGAGTGAGTCATGTATCGTCAAGTTTTTGTGATTTAAAAACATTACGCTTGTTGTCTAGATAAAAAAAACAAATATAGCATTTTCCAGGTTACAAAGAAGTGTTTGGTTTGTTATTTTTCTGCAGCGATCAATGGGCAGTGATTTTCAATAAATTTGAATGGAAACAAACTTGTGTCATTTGCATGTGAGATTTTATTGGGATAATTTGGATTTGTGTTTCTATTAAAAATGTAGTGCATGCTCCTTGAGCGCAGTCAGGAGTCGAAAGGTTTGTGCATAAAGGAAGCTTTAAGTTTCACAATGATGGCAGATTATTACTTTGCTCGCTGGTAAAATAAACAGTGTAAGTACAGTAGACCAGCTATATGCAGTCATGATAGATGAAATTAACCTCCCAAAACAAAACTCAGTATGTTCCATTGGAGCACACATCTCAGTCAGGAGAATATCTTGTGCACCAACCCTTGTGGTGCTACTGGTGCACCGGTCATCCAAAATACAGTCTATAAGAGTCTAAAAAATCAAAAACTAATTTGACACATACAAGAAACATATATCTACTAGGTCATAAAATTTCAGATTCAAATTAGAACTAAAAATATAGAAACAAAAAATTCAAATCATGTTATGAATTGTACCCATTTCAGATTGGGTCATGAATTTGGCCCATTAACACAATCAATGTCATATTTTTATTTATTTTCTCTCAAGCTGTGACGTGGTTAATATATGTTATTTTGCACACTAAATTGTTTTGAGGTTTTTCTAAAACTTGTAGTGTGACATTTGAGAGTCCGGTGCACCGGTAGCACCACATACCCTTCCCTATCTCAGTCGCCTACGTTTTCTCTTTTGCCTCTAGTATGCATGTGTCGCCAACAAGGGTTGTTGCTATAGAGATGATCATACGAGCGACTATGTGTCAATCCAGGGCAAAAAAAAAAATGAAAAGAAAAAAAACATGCATCGGCTGACCACTTTCAAGGTTGAAGAGTGAGAAAATGTGTTTGGTTTTGCACATTAGGAGGTCAAGGCATCGAAGTTGGAGGACCGAAATGTGTGCCCAACGGGAACTTGAAAGAAGATACCAAGGTTTTTTTTTTCTAGTTTCATTTCGCTATAGCAAGCTAGAATTACCTCTACCTGGGATGGGCACCTGTCCACGATTCGATTCACCAACTTAAACTACATCTTCAGGTCCTGTTCTTCCTAGAGTTGAACATTCCAGTGTCTCTGGCAAATTCAAAAACTCATAATGACTACGATTTTAAAGCCATTGAGCCTAGCATGTATGCCCGTCCAAAGAAATTCTGAGAGGAGCTGAAATGGATCCTCCACCGCGCTCATAGAATGGCCTACTAATCTTTAGACGACTCAGTGCAGGCATTCAGATAGTTCGGTTGTACTCCCTCCGTCCCAAAATAAGTGACTCAACTTTGTACTAACTTTGTACTAAAGCTAGTACAAAGTTGAGTCACTTATTTTGGGACGGAGGGAGTACTTGTTGTACCCGGGAAAAGTAAATCTGAAGCCAAGGATATGTACCGGGTAAGGATCCACCGTTCGTGTCTTCCCGGAGATTGGTGCAGCCAATTCAGGTATAAACCTGTAAATCCTTTTCCCAAAACCATATAGTATACATCCTGACATATATACCAAAGAAGTAGTCCTCACATGGGAGATTGTTCAATCTGATACCCTTTTGACAGTGACAAAGTACCTTGTAGTAAACCGAATCCGGAGTAAATTAACTATACTGCAAATAGCTGCTACTGTACTCATGAGTTATTTTTTCAATAGTCAGGTTGTTCATCCTGATACCAGCTGTTCTAACAAAGGTTGAAGGAACTTCAAGAAGGACTGCCACCAACCTATCATCTAACTTGGAACTTATAGAACAAAGAAAGATGGTATATAACCATAAACTATAGTAGTGACAAAAAGAAACTATGCTGCAAAAAGATCTTACTACTATTTAAAGCCACAAAATCTGCATGTGAAGTGCAAATCAGGTAGATATGTACTTCAACAACAGGCATCTAGCACACTAACATACACGAACAGCAAGTCATAAGCTGCACCTCATCTAAGGTTGAAGGTGCAGTTTGATTGGTAGTTGGAACAAGCAAGCAAAAGCAGCAACTACCCACTCTTGAAAACATGCGTATTCTGACTTCTGAGTAGATGCAGGTAGCAACATCAGAGAGTCGACGATTTGAGAGCGCAGAATGACACATCAAGAAATAAATGCCCTCAGCAATCAGCATGACACTTGTGTGGTGGACGGGATCATAGCACTGCCCCTGTCTCAGAAACCGAAGCAATTAATTGATCCGAAGAATGGCTTCGAGTACAACATCCATGATCACAATGACACTGCACACGCTTATGCATATCAATGTAATTCCTCATGGGGTGACAACGAAATAAAGTTACATATGTATGCTCCTACTGTTGTGGAATATGTACCTGGGACTTCAAAATTTGCAGCCTCCTATTTGCTAAAACTGATTTCTTCTGTACTAAATTGTCAAACTAACTGGTGTACATATACTTTATCCTGCGTTGCAGAAGAGGCGTATGGCCTAGGAACAGAAGATCGGGCAGAGTACAATCGTCGGTGGCTCTTAAGATGGTCAATTCCTTCTTTTCTAAGAGCATTTGGATTGATGCCTGCCTTGTGAGCAGCAATAACTCCAATTGCTTCCCAGTAGTTCTGGACATTCAGCTGGGGAGAAAAAAAATTGGTGTCTAAGGATCTCTCGAATACAAGATCATGTGGTGCATCAGAAGGTAAACTTGAAGGATAATTATCAAGAAATGTTACATACCGCTTCAATATTGAATTTATCAGGGGTGTCATCGAGCACCGTCTCATTTTCCTGAACGGTAATGATTAAGGGCTGCAGAATTGCAAGAAAAATTATCTAATTTATCTGTCCTCATAAACACAAAGGGTTACACTCGGGATTCTATCATTAGCTTCACTCATCATGTTGGTATACAATGATGAACTAATCCAAGCACCACTGCACATGCAATTTAAGTGGCAAGATACATCATCCGTAATATGCACAGGAGAAGTGTACCTTGTTCTTTCTTGCAGTTCGAGAAAAGGCAAGAGCACCATCACCTCCACAGGCATCTCTTGGAAGAATCACACTATCAACATCACTAGCCACTATACAACCACTGTCCAAGGTTCCCTGCCTCCTCGTCACATACTGAGGAGCAGTGCTTAAACCAGCGAGCACACATGGTAGAAAGGTATAGCCAATCTGTTAGAAACAAGATCGAAAAGGGTGAAGGGAGACAGGAGATGAAATTTATAAGCACTATGTAGCATGCACTACTTAGTTTGACATTGGGCATATCACTTGTAATTATTTAACTCAATGATGCACAAACAATTTAGTATAGGAGCATAAATACCTCTTCAGCAGCAGATCGTGGGGACACTGATGGGCTGAGTGGTGGGGGCAACACTGCAGGAGCGTGAGCAGCAGGAATTTTGAATTCTTTCACAATTAGATGACTGATGATTGCTTCAACTCCGGCTAACAGGTCAACTCCCTGCATTGATATTGCGATATCAACAAAATACAAGCTGAGAGGTGTATTAAATTCTTGCTAGGATATATATATTTCTCCGCAACTGATAAGCCTTTCAACATAAGGGGCAACAGTTTTCACATTTATTGAGAACAGAGGTGCTAACATGTATTCCTGACTTTACATGGGCGCCAAAGAATGCATGTTGTTACAACTCGCAAGAGATACGCCGGATGATGCAAACTGTAAGTTCGCATGTCAGAGCAGCTCTCCAAACAAGCATATCAAAAGGATAACAAGGGAGCTCCAAGAATGCTTCTTGCAAATATCGGATACAACAAGGGCAGAGACTATCATACAGAAATTAGAAAACAAGTACTTGAGCAGATAAGAATTACCTTTCCTTCCCTGTAGCAATCTGAATCTTCAGGATCATCGTCTGGGAAGCGCGCAACAACTGCCACAGCATTCACGCCCGCCTGGTTCACTAGCGCGTCGACCGCTCTTAACAGGGAGTCGGAGTTCCCAACGCTCCCGGTTGATTTCCCACACTTCGGATCGAACCACGTCTTGATCTACACCGCACATGAGAAGTTCATAAGTTGTACATTACCAATGAATTGAGTTGTCTTTTCAAGCACTACTTGAATAGAATGCGCACCTCCAAAGGAGCATCGGTGACAGTGTACTCGACAACAGGGAGGCCGAGCGAAGCCCTCGCGGCATCCGCGACCTGCAAATGGCGGAGCCGGAGCTCTTCCTCGATCCCGGAGTCCAACACCAAGCCTACCTACCTAGGTTAAATCAGCTACAACGCATCAACATATGAAGAAATAAAATTCTGAAATTCCTAGTATTCAGTATTCACTATTCAGTAGTTCAGTACCACTCACTGACCTTGTTCTGGTGGACTGGCTGGAGAGCCCAGGCGCCTTCGGCGAACCGGTCGAGGGCGTATCCCTCCACGTAAAGCGTGTTGGGCATCGGCCAGTAGAGCATCGCGGCGTTGAGCACCTAGGGTAGGGTGGGGAAGGGAAGCAAAAAGCCTCAGACTTTGAGCCGTCGAGCTCCGGCGGAGGAGCAATGACAGCTAGGGTGCGAAGGGCCTGAACTTACGTTGGGGTGGGAGATTACGCAGTCGGAGACGGCGGCGAGGGCGCGCGCCACGGGGAGGGCGTCGCCGGCGAAGCCCCCGACGGCTGCGCCGACCCCCGTGGGGACCACCAGGACGGACGTGTAGGGCCTTTTGAAGGACGGGGACCGCGCTTCCGCGGTGGGGGAGAGGGAATGTGGTCGGGCACGGGCGCGGCGGCGCGGCGGCGGCGGCGGGAGGCCGGCGGGGAGAAACGGTCGCGCGAGGTGGAGCGCCATTGTTTACCACGGGGAGTGAGGGGAGAGCCGGGAAATTGCAGCGGATAAGGTTGGACCGAGCATGGCCCACCGGTTCGGCCCAGGTGTCGGCCTATCAGTCTTCACCTGGGCCTCATTCACCACTCGGCCCGTCTTCCATGTAAGTTTTCACCTACTCTCTGAAATCACTAATTTTCTCAAAAAATAAAACTAGTTGAGGAGTACCCATTCCAAAGATCACCCCCTCCGACCAGGTTGCGACAAGTGACGCCACTTGTCGCAACATGAAAATTTTCCCTTTTTTTGTCTATCTGTTTATTCAAACCATTTTATCTCTAAAACCGTGCGTTCAAATCTCAACCAGTTTCACCGTTGAATTCCTCGTGTCGAGATTTTCAAAACTAGATCTCATGTTGATAGGTTTTGACAAAAAAAGTCACCAAAAAAGGACCAAAAAGTCGAACTGGGAGCACATTATTTTTCCCTTTCCGAAAACCATTTCCGAGAGGCACGACCGTGTCTCTAGCGGAAAGAAAACCGTGTCTCTAGCGGAAAGAAAACCGTGTCTCTAGCGAAAACAAAACCGTGCCTCTCCCGAAAGGAAAAAAATGAATTATTTTTGTTTCCGAGAGGGCCTCTAACGGAAGCAAAATCATGCCTCTCACGCAAGGAAAAAAAAGAGAAAACTTATTATTATTTTTCGTTTCCGAGAGGCACTCGCACAATTTTTCACAAAAGACCATGCCTCTCGCAAAAGTTTTAAAAACATTTTTTTCATGCAATTTTTTTTTTATTTTTGAAAATTTAAGAAAGACCGGTGGAAAACAGAAAAGCCAAAACACCCGGAAAAACCATCTAAAAAGCCGAAAGCGCGTGTGAAAAAAACGAATTCCAGAGGTAACGCCAAGAGCGTGACACGTGGCGGCGGCTGAGAGCGCGACACGTGGCGCGTTCTCAGCCCACCCAAGTGATCGTTGGGTGGCTCCCGATGGAGTGCTCCTCAATTAGTCGCTCTCCTTACTCCGCGCCTCTAATAGATTGCATGATATGTGGAAAGAGTTTTCCGGGAGCATCTGTCCTTCGTCGGCCACCGTAGCTGTGTTTCCCATGGTTGGCACCACGGCAACCACGTGGAGAACCGTCGAGTAAAAAGCAAACAAAGTAAAAAATACAAAAAAAGAAATGCTAATACCAAGTTGATTCAATACCTTCAGCCATGCAAAGGCCCTGAGGCGGTAACGAGCTTTGTTCATGACATAATGTCGAGGGATGCGGAAGGAAGAAGACTCCGACGCCTGAAAGACTTGAATGCATTTTCAATTTTTGTACGGCTATTGTAACAGCTTATGCTACTTAATGTATAGTCTTTTCTCTTTCAGAGAAAATAATACCTTCAGCCAGTCAGGACCAGTCCTAAGATTTCGGGGGCCCGGGGCAAGAATAAACCTTGGGGCCCTTTAATTTACATAATCATAAATAATCATTGCAAAACGTATGTTGAATCGTTATTCAAATGAAAAACATTATTTTTCTCCTATTAGTCGTTTCTTTACTAATATGTCCGGTAGCTTTATTGTTAGGTTTATCCTAATTCGTCTGATCGTAATCAGCTATTGTATAATCTGGTGCCTTGTCAAGACTAACAGATGCTTTAAATGCCTATGATCAGTCATGCCATCCATTTATATGTCAACATTGTATTATTTATAACCCCTACCTTATGGATTATAGCATTAGTTCATTCCTTCTAATAATTACCGGCAAGTCACAAAATAGAAATTTGATAACGCCAATAATATCTATCAATTACCAATACTCATAAATCGATTATTAGTGCCCAGTTGCAAACAACACAGAGGCCTTGTTGATGATCATTTACAAATTTTAATCAAACATGATGGTAAATTTTCATAATCTATATAGACTACCTATACAAATAGAGATTAGAGAACTCCAAAGAAAGAGTAGAGACATAACTTCCCTTCTACTCCTATGTAAACGTAACCGTGACCAAACAGTACGACCTCGGCTCCAGGCGAGTTTGTGTGGTCTCATGGGACGCAGCGACTGGATATCTCCGGCAGTTCAGCCCTCCTCCGACTCGAGGCGGCGCCACGCGCGCACTATCAAGAATCGCGATCTTTGATCTATTCTTGCCCCCCGTGTAGCATAGTCGATGTCTCCTCTTTTTTTCTCACAAATTGGGCGTATAATTTTCGGCTTGTGGATTAAGGAAAGAAATTAAGAGCGGATTTTTTTTCTGAAGTACATCTAATTAATCGCATGCAATAACTTCTACTATATTGATCAATCGCCAGGGCCCTAAATAGTAGCACAGAGGAAGGAAGGCCAAGAGATCAGGGAAAATCGTTGTAGGACTCCCATTTTCCCGCGTTCGGAATTTTGGGCCAGGGCAGCAGGCTTATTAACAGCAATTGGGGGGCCCTTGGCACCTGGGGGCAAGGGGTGACCACCCCGCTCCCCCCCCCCCCCCTCCCCCTAGGGCCGGGAGCCAGTATCTATAATAACAAACAACAAATTAAATACCTCCCGCAGTATTCTGGGGAAAAATTTACACCCCTGCCAGTGTTTTTGTTTCTTCTAGTAATTTCTTTGCTAGTTCCTTACGACGTTAGTCTCCGACCATATTTTTCGTATACACATCTGTTGTGTAATTTACCACGTTTGTTTCATCAGTACATAGCTTTGTGGTGAATGATGAAGCATATAAAGAAGCCGGAGATGCCATGCATGCACAAGGCTAGCGAAGAATATGCCGCATGCACCTTGCACCATGGATCAATCATCAGCTCACGATCCAGAACTCTACCAGAAAAATTAACGCTTGCAAACCATATATATGGCGCCAGTCCTCTACGACAGTACGTACCAATTAACGGTGCAGCACACTACCACAAACTGGAATTTTTCTGTGGGCTGAAAACCGACAGGAAAATTGGGTTAACCGTCAGGAATAATATTCCCTGTCGGTCAACCGACAGGAATAGCCGACAGCCATAGCTTGACAGGGATAGTAGAATATGCCTGTCGGATGGCCGACAGGAAACTTATTCCTGACGGTAGGCCGACAGGAAATTGTAATATCCCTGTCAGGACAGAACAATATGGCTTCATCAGCAATTCTCTCCGTGCACTTCTGCCTCCTCATGTGCTTGTTCTTCTTGCTCCAAGTCTCGTCGGCTCTTCACTCCCTTCATCCCATGTCCGGCCATTGCCCATAACCTCCGGTGAAGTACCCTAACCCATAGTGCCTTAACTCTTAATCCCTATGTACAAAAGAATATCATACTTCCATAGTACGTAGCTAAACTATATTATAATTGCTTATTCATATGCAGGGGATGTGTTATCTAATCATGTTGAAAGTTCCTTTGCATCGACTAACATGTCTACATTTTTTAGGAGATGGCGGTGGAATAGCGAGACCGGGAGTAGTCAACCTGTCTATCCCTGCAGGTGAGGAACCTTGCGCTAATGCATATGATATCATTTTGTTAATGTTTACATGGTTCGATTCCCTAGGCATTAATTTACTAACTCTATATTTTGTAGGAGATGGCGCTGGAATAGCAAGACCTGGAGTGAACCCGTCCATCCCTTCTGGTGAATTACCTTGCATTAATCCATCTAAATGAAACATACCTCATAGTATCTTAACCACATGCACAATTGTCACAATATTATATTACTGATTTACACGCAAAATGTTTTGTGTGTGCTTCTCTTCCACCATGTATAGGCTAACTTGTCTATATTTTTACAGGGGATGGGGGTGGAATAGCAAGACCACTGCCTGGAGTGAATTCGTCCAACCCTTCCGGTGATTTGTCTAGCATTAGCTCCTGCAAAATAAAATATAACTAATTGTCTTTACCACTTTCACCAGTTACATATAAATATATGTGTGTAGAAAAAACATTATGGTGTTGATTATCAACTGTGAGGTATGAGTCGCTTAGTCAGTTAGTTGTTCACCACGTGTTAACTAACTTAATTAGGAGACGGTTGTGGAATTAGCAAGGTCAATGAATTCAACATTCCCCCTATGGGTACATTATATTAAACCCCACAAGAGAAACATATCATGTATTATCTTAATGACAAACGAACAACTGCATTTATGAAAAAAAACTAGGCTAATTATCGTATTGCTACTCATTGTTCTTATGAAATGAGTGCGTTAATTCTCCCATAGTGCCTGAACCACATTGCACAATTCCACACATATATTATTGCTTAGGCTTAGTCACTCAGAAATTTACGCATAGTGACTAACATGTCTATATTCTTAGGAGACGGTGGTGGAATAGCAAGACCGCTACCTGGAGCGAATTCGTCCATACCTTATGGTAATGCACTTAGGATTATATTATCATATCACTGCAAGATAATTACATCCAAAAGTGTCTAAATCACAAGAACACTTGACACTTGCACATATATGTTTAAATGGTTTACGGTGCTTATAGGTATTACATAATATAGTATACATATTCTTGGTTAGTCATTCAATAATGGTGACTAACTTGTCTATATTTTAGGAGATGGTGGTGGAATAGCAAGGCCATTGCCTGGAGGAAACTCGTCCATCCCATCTGGTGAATCCCCCCCACCTTCCCGAACACCACCATCCTCCTATATATATTATCTTAATCATATATAGAGCATGACATATGGTATCGTAATCATATATAGAAGTATATATGCTTGAAAAAGAGAAGTTGTTATACTTTGTGGGGTGGGGCAGCAATTTGGCTCACAAAACCATATGTTTCCAGGTAAACAATAAAATCACTAATTTGGATTAAACTATGATATTTTTTATAATTTATGTGTTTGTATATTTTATGTGGGGTGCAAAGTTGCATGAAGAAAAGGCATATATTATCTCCTAAGTAAAAAAAAATCAATGCTCTAATAAGTAATTTGTGAAGCATCAAATTTCTTTTTCCACTGACAAAACCTGTCTATTTTCCAAAAAAGAGGTATATGTGAATTCGACCATCCCATCTGGTTAAGAACATGTGTGAAAGATTTCTATATTTACATGTGTGAACGATTTTCTCAATTTTCAATGTTAAGAACATAATTTAGCCTAGTAGCATATACTCCTTGGTGCCAATTTGTATTGCCAATTATGTTGAATTTTCTTATGGACATATAGGAAACCAGTTTTCTTATGATTTTATGTTTCCCATGCATTGGCTAACTTGTCTGTATTTATTAGGAGATGGGGGTGGAATAGCAAGGCCACTACCTTATGTGAATTCGACCATCACTTCTGGTGAAGTACCTTGTACTATTACTACCAAAAAAATTATTCCTCTAGTATCTATCCCTATGCATAATTGCCCATATATGTGGCATTGTATTGATTATTTTTATATAAAAAACTATATAAGAACATGTATGATTAATCAGCTGTAACCCACACATTGACGCACTTTTATATATATTTAGGAGATGGTGGTGGAATAGCAAGACCTCTGCCTGGATCATCCATCCCTGTTGGTAAGTGTTTTCTCAAGGAAAAGATCGATGCCATAGTGTACTTTAATACCCCTCGTGAAGCTTGAAATATTTGCTTATTATTATACATATGGAATGAGCTCAACTTTGGGCAGGGGGCAACTAAGATGGTTGATGAAGTTCATGGAGAGAAGATTTGTTTCATCCTCAAGCACCAGTGCTCAAACCACAAGGACCAACTCTTCGGATATACCTATGCATGTCATATAATTGTTTACTAAAAGAATTTGTATCTCGTTTTACTTGCGTTAAAATGTGTATCGATGTAATAAGGGTACACTCGGAAGTGCCATAGTTGTGAAGTGTCCATGGACTTATATGCCTACATGAATAAATTAAATATGGTTTTGTTCATTTGTACTAGTTCCCTGGATATACTTGTATACCATAGTCACCTGAAATGGAAATTACAGTCTTTTTTAGATGGAAGCTTTACGAGCAAATTTATAAATTCTAGAATTAAAAATTGAAATGCAAAACAATATATCAGTTTGATGTTTTATCAGGGAATATTGTGCAACTTTTAGTTACATTAGATCTATCATTAAAAAATCATACTCTGTAGTGTATGATGTTGTAGATGTTAGCATATTTTTCTACATTCTTAGTACAACTTAAATAGTTTTGACTTGGGACAAATCCAGAACACCATTTAATTTGGAATGGAAGAAGTATTTTATGCTATATACCTAAATAGTTCATCCCCACTAACTCAATTATGTTGACATGCAACTATGCCAACTCATCATGCTAGTGTGTATGTCCCACTAAATTTAATTCTCTCACCATGCAACTATGCCAACTCACCATGCCACCATGTATGGAAAGACCCACCTAACATGCATCATGCATGTCACTTATATTAAATAAATTTTATAAAACTATATAATAATCAAATATAATACATGATATGTACATTAGTTTCAATTCTCACATTGCTAATCTCAACACTAAAGTTTCACACTGCCAAATCTCATAGAAATAATTGCATCCAATTCCTGCTGCAATGCGCGGGGTATCATCTCTAGTTTAACCATGAGCCGGGGAGTAATCTGATGTCATCATGAAATTCTAAGCTTCCTTCAGACATAATTTTTTCCCTAGTGATAAAGTACACAATAGTAATTAAATACCCATGGGTGAAGTTGTTCACCCTAACCTGATCTTCTGACAAGAAGGATTTTAGGAACTTCGGAAAGGACTGACACCAATGCATCATCTAACTTGAAACTTGTAGGTAGAACCTAGAAAGAAGATGGTGCGCAGCTCATACCATTGCAAAAGCAAAAACTATGTAATGATAACAAAAAATAGTTTTCGGAAAAAGAAAAAAATATTGTTGAAACAAGATCTTACCACTGCTTACAGCCACAAAATATGTCTGGAAGTACAAATCAGGTAGATCTTCACTAAATGTCAACACAATGTACTAAAATCTAGCACGCACAAACATCAAGTCTTAACAGTCAATGCCCATTATTTCTCATGTTCTTTTATGCTTATGAATTTTCATTCACGATAACACAGCGATAAATTGGCGGTTTGACAGCCTGTCGTGTAAAGTGTATATCTTCCGGCCAAAATGTGATCGATGATCATAGGCTCTCACCTATTAGGGTGGGTGACCTAACGCTTTCATCAAAATGTATGAGATTAGTCCAGCTTGTGCCAGTCTGATCTTCTGCGGATTTTGTCACCAAAAGTTTGGAGAAACATCAACATGCAAAAGGTCGTGCTAGACACGACAAATCAAAGTTCATTTTATCCGTTTGTTTTATTTTTCTGTCAATCTATCGACAAATTCAGTTCACTGGCTCCCACACGAGACCGGAAAAGAAAAACCTCCCAGACGAGGTTCCCACACTGAGTTGATCATTATTTTGCTATAAAAACAGAGGAGTTTCTAATGCCTCTATTTCTTCCGGCAATTCCCTTGCAACTTCGGCACGGGCGAGCGTTAATCCCGATCATGCGGCTTTTCTGTATGCACAATTGCTGTTTCTTTCTTAACAACTGTTCTGTTTGTAGCTTTCGGCTGACAGAGGAAAACATATAAACAAGGGAGATGCCGTGCACAAGGATCAGAAGATGCCATCAGCTCACGACAACACTCTACAAAGGAGTAACTAATATGCCTGCGGTCGAACCATATGGCTATATATATGGCAGTACGCCCTCTACAACGTATTGTGTACTACTATTAGTTGCACTAGCTGAATTACAACTTGCATATAGAAGCAATGGCTTCATCAGCAACTCCCTCTGTGCACTTTTACCTGCTGATTCTGCTTGCTGTTCTTCTTGCTCCTCGCCTCGGCAGCTCCTCCTACATCCGTGGCGGCAAGCATTTTGTTATCCGTTCATCCAGCGGACAACATTCACCACGGCCGACGTCCTGTTCTACCATTTCTTTATTCGGTATAAATGCTTTGACTGCGTGAATCGCATGTGGTCTTTAGCCAGATTTAGTACTGCACTAGCAGGCAGAGGCGCGGCGGCACGCCACTCCCGATCTTAATCCATCGTTGATCAGTTTGTAACTTTAATCTATTGTTTCTGAGTCTGCAACCATAATGTATTGTCTTGTGATAGTAAACTTCTGTGTGAATCTCTAGTGAGCAGGTTGTATGCTTGTGTGAGAAAGGTACAATAGATAATATGGATTGTTTGATTATATTACATAGCTAGGGGGTGCACCACATATGTTCCCCATCTCAGTCGCCTACGTATTCGCTTTTGCCTCTAGTACACGTGTGCCGCCATCAAGGTTTGTTGCTATGGAGATGCTCCCACAGACGACTATGAGGATAATTGGTTTGATGCCAATATTTGTCATTGCCAATATTTGGCAAGCCAACAATTGGCAATATTAAAAGTTGTCAAAAATTGACAACTTCTTATGAGGTTGGCAAGTAAACATGGTAACCAACCAAGCACTAGCCAACATTTGGTATTTGCCAAATGTTGGCATGCCAATTTTTGGCATCAAACCAATCATGCTCTATGTGTCAAGTCGGGGCAAACAACACACCAAGCATTGGCAGAACCACTTTCAAGGTTGAAGAGGGACAAAAAGTGTTTGGTTTTGCATATTATAGGAGGTCAAGGTATCGAAGCGGGCATCTACATTCATGTTGCTCTGCTACTGGAACCTATGGAAGCATCAAAACGGGGTGGTGTTCTGGGCCTTGCGCTCTGGCCTCCTCTCTCTTCGGCGTGCGTGCCGAGAAGACGCGGCTGCTTGGAGGGCACGCCTCCCCGGCACGTTGGTGGGGCACTTTGTTTGGTGGGTGTGTTCTTGTCTCCCGCACATGTAACGCTGGCACTGTTTTCAACTATTGTGTGTGTAAAACTCTGGCCTTTTGGCCCTTTTGACTACAAAATTCAGATGTTAAAAAAAGACCAGTACCTGGTGAAAGCACAGGTTACTCCCAGAGGGGGGGTGAATGGGGGATTTTTAGAAATTTGTCAAACACTGATGAATTTAACAAAGATCATCGGAGTGAAGAAATAGAAACGTGAGGGAACTAAATCATCATAGAAACGAAAAGCATGCATACAACATATAGGTGATGAACATGCAATCATATAGGCATACAAGCATGAGGAAGATGAACTTAAGAAATGGAAAACAGCATGATGAAAGTCTTCAGTTCAATGGAGGACGATGACATCCCAATGGAGTACGCTGCCGACGACGAACCAACACCACCCTCGTCCTCCGCGCCACCATCCTCCTCCTCCGCGCAACCCTCACCGGTGCATTGCACCATGACCATCGGCAAGGCCCATGCCCACTACATGGACATGGTGCAGGAGGAGTGGGAGTAGCAATTCCGGGAGGCGCAGAACGACGCTGCCTACAACCATCACCTCCTCCAGGAGCATCTGTAGGCGGAGGAGTAGCTCGCCGCCGGCAGAGCTGTCGCATCGGGAGCGGACATGGAGGAGCAGGAGGCGTTGCTCGAGTCCTACCGCTCTGCCCGCGAGATACACCTCGCCCGCTGGCGATACTGGCAGGTGGTGGCTGCCGCCAAGCAGTGCGACGACAAGGCGGGCAAGACGGTGTTCGGCGAGACCAGCGAGGAGGAGGAGGACAACTTAGTTGTTACGAGATTGAAACGGGAAGCACCTTGAGGGACGACAAGCATTGGCGATCGTACAACATCAATGTATATGAGTTGTTCAACAAAATAGAAGGTCAGAACTCTGTGTTACTATTATGATATACTCCCTCTATTTCTTTATGTAAGGTGTATTATTTTCGGCACGGTGACCAAGATACATAATTATAGACTTGTTAGGATGGAATTATGCTTGGCTAATTGGTTAGTTAGTGGCAAGTAAATCAGTTAATCCAGAAAAATAAGAGATACATGCAATCGACAGAGAGATATTTTCCTTCTTTTGCTACAAGAGATACAGACAATCAGGAGAGAGATATTTTACTTTTTCCTGGAGAGCTAACAAGGGAATTATGAGGAATTAAAATAAGGGTCTGTCTAGGACTATGTCACATCTAAGCTGATGTCCACTCTGTTTACGGTCTATTTTTTTATCCTAGTTTTTTTTGTTTCTTGTTGCTGCATTATATATTTATGGGAGCTTAGATGTGACATCTCTACTACCTAAAAGAAACATAACGTTCCGTATCCCCTCTTACGTCGCCCACCCTTCGTCCGCCTCTCCCTACGTCCCTCGACTCTGAAAATCGGGAAGCACATCCCTCCCGAAAAAATTGGGATTCGGAATAAAATCCCCCGAGGATCACCT
This sequence comes from Aegilops sharonensis, assembly GCA_904067115.1. Taxonomy (NCBI): domain Eukaryota; kingdom Viridiplantae; phylum Streptophyta; class Magnoliopsida; order Poales; family Poaceae; genus Aegilops; species Aegilops sharonensis. The sequence goes on along the minus strand of LR880968.1, from coordinate 17,291,877 downwards.
CCTTAACGCACACGATTTTCCTTCCTTCTATTAACGCACGATTCCTATCTCGCCCGCAAATATTTCTTGGCCAAGTCAACCAATGATCGCTCCTGTGCTCCATCATCCACGGTACCACGATGGCGGGTTGAAGGAAAATATTGGCGAAAGAGGGAGGGAGGTCTACACATATTCTGCCGTCCGCCATCATGGACACCCGCAAGTGATGCGCCGCCGCCTTCCTCGTCAAGCCGGCACGGGCGCTTCTCCGCCTCGCCAAGCGCGGCGCGCGAGCACCATGGCCTTGGCGCCACCGACACATCTTGTCGAGCTGACTCGGAGGACTACGCCCGTTTCGTCATCTCTGGCCACGACATCTACGGGAACGTGCAGGCCCTACCGCGCCAGGAGGCCAAGGACGCGCTCGAGAATCGGTTCACGTGTCTGGTGGGCGATGAGGACTACAAGAGCTGCACCGTTGTCCTCGTGGAGAAGATACCGGTGGCGATCGACTTGGACGACCCAGGGAAGCACACGACGTGGATCATTGGGATGATCAGGAATGCCGCCATGTCAAATGAATTGGTGAGAACCTGGTTCTCTACTGGGATCAAAGACGTTAGTTCTCTCTTTTTATTTCTGTACAACGTGTACCTACGAACCTGTATTTGGTGTCTTCTCTTAATTAATGAAAAGAAGCAATGTTGCATTTTGTCTATCAGGAACAATGCCGCCGCCAGCAAGGAGAACTTTGCGTTGAGGGAGCTTGAGCGACGGCACATCTGCATGAGGAGAAAGCGACATCTGCATGAAGAGAAAGCGACGCTGATGGATCGAGTGGTGGTGGTGAAGCGCGACGTCGCGCCGATGAAGCTAGCGTACTGTGCTTGAGCAACACATGCAGTACGAGAAGGCGGAGCGGGATGCCTGATGTGATAAATAACGTGCTTAGGCTGGAGGTCATGCGCAGGTGAGCTTCTTCTGCTCCAGTTTATGCACTTTTTTCAAAACCCTAATAAATATTATGATTTGATTTTTGTACAATTCTTGTCATTTGGAAGAGTTTGCTTGATATTGGTGGTCTTCAATTGTGGATGGGAAAAGACTAACGTTCAGAGATTATTGTTAGATGATTTGATGACCGGTTTTAGTTTTAGTATTCATTTGTGTATTGTTTGTGAATTGGTGACACACCTTGGTTAAATTTTTTTTTGCATGATCAAAAGAATGTTAGTTTGCTAAACAATCATTCACGTGGCTTTGCTTCTACCGACGACAGTACAACACATAATCCAAGTGTTTGTGCCATCGGCTTGAAGTTAAACTTCCGCTGGGGATTGCAGCGGGCTTGTTCAGGGAAACGTCATCAGCGAGGCAATGTTCCAAGGGTCTTGTTTGTCGATTTCGAGCCCATCATCTGATGCTAAAATCAATTCCTACCACACTTGTGTTGTTGATAGTCTGACATTAAGATTTGGACCGTGTGTTCATAAACTGGTATACTAGGAATCAACGGAGTAGAGGGAGTTCTCGGGTTTAGGGTTTAGGGTTTAGGGCTAGGGTTTAGGGTTTAGGGTTTAGGCGGTTTAGCGGTTTGTTTAGCGGTTTGTTTAGCGGTTTAACAATTTCATGCACTTTGTGAGGCGCACACTTGAACCCAACGACTTGCAAAAAGAAAAAAACTTATGTTAATTGCTATAAGTATTTATGTTCAGCAAGCTAACTGTTAGCAGCTAGCTAGCCAGCTCCCTCCTCTCTCTCTAGCGCACGTACCGCATGCATGATCTCCACGATCTCATGCACGTAGCCACGACCGGCGCTCCACGCCCTGTGTTGTAACTCTCCCATATATACACTGATGAATGCATCGGCAGCACCCAAGGTGCATTGCCTATTCTTTCTACTCCAATCTACACTAACTAGAAGCAAAGCAGGTAGCAATTATTTTTCGTAGGCTGTACATACCGGTCTATGCACAGGGTTAGGTTGTCTACTGGGCTTCCTGTCCCTAACAGGCAATGATTACCTCCTGTTACGACATTTCCTGTTCCTCTTTGGTTCCACTACTTCGTCCTCTATGTTGTAATCTGATTCTTCAGAACTGGAGTTGGACTCCACGATCTTGACACGCTTCTTCTTTTTTACCTTCTTCGTTTGCTTACCATGCTCACTGTTAGAACTTGGGTCATCTCTTCTGTCCTTCGACTTCCTCTTTCTTTCTGTACGCTCGGTTTCTAACATATAATCTCTTCTTATTTAGCCTTCCTATCCGGCTATCCCTGTCAAACCATTCATCCCTCAAACTTGAAGCATGTTTGCTTGATTTCATCTTCGTCTTTCTGTCAATATTCTCACTATCTGAACTTGATTCAGATTCACTGCTTCCAATGTCCTCCTTTGGCTGTGCTTTGTTTTCATTTTCCTCCCGTCTTTACCGTCTTCACTTTCTGACATATTGCCATGCTTCCTACGATGAGACTTGCTTCTTTTATCCGGCTTGTAAATGAGCTTCCTCACTTTCAGACAAGTCCTCATCATATTTACTGTGTTTTCTTCTTGGTTTGAAGACTTCCTTTCTACCTGACCTCTTGCTCCGCTTCCTCGTATCATGCATTGCTTATTCAAACTCTGTTTTCTCTGATTCGGTGTCAGTTATATCCATTTTACGTCTTTTTGTAAATTTAGGCGATCTATGTGCGCAAAGCTCATTTCTAGATAGGTTTTCTTCCATGGTTACTAGGGTAATCAGTTAATCTGTCAATCAAGCCTTGAGTGAAAAAAAAACAGATATACATCCCCACAGTCCTTAAATGACAAAAAACACAAAATTTCCTCTAACTAATACAAAATGTAGAAAATTTCCATCTCATAAATGCCCCTCCGACAGAGATAATAGGAATTCTAAACACGACAAACCATAAACAACAACATGCTGCGCTCGAATCTAGACCTGTTATATGCTCACGAGACTCCGGGGATTCCTTATATGTTGACAACCGTGAAATTGCAGCGACCAGGACCAGTAATAACTGCACTGATTGATAGGACTCGCGAAGTATTTGGGATTCGGGTACCGCCATCTAACAAATCAAAACCGTCAACATATACTAAAGGGCTTCGACTTTCTTACCTCCGGTCCTCAGATCTAGACTGCGAACCTGAGACGCTGAAGCTTGGAGGTCTCCTCCAGTTCCACCCGGTGGCGCGCTTGCGGAACAACGGTGGCAGTGGTGCGGTGCGGCACGGCGGACCAGCCTAATGTATCTATTGTGTGCGGATGTGGGCTCCAGTGTATCTATTGTGTGCGAATACACACAGCAAAAAATCATTCGGCCACTGTTGACATATTGACCACGGTACAGGATGATTTGTAATTGTAAGCACGAATCGTGGATGGATCCGACGCTAGTTTCTCATTTCGCCTGATCTCAGCTGCACGCAAGTAAACGCAGTCTTTTAGCACTGAAACTACCATGATACGCAGCGGTCCGGGACGAACCCAACCTTGCCCGCGCGAACGTCGTACACCACCTCCGTCGTCTCCTGCGCCAAGGTGCCGATGACCGCCGCGACCCCGGCCGGGTAGACAGCCCACGACGGCGCGGCAAACGCGAGGCACCCCGCCGAGAAGACGTAGTCGCGGTCCTCGAAGTACATCATCTGCCGGATGCCGAGCTCCAGGCTCGCGCCGCCGTCGAACGTGAGCGTCACGGGCGGCACGTCGATCTTCCTCAGGCCGGTGAAGTTGTAGCACGTGTCGAGGAAACCCATCGGCGGCGCCACCGGGTACTGCGCCATCTGCTCCTTGAACTGGTCGCGGAGGGCCGCGTAGGTCTCCGGCAACAGGTAGGTGAAGGTGGTGCGCAGCGCCATGAGCGCGTCGCCGGCGGTGACCGGGATGACCGGCCTACTGGTGCCTAGGCTTAACCCCGCGAGCCGGACGAAGTACGAGTTGGGAAGGGCCGCGTTGCTCCGTAGCGGGGTGTAGCTCACCTTGCGTTCTGGGCCTGGCAGGGGTGCGCCGATGGAGAGGAAGCCCCGGGCGGCCCCCCAAGTCGGCAGGCAGTAGGAGAAGGCCGCCGTGTCCGGAGACGAAGGGGCTCGGGACGGCAGTGAGTGGCTGTCCCGGCCGAGATGAGCGGTCAGCCGTTCTGCCGCCCATCTCCATGCAGTTGGCCCTGAAGTTATCCACGGTGGTCGGCGAGAACGTGAGCGTGTCTGTCACGACGGTGACACTGGATATCACGGCGCCGTTCTTGGCCACGGTGTTCCTGTCGCAGCCCCGTCCGGAGCAGGCTTCCAGCGGGCAGTCCGGCGAGCCGCACGGGACATGGGCGACGGAGGAGGACCGGGACGGGTCAAAGGCGCCTGGCTTGCAGTTGCAGTGGAGGAGCGTGGCTCCGCCCGCCCCGGCGTCGAACCCCACGGTGAGGTTCTGCGCCGGAGTGCCGTAGCCGACGACGACGTGGTACTCGGACTCGGACGTGCCCGGGAGAGTGACGAGGGGACTGCGGGGTCTGCGGGTGACGGGGAGGGAGTTGGGTGGCGGTGCGTGCTGGGATTTGTAGGCCTCGTACCGGGCCTGGGTGGAAATACTGGCGTCGAACTCGAACGTGGGCGTGACGGGAGCCAGGAGAAGAAGAAGCAGCAAGTGCACGGAGGAAATCATGGCTGGAGTCACAATTGCTTGTGTGTAAGCTGCTGCCCATATATACACATATAGGACCCGCGAGCTCTTAATTTTCGTTATATTGTAGAGTGCGGTGGTGAACTGATGGTGATTGATTGTCTCGTCCCTCGTCTCATGCATATGGATCGGAGAAGATGATGATCGGGATTAACGCCAGAGCTTTGCTGGTAGAGAGGAAACAGAGGCATGCACTTGGCAAATGGCAACTCTCCAGTCCAAAAAGAAATATCAACACCATGGTGTCGTCGTCATTCTTGGAGTTGTCGATCGTTCATGTCGTCATCCCGGTGGCGGCAACGGTGGTCTGTCCATGGAGAACCGACGATGGATGCCCAAAGGAGAAGGTTCGTGTTTTTAGGCATAGCACGAAGCTTCGCTTCAATTTATTCATATATGCATCACATCAGATAGGTGGTGGATGATGTTCATGGTTGCTGATGTATGATGTAGTTCATTTCAATGGGTGTTTCGGAGCTTGCATTTTTTATCATATACTTCCCTTCGTCCCAAAATAAGTGTCTCAACTTTGTACTAAAGTTAGTACAAAGTTGAGACATTTATTTTGAAACGAAGGAAGTGCCATTTTATGTGTGTGCAATGGTGTTGATTGTGTGTATTCTAATCATGTAGAAGCGGCGTGCATACTCACGATGTTTGTATTCCCTTAATGCGGCAATATGAGCCAATAAACCACCCTTTATCAGAAAATAACCACGTGAGATAGGTGATCGAGCAACAAAAACTAGCCAAGTTGAGTACCGTAATGGTTGACGTGGCAAAAAGATGCCACAATGGATGCCGAGAAGGCTGGTGTTTTTAGACATAACATGGTGATGCTGCTGCACTTTATTTATTCACATGGAATCTATAATACCTAAATAGTTCATCCCCACTATCCTAATTCTCTAAACATGTAGCCTATCCACATCAGCAGATCAGCCACATCAGCATTCTTTTACTGGCTTACAGGCGGGACCCATCACTAATTGACCAGCGCACACAATGGCCACATCAGCGTTCAGCTACCAGGTCACCCACCACATGCTGATGCGTACAGAACGTGCATCTTCTTTCGCGTTGGCCCAATCATCTCCCCCAATTAACTCTCCAATAGGCCAACACATCTCCCCAATTAAATCCACCGTCCATTATTTTCATAACTTTCTAATGCATCTTCTCCACTGAGTAACCGATGCAGTGATTCTTCCCCTTTAAGCTTCCATCTTCGTTCACAATCTCAAGGATCCCCCTAGGCTAACCAGGGTTGCTGGTCGGACCGGCGTGAGCCCCCCCTCCCGGCAATGCGCCGGCCTCCCCTCATCCGCCCCGCTGTAGTCCTTGGTGGCCTTCGCCGGGCCCTGCTTCGTCCACCGCTCCCGCAGATGGAAGACACGGAGATGAGGTTCCAGCATGCAGTGGTGCGCTTTTGTCTTCCATAAGTGATGCGTTTAGCCCATCGGACGTTTTGTTGCGTTGTTACTTTTCCCGCAGCAGTGCCACCACATCTGACCGATTGGGATGGAATTTCTCTGCTGCAGCCTGAGGCCATCGTTGATAGTGCAACCGGCCGCCACCCCGCCCTCCACTGCAGGTCGTCGTCGCTAGCGCAGCCGGAAGCCACCCCGTCCCTGGATCCACACGTATCAGCCAGATCCGCCATCAAGATGAGAAGCACATCCCTTGGGACAGCACGACTAAGGTACGTGTTCTCGTGAAGGGTGCTTATGGTTCGCTAACTCACTAAGCACTGCTGTTGTTGTTAACTGCCTTGATCGATTGCATCATAGTGCATCATCGACGCCGCTGACCAGTCCACAACCTTGGCGGTTCCAATTCAGCACAGGCCGTTGATGGTGTCAGGCAGTGTGCAACCTCTTGTAGTCTTGTGCTATATTTTTATTACCGGAATTTATAGGAAGGAGAACCAATTTCAGTTCTTGATGTTGCGGAGTACTGTTAGTGGAAACCATCTTTTGTTCTTAAATATTTTCTAGCCTATTTTTGGATCAAGACAGGCTACGATCGTTCATTTGCATTTCCCTTGCCCTTCATTTTTTTTGATAATATTTGGACGAGGGTTCATGCTTTTTTCTTTGCAGGTTCCCAGCCTCCTTCGTACCTCCACGGACTCCCTCAAATTCTTCTTCGTGGAGCAAACATACAGTGAAGCTGAGAAAGGCAAGTATCAGTGAGAAGCACATCTCTCTCTCTCTCTCTCTCTCTCTCTCTCTCTCGCTCTCTCTCTCTCTCTCTCGCTCTCTCTCTCTCTCTCTCGCTCTCTCTCTCTCTCTCTCGCTCTCTCTCTCTCTCTCTCGCTCTCTCTCTCTCTCTCTCGCTCTCTCTCTCTCTCTCTCGCTCTCTCTCTCTCTCTCTCGCTCTCTCTCTCTCTCTCTCGCTCTCTCTCTCTCTCTCTCGCTCTCTCTCTCTCTCTCTCGCTCTCTCTCTCTCTCTCTCGCTCTCTCTCTCTCTCTCTCGCTCTCTCTCTCTCTCTCTCGCTCTCTCTCTCTCTCTCTCGCTCTCTCTCTCTCTCTCTCGCTCTCTCTCTCTCTCTCTCGCTCTCTCTCTCTCTCTCTCGCTCTCTCTCTCTCTCTCTCGCTCTCTCTCTCTCTCTCTCGCTCTCTCTCTCTCTCTCTCGCTCTCTCTCTCTCTCTCTCTCTCTCTCTCTCTCAGGATGGATTGCCGTTGTTTTGTGCTCCAGCAATAGTTGGCATGGATTAGTTGGGTTTAAGAACAATAAATTATCTAATTACCATGACCATGTTAATCAAGGCATTTAAATGTATCTTCGTTTGGCTTCAAAAGTCCTCCCTCTATGTTGTGTTACCCGAGCGCGTGTCTATGTGTATCCTCTATTTCAATATGTTGCCATAAAATTCACAAGTAGTTGGCATGGATTGTCCCTACAGTTGCTTGCTAATATGATCCATCGTGCAGCTACTCATATAATAGGCTCCTTTTCCCTACCACAATAATACGGTACTACAATTATTTGATTGTTTGCATGTGTAGTTTCATTTCATCATGTTGTTGCAAAGTAACCCCTGCGTCCCATAATAGTTTGCAAAACGATCTTATATTATGGGACGGAGGGAGTATATGATATATATTTTTGTGACATGTGTTCTTCTATGTACATTTCCTTTTGGTAGGTATAATCTGAATCAGCGGTTGAAGAAAGAATTCTATGTGAAGGACCAAGAAACAATGGTTGGTCATTTACCCATATGTTCACATTTACTACTATCAATTGTTTTTATAGGGGCACCAAAGGCTTGCGATTTTCTTTAATATTTGGATTAAAGTCTTCATGTTTACCATGTACTTATTTTTAACTTTTGTCTTACAAACGCAGGGGAAATAGGAATCAAGAATAAAATGTGGTTATGATAACAAAATTCTTGCTGGCAGTTTAAGAAACAAGCGCACTTTTTGTTGTTGTTTGTTTGCATATAAAACATTTGTTTGTAAGATAAAGCATGCTTCTATATATACTTAATGGAAATATGATGATTAAGTGGAATGACGAGGATTATTTTCCTTGGAAGATTTTGTGTGTGATTTTATTTAAAATGACAAGTCACAAGTACTCAACTTTGTTTCTTTTAATAATGCATGTGATTTTGGCAAAAGTAATCATGCTTTGCCCATACATGTTTTCTATTGTATTGCTCTGATATTTGAACCCTTCTTTGTTTACTAAAGAGGTGTGAAATCAGTCATAGTTTGTGTTGTCTACAGAGCCAAGTTTTGGTCTATAGTATGTCCCTTTGTTTACTAGGGAATGTTTAACTAATTTATTTAATACAAAATGTATCATATCGTGATATCTAGGTTTTTTTCATATTTGTATTGTCACGTGATACCATTGTTTTACTACTAACCATGATTTGAAGGAATGCAATTATTTGTGCTTCATGCTTCATGATTTTTCCAAACATAGGTTTTCTCAAGAATAGTTTGTTATGTACATCTATTTAAAGATGTGTTCAATTACTTTTTAGCATGTGTTCCCGCAGCAATGCGCGGGGTATCATCTAGTACATAAAGTAAGGGATCACATAGCTAACAAAGATCGCAGGGTTAGGAAGAGGAGGGGAAAGTAGATTGAACTAGTCCACAACAGTATTGCCCACAAAGTAGGCCCTTTAGCTCAATTCTTACGGTCGGTCAAGAGATCACCCGGAGTGCTCTTAATCTTCACCTCTAGGGAGGGATAGGAGGCAAATTGCCGCAAGCACTACTATATAAGCCGCCAACCAATGAGATGAACCATTCACACATAGTATATGTTTTATCTTGAAACATATTGTTTCCATGTAATAGATTTTAAAAATACCAACAATACCAATTTTAGAAGGAAACAGTTCATATATTGCAGAAAATTGGAACTTTATGTACCTTAATATGAATGTTCATATATTTGAAATGTTCCATATCATGTTCTAAAAATTTCCTGAGTATGACAAAAATGTTTGTAATTTCAGATAGTGAAGATATTTAACAACATAGTTCTAAATTTAAAAATAGTTGTTCATGCGCATCTAAATATATGCTCTTGTGACTTTTAAGGAAATGTTCGTGTATTACAAAATTATTAATATTAATTTGTGGATGCAGTTTTCACACAAATTGGAGACAAACTAGGGTTGGGGGCTTTGCGGTACTCCGGACAACAACTACCTAGGACTCCGATACCCCCAGCCCATTGAATCCCCCCTCCTACTCCCATTTTCTTCCGATTCGCCCCTTCTTCCCCTTGCTTTGCATCATCTTCCTCCTCCTCCTACACAGCCACTGCACCTCTTCGGCCATCACACAGGCATTGTTGGACCTCCACAACCAACACCGACGCGCCCGCTCGCCCTTTACGACGGCTTAGTCCACCCAGGACCCGTCCGTGGCCAGGTACACTCCTCCTCCCCTGTCGACGACGTCCATGGAGGACACCACGCCCGATAGGTGTTCGACCAAATGCCATTGAACTAATTTTCAAACATCATGTCATTTTTTTAGAGTATGAAGGATCGCAGGGTACTCGAGCATGGAAGATGATTTGTTGTGCAATGTGTGGTTGGCCATATCAGTGGATTTCGTAGGCATGTACAAAATGGGGTTCTTCTGGTAGCGCGTGCATGATTCATTTCACGCACAAAACCACATTGTGCTCTGTGATATGCACATCATTCAACAACGAAATATGAGGTCGTTATTGTATCCATGGTATGCCATCCAGACCACCATCATCAAGTATTGTGACATGGTTGCTCGGCTGGAGGCAAGGTGGCCATTGCGCGCGGTAGCGGAGAAGATCGTAAGCTTTACTTCTTCTTGCTCGACTTTTGGATTGAATCATTCATTCACTGATTATTGCTCTACACATTGTGTAGTCTGTACGTGCTACCATGATGTATCACAGGATAGAGGGACCACCATTATTTAGGTACATACATGTTGGATGAGGCTGAAGGGGCAATAGGTGTGGGACGACTTGATCCGTTCATGAAAAACTTGTTGATCATTTGGTTAATCTAGTTGAATTTGAACTATTGTTGTACTAGACATTTTTCCGTGTTATGTATGAATGATTTGTGTTATTTTATATCCAAACTTTGATGAATTCCGTCGGGTTGCATGAATTTCGTCCGGTCTGTTGTAATGTGGTTTGAATTGTATGCGGGCAGCGTTGGATGGGCGCCCCCCTCGCATCCATGACCGTGAAATGATCCTCTGTTCGCGAACGGATGCCGAAGCAAATTTACGGATCAGTGTTGGAGATGCTCTAAGAGCGTTTAGACACTATTTTAATGATCTAAATGCTCTTATATTATTATTATTATTATTATTATTATTATTATTATTATTATTATTATTATTATTATTATTATTGTTATTCTTATTATTATTATTATTTTGCAGAAGGAGTAGAAGAGAAGAGAAGAGTCGCTCTGTCTTCCGATTTTAGCCAGGTCCTCTAGTCATTGTTGATCGATCTAGCACCAGGAGACAGTGAACATCTAATCGATGTCTATAGTGCAGCTGTGCTATATTGTCTTTTGTGGCAAGGTTTTGATGGTGAAAATGGTGTCACACAAAATAAAAGCCTCACATAACCGTCTCGGTGGGACTGTCGTGGTCGATCGGTCGACACACGTTCGGGTCGCACAGATTGTCAGCTGTAGATATGAAACTGAGGAGTTTTTAATGCCTCTGTTTCTTCTGGTAATTTCCCTGTGACTTCGGCACAGGCGGGCGTTAATCCCTATCATGCGACTTTTCCGTAGGCACACAAGTGTTGTTTCTTTCTTATCGACTGTTCTGTTTGTAGCGTTCGGCTGAAAGAGGAAAACATAAAACAAGGGAGATGCCATGCGCAAGGATAAGAAGATGCCATCAGCTCACGACAACACTCTACAAAGGAGAGCTAAACATGCTTATGCAGTTATGCTTGCAATCGAACCCTATGTCTATGTGTATATATATGGCAGTACATCCTGATCGTATTGTGTACCACTACGATACAGCTTGCATAGAGGAGCAATGGCTTCATCAGCAACTCCCTCTGTGCACTTTTACCTGATGATTCTGCTTGTTGTTCTTCTTGCTCCTCGTCTCGGCGGCTCCTCCCAGTACACCAGCTACATCCGTGGCGGCAAACATTTTGTTATCAGTTCATCCGGCGCACAACATCCACCACCACCGACGTCCTGCTCTACCATTTCTTTATTTGGTGAATACCTTGACTTAGTGAATCACATATGGTCTTTTATTAACCATATTTAGGGCTTTGCGCGTATTGTTTGTTATTATCCATCATGTATAATTACATTTGTTTATGCCTAGACAGTTATAATATTCTTATGTTCCCGTGTGTTGACTAACTTGTCTATATTTTAGGTGGCGGCGGTGGAATAGCAAGACCAGATAGTACATTTATTTCTTCCGGTAAGAACAAGAGAATGTATAACATTCTTCAAATGAACTTTTCTCTCAAATTGCTACTCAATTTTACGACATTTCTAGCTCCATGATCAACTTTGTTTCAACTTCTTTTTCTCCTTCAAAGTTGCCTCCTAATATTTTCCGAAGTTGTCAGGCATGGTTACAAAAGTTATCACATGGCAACTTTGGTATCACCACAACTGCAACTTCAATAATCTTGGGACGATGACTTCAGAGTTTGGAAAAAAGTTCTTTTTCAAACAAGTTGACTAACTTGGTTAACTTAGTCTTGCTATTTATCATTGATTTTTGGTGCAGACCCTGGCAGCTTGGGACATTATTTTTACATCTGGCTTTTTTGACGCCTTCAATCTAAAATAAGACATGTCAACTAACATATGTATATTTCTCCAGGAGATGGCGGAGGAATAGCAAAAAAATTGCCCATACTCCATCAACTAAGACCATGCTCTCCCCTCAACACGTCTACGCTTGCTCTTCGTGGCTTTCTCCGACGCACTGGCAGCCTAGGTCATCCACACTCACGGCTACTTAACTCTGGTGTGACCATCCCAACCACCGGCATTCCCTTCCCGACTCTCCCGGGCGCTTCCGAGTTCCACGTAGTTGTCGGCTACGGTACTCCGGCGCAGAAGCTTGCCGTGTCATTTGATACCACACTGGGAGCCACGTTTATCCGGTGCAAGATGCGTGCCGATGACGCCATCGGCAAGGCATTCCACCCTTCCCAGTCTTCCTCCATCGTCCAAGTTTCATGCGGCTCGCCGGAGTGCCCGTTGAAGTCCTGCTCTGGACCTAGCTGCACGGTCACTGAGAGCAAGGATGGCTCCATGGTTTTCAATGCCACCGCCGTGATGGACACACTCGCACTCTCGCAAGCGACACAGGAAAACATCAGGGCCATATGCTTGGAGATGGGCAACGAAACGTCTGAGAGCTTATCCGGCATTCTCGATCTCAGTCGGGACAACCACTCATTGGCATCTCGAGCTCCTTCGTCTCCGGACACGGTGGCCTTCTCCTACTGCCTACCCTCTACGGTCGCTGCCCAGGGCTTCCTCTCCATTGGGGCACCCCGGCCAGAACACTCCCGCCACTTCGTTGTCTACACCCCCCTACGAACCCACACTCTACTCCCGAACATGTATGTCGTCCGGCTCACCAAACTAGACGTCGGCGGGGTGGATGTCAAGATCCCGTACGCGTTGCACGCCGGCAACACTCTGTTCATGCTCGGCACCACGTTCACCTACCTGATGCCGGAGACCTATGTGATTCTCCGTGAGCAGTTCAAGTCGCAGATGACGGAGTACCGCGTGGCACCATCGATGGGCGACCTCGACACCTGCTACAATTTCACTGGTCTGACGAGAATGAGTATGCCATCCATCACACTATGGTTCGAAGGATGGGCATACATTGTCCCTGGCATGGAACAAATGATGTATTTTGGGCGTCAGGGAGATATCTTCTCCGTTGGGTGCCTCGCATTTGCTGCGGCATCGGACTTACCACCAGGGATCACTGCAGTCATTGGCACCCTGCTCCAGGAGAGGACAGAGGTGGTGTATGACGTTCATGGAGGGAAGATGGGATTTTCCCACAAACAATGTTGGTGAAATCATTGACTACATATTTGCACCTCGTTTATTTTACCCTAAAGGCGGATTTCATAAGCTATTTACATTATAGAAAGGAAAAGAAAGGAGGAAATCTATGACTTTACATTACAAAGTTTATTACCAACCGCTTATGAGTGATGTCCTGTTTTATCATGAAGGCAACGTCCAGGATGTTGTCCTAGGATTCTTAAAAAGAATCTTCTCTTTTTACATTCCACAAAACATACGTGATGATCTCTCTGAAAAGTTTTCGCCATGATGCATATGCATCACATGTGTATTCTCATTTCACCTATCATCGATTGGAAAAACTCATAAATATCATTGTAGGATACAAAGTACAATTTGGAACAAAGCCCCAAACCTATAGTTTAAAAACCCCGACCAGTGACCGAACCGATGAAGCCATCAGTTCAGGTTTTCATCGGACAGATCGCTGTTCATTGTGTGATTTTTTAGGATAAAAAATTATATTTAAATTAGTTTTGTTTTATTTTATAAGGTAGGATGGATGGTTTGTTTGCCCATAGTATAACCCCTTTTTTTAGAAGCCGTATTATAACCTTGAAGCTACGACATGTTCCCATGTGCGACGCATGTTTTGGTCCGCACTAATGCATGCTCCCATGACTGGTTCAAACGCTCCGGCTTTCTTCCGGGTTTTGCAGGAAAACAGGGCAATTTGATCAGGTCACTCTGCTCCGCTCAGGAGTGATCTACAAAGATAAAGAAAGCACGAGGGCAGTGATGCAGATGGATGTGTCCGCGTCATCTGCATAGCGAAAATTACACTAATTCTCATTACTTTAATAATCATTTTAGTTTAAACTCCCTGTTTGTGGACAGTTGTGGACATGTGGATGTTGTCCGTTTGCATCCCTATGCGAGGGTCGTTGGTTCCGATTTTTTAAAACTATGTTCAAACCCAGCGAATGAGCGGACATGCAAGTGGCAAGGTGCACATTGGTTTCAAACACAGTTAGACATATCTAGCTAGCGGTGAGGGCTTTCCAGTGGATGAGTGCCAAGTGAAACTTTACATTTTTTTTCTTGACTTTTGCCTCCCTTTTTTGCATTTGGAGGGGGGACGTGGCACCCACAAATTAGAACGAGCGTGTAGGCCGGAGATGCCAAGTAAGTGCCCAATGAGGAGGTCATCCAAGATATGCTATTATGAGATAAGGGCTTGCGGTGTACATCCTAAATTTTGATCCATAACGTAATGAACTACCAAATTTTTCTTTGAGGTGGAGGTGTTCCCAAGGGGTGCTATCATGGGCTAACTTTTCTGGACCCGTTCGGGAAATTGAATATTGTCATAAATTCCAATCGGTGAAAGGACAAACTTAGTGAGAACAACACGACCGGCGAGGGGAAAATTCTTACCCTTCCATCCCCCAAAAGACATGCACCACTGTCAGTAAGAGGCGGAAAGTGCACCTTCATACGCTTTGTGAAGTGGAGGCGCAACCCCAAATATTTATATGGAAAGGTAACTTGGGTTGGAGGTGGTTCAACATCTCCTAGTTGTTGAGATCCTTGTATTTGATTGAGAATATTTTGCCTTGTCAATATTTGTGAGCAAACCACTAGCCTCACCAAAATATTTAATGTTTGGCACAATTGCCCATCACTACATGTTTAGCGTAAATGGACTCATCTTTCCATATAAGGACAACCTACATAATTCAATCCCAAGAAAGAAAGACTTCAGAATATCAGACTCAACCACTCCCAGGAAGAGATTTTATAGCGGCTTGATGGCCATGACAAAAAATAGGGGGAACAATAGGTATCCCTGCTGAAATCCTTGAGAATGATCGAAGGCAATGCTAAGTTAGCCATTCAAGAGCACCCTAAATGACAAATGATGCAAACATAAGACTAAGCCAATCTCTAAAATCTCGCATGAACCCATGGGTAGCCATAACCTCGAGGAGAGAAAGCCAACTAATCAAGTCAAACACTTTGAAAATGTCAAGCTTCATGAACAACTTAAGGATTTCTTTGCAATGAAGATTTACACACATGTTCTGAATATGTAAAAAGTTGTCATGGATGGATCACCACTTCATGAAAGCACTATGGTTGATCGAGACAAGGTCTTGAAAAATCTAGGATGTCTGCATCGCAAGGAGCTTACAGATGATTGAAGCAAAGCTTTGGATTAGGACAACATGTCTAAAATGCTCCAGCCTCGATGCCACATCTTTTCTTTGGTAGGAACACAATATTGGTTAAGTTAAGGAACCTTAAGCAGGTACATGTAAATACACCACCTGATAGGAGGCATTGATGATATCTAGTTTAATGAATTTGCAATATGTTTTCAATAATAAACCACTAAATCTATGTGGCAGTAGGGTCTTTCTCGGAAGGCACTACAAACACATCATCTTTTATCGCATCCTCCTAAAAGCAGCCTAAGAATGGTGAAATCCGACGGAGTTTATCCCAAGGTCCCTACTCAAGATCTCTCCCACAATAGAAGGTTGAGCGTACAAGACTTATGAAATGTTTAAAATTACTCTTTGTGTACCATGTGAAACAAGAATGCAAAGTTAAGACAGTATGACAACAAAAATTGGCATTGACTTTTTGATCGGTGGTGGAAGAACTACCAATTGGTGTCTCACACTGAATCTAATTGACTTTTCGCTCGGTGGTGGAAGAACTACCAATTGGCGTTGCACCTTCGGACTACCACTTGTCCTACGAATACATGGTTAAGATCACTTGTTAGCTCATATTCATTATTTGAGAGTAACAAGTTTTCTTAGCCGGTGATAAGTATGCCAATAACATCTATAGTAACAACCAATGCATGTGACGGTAGGGAGCACCTTTACTTCCATTATTTTGAGGCAATTCATGATCTAGATACAATAATAGAGTAAAAAAACCAAAGTGAACATGAGCAACAAAAATGAAGTAAAAAAGATCCTCTCAAATTGTTCCAACGTAGCCTTTCCATCTTGGGCCACCACCAAGCCTCTAAAAAGGAAACTATACAATATCAAAGTTATAGATGCTAGACTAACTTAGAAGGCTTCAAAGAACTACATTAGCCTCCTACCTCAAGATAAGGCACTAACCTCAAACTATTGAAGACATCGTGGTTGATGAGACCCCACACAAGGCTGATGAACCATACACTTCATAGTCAAACTACCCAAGAAGAAGATCAAGAACGTGAAATGATGTGAGCGAATCAAAGGCCACATCAACCTCCATGCCATGGCCACGACATATTGGCATGTCAAACCGCAAAAACTGAAGCTTTGGATCTGTGGAACTTAAACAACATTTGCTATTCAACTTTGGCTTTTTTACTCTATNAGCAACAAAAATGAAGTAAAAAAGATCCTCTCAAATTGTTCCAACGTAGCCTTTCCATCTTGGGCCACCACCAAGCCTCTAAAAAGGAAACTATACAATATCAAAGTTATAGATGCTAGACTAACTTAGAAGGCTTCAAAGAACTACATTAGCCTCCTACCTCAAGATAAGGCACTAACCTCAAACTATTGAAGACATCGTGGTTGATGAGACCCCACACAAGGCTGATGAACCATACACTTCATAGTCAAACTACCCAAGAAGAAGATCAAGAACGTGAAATGATGTGAGCGAATCAAAGGCCACATCAACCTCCATGCCATGGCCACGACATATTGGCATGTCAAACCGCAAAAACTGAAGCTTTGGATCTGTGGAACTTAAACAACATTTGCTATTCAACTTTGGCTATCATGGAGCCCATAGTCATTTGAGGCTGATTAGATGCATATGCACATACTCCACTCCACAACGACCTATTTTTGTACAAAGTGGATCACTGTTTTGGCTCGTCAAGCTAGGCCACTAACTGCCACACCCTTATTACAAAACAGTAAAACAGAACCACCTACAAGCCACCACAACGTTTTAACATCTTCAGCCGTCGGATCAACAATAATAATGGACAGATCGCTCCATGTTCACCAAGCGTCGCTTGCCGTTTTCACCTCGTCACAATCCGTTCCCAACATGCAGTCAGGGCCGCTGCTCCGGAAGGTGAGCTAGCGATCACCTCATTTGTCGGGCCGATCAGCCGCAAAAAGGGTCCCTACAGGTCCAGCCCATCACCTCGTTTGTGGTCTTCCTATTAATTTGGGCCTAGGCCGCCTAGGTGTTCCTTCAAATGTAAATATACCATCAGCCTGTACAAGTGATGACAAGACACGAGATAAAGAAAGTTTTTTTTTGGGTGCGAACAAAAAAGATAGAAATAGTTAGGTACTCCATCTGTCCCTAAATATAAGTCAGTCTATAGATTAAACTATGAACTACATGCGGATGTATATAGACAGCTTAAAGTGTAGGTTCACTCATTTTGCTCCATATGTATTCTTTTATTGAATCATTAAAAATACTTATATTTAGGAACAGAGAGAGTATTTTTTTAACACAAAAGTTAGGTATTAATGCTTGCAGTTGTCTCTATATTTTTCTTCTCGATAGTGCGTCATCTACCTATATTAACATACATCAACTCATAAACCTAAACACGTCTGCTAATAGCTATTGATTCTGTATTCCCAAGTACATGAGCCGTTTCTCGACGTCTCCACTTTATCTTTTGCTTCAATAATAGTGGGGAATTATCTTTCCTTCTAATCATGAATAAGGGTGCAAAAAACAAACTAAGCATATGTTATTGCTCTATCCACACCACCTCGAGTTGTTAGTTTGAGTTAATCAGTTTAATTACATAAACTTGCGTGTATGTAAGAACTTGTGATTACATGCATTCCATGGCCTCCATTCAAAACTATGTATATGCATCATAGTTTAAATAGCCGGCTAAATGGTCACCTTCACAAATAACCCGATATAGCTCGCTATAGCTGATTTGGAGGCTTGCCGCTATTTTCCATAGCCCGTTATTTAAAACATTGTGCACTCTAAACGTATTGGTGGCACTATCTTTCAAACATTCATAAGTATGGTCTGCAATGTGCGTTTTCTACACTAAATTATTCATTCTCTTTGACTACCAACACTTCTTCATGATTCTGTAATCCAACCTTCAAAATGGGTGGGCGCGGCAACGCGCGCCTTAAAGTTATAGTTTGTCATGTGATCCATACCCCCATAACATAAATCGGTTAACAAGAGAGAAAGCATTGCCCATTCTGCACAAACCTTTATTTCCTTCCACCTCAACACCATTGCCATGCTACGTCATAAAAATGGGGTGAATCCTAGAAAAATAGTAAGGTGAGACTAAACCATTGCCATGCTACATTATAGATGCAACATCACTGCCTCGTTGGCCCACACCCTAACACATTGCTAGCACCATATGTATGTTACGAGTAGATCTTTCCTTCAGCAGCGACGACCCTCACTTCTACCATAATCTGGACCTACTCCGCGAGCGGAGTTCAGACACGAGAGGTAAAAACAATAAACATGATCATTAGCAAGACGTTTCCTAGGCGGTTGGTAAGCTGTAAGGTGTGCAGTTTGTCAACCCGGATTTGATCCTTTTGATCGAGATGGTGTGTCCATGTCGACAGAGGAGTCCATGCCTATGTGTTCAGTGGGACATGCATACATACACTCTAGAGGCTTCATTGTGTTCCATCAATTTCCCTAGCCGACGGTGCAAAATACCGCCAGATCCCTCGATAGGGGTCCAAGCGCAGCTAGAAGTTCTGAGGTGATCTGGGGCGCGGACCTAGAAGCAACCCGGGTTTAAAACGCTTGATTAATCGTTTTCAAATGAAAAGATCAACATTTCTTGAATACATGGTCAGCATTTTGTCTATACACATTTAACATTTTCCAAACACTTGATTAACATTTTTGAAACACTTGTTCAACATTTTTAAGTGATTGTTTAACATTTTTATATACATAATCACATTTTTCATCATTTTTTTAATACATGGTCAACATTTTTTTCTATGCACATTTAACATTTCCCAAATGTTTGATTAACATTTTTCAAAGACTTGTTCAATATTTTTAAAAATGTTTGATTAACATTCTTATATACATGATAAAAAATTTCATCATTTTTTAATACTTGATCAACAATTTTTCTATACACGTTCAACATTGTCTGAATGCTTATTCAACATTTTACAAATACTTGTTCAACATTTTTGAAATACGTATTCGAGATTTTCAAATAGTTGTTCAACATTTTTCAAATGCGCGTTCAAACTTTTTCAAATATATTTTTAACAGTTTTCAAATATATTTTGTAGAGTATTTTTGCAATATATATATGTGTAGAATTTTTTAAAGCATAAACAGAAGTGCAAAATAAAAAAAGGAAAACAGAAAACAAAAAAGGGTTGTGGCTTCCCGCGCTTGCGGGCCGGCCCATCTCACTCGCCCTTCAGCGAGTTGAAAGCTGAGAGCAACTAATTGAGGAGTGCTCATTCGAAAGCTTCCCAAGGATCACTTGGGGTGAGCTGAGAGTGTGCTGCCACTTGGCGCGGCGGCTCCGGGCACTCTCTCTGAATTTTTTTATTTTTCGCACGTGTTTTTGACTCTTTAGATGTTTTCTTTTTTCTTTTTTTTGGTTTTCCACCGTTCTTTCTTACCTTTTCAGCAACAAAAAATAGAATTATCTTAACGCCTTTTTTTCTCGCACGAGGTCGTGCCTCTCATAAACCAAAAAAACACGGGTTTTTTTTCTCCGAGAGGCATGGACGTGCCTCTGGAAACGGGAAAACATGTTTTCTCTTCTTTTTTTCCGTGAAAGGCACGTCGTGCTTCTCGAAAGCGAAAGAAAAACATTTTTTTTCTTTCATTTTTTGAGCATCAAACCAAGCTTTTATTCATCGAAAACAACAGTATATGGGATACATCTCTCGTTATGGGATTGTCCGAGGCACACATGGCAACCTCTTCCCAACGAAATAGAATGCTTGGCCAACTTATGAGCTTCAACATTAACGACACGACTTTCAAAAGTAAAAGAGCAACTAAAAGAAGCAACAAAGTTGTTTATCTCGTGGACAATAGCTCCATTAGGTCCGCGACACGCCCCATTAATCGATTCCGCGACTTCTTTTGCATCAGATGCCACTATAATCGCATGGAGGTTAAGATCTTGCGTCAAAGCCAGTGCTTCCCTGCATGCTATTGTCTCCAAGATGACAGGATCATCTACTCCCCCAACGACTAGTGCTGAGCTCCGAAGGAAGACTCCGGCTGCATCTCGGCTCCTCCCGCTCCTCTCCGGCATGTAGCTTCGCGTACCCATGTGGAGGAGCCTTAGGGCGCCGGTTTTGCTTCCGTGAGAGGCACCAGGCCATTTTGTAAATAGAAACAAGTCAGCCCATGTCCAGTCCAAACGAAAACGAGTCGGCCCATCATCTGCTCTCCCTGGGCCCCACTCGTCAGCCGATTCCACCAACGCGTCACAACCCAACTGCGCCCCCATCCCCTCCCCTCCTCTGCCACCAGACGAGAGGAACGGCGAAGCTTCGCCGGCCGCCATGTCGCCGCCGTCGCTCTGCGCCGCCCCTCCCCGCGCCGGACCGCCCCCGCCCCCTCTCCTGCGCCCCCGCCGCCGCGCGGCCTCCTCCGTCTCCGTCGCCGCGTCGCGCGCGGCCGCCCCGTCCGTCTCCGACGACCTGGTCCTCCGCATCGCCGAGCAGCTGGAGGACTCGGCGCCGCCCTCGCCGCTGCTCGACCCGCTCCGCTCCGCCTCCGCGCTCTCCCTCCTCACCACGCCCTGGCCCACCCGCCGCTCCAACGAGGCCTTCCGCTTCACCGACATCTCCTACCTCCGCTCCCTCCCCATCTCGACGCCCACCCGGACCCCCGGCCTCGCGCCGCCGCCGCCCTCCTCCGACCTGGAGTCGCACGTCCTCTTCTCCGACGGCCGCCTCGTGTCCGCCTCCGGCGCCCACGTCTCCGCCCTCGCGGACATGCCCCCCGGCCACGCCCGGGACCGCGCGGCCGCCGCCGTCGCCGCCTCCGCGCGGTTCTCGCACCGGGACATCTTCTACGACTTCAACGCCGTCGGCGCGAGCGACGTCGCCGTGGTGTACGTGCCCGAGTGGGCCAAGATGGCCGACGACCCCGTCCACATCATGTTCGCCTACAGCGGCAGCGACGGCGCTAGCCTGATGATGTCGAACCCCAGGGTTCTGGTGATAGCGGAGAAGGGGGCGGAGGTCGCCATCGTCGAGGAGCATTTCGGGGTTGGGGAAGAGGACGGCGGCTGCTATTGGGCCAACCCGGTGGTGGACATCATCGTGGAGGAGGGTGCTAGAGTGGTTCATTCCTATGTGCAGCGACAGTCACCCGCCGCGGCGCATACCAAGTGGACCACCGTCCAGCAGGTGTGATTGCCTTATGCATTTTGCACTACTTTTATTTGATTATGGGCTTTACATAAATGTTGTGTAGAAGGTTGCTCGAGCTATATAATTATTTGACATTCAGCTAGGACAGTGATCAGTGCTGATGAGAAATCAATTATGGAGAGACATGGTTGCACTGGGTTAAATGATTGTAGGGGACAGAGAGCACACTACTGTCTGATGATCCTTTCAGCTATATATTGCAATTGAGGATAATCCTGTTTACACCTGTTATCTATTGTTCTAGCTGTTATGAGTATCATGTGCTTGCATTCAGTGTAGGAACAGGATAGTCAACAAGTTAGTCAGTGAACTCGCTCTTCAGTAACACAAGCTGGTCAGTGAATTAGCAACCAATAAAACCAAATAGATCCCCTGCAAATTTACATTTCAGAGTAATGGTTTCACATCTTAGTTCATTGTTTTCACTATGAAATTGGACATAACTTGATGTATTCCTTGTTCCTACTCATTACTGAATGAGTTGCTATTTAGATTCGCTTAGGATTTAGGAATAAACATTGTCAGGTTTATTCGGTTGATTGTACTGGCAGTAATTACTTCAATATATGATTGTTTCAGTTAAAAATCTGAACTAGTCATCTTCACATCTGTGGAGATGGCTGCCATAATGTCTAGACCACAGAATATGGATCAGTGAGGACGCCACTAAAGTCTCTTAATTAGCAGCACCAGCTGCAATTTAGGCAATATCTGATGCTTTGAGCTATATTCCAATTGTGGATAATCTTGTTACACCTTTTGTCTACTGTTCTAGTGGTTGCGAGTATCATGTGATTATGCTTGCTTTCATAGTGTAGGAGTAGGATAATCAACAGGTTAGTCAATGAACTCGGTATTCAGTAATACTCCCTCCGTTTCTAAATAATTGTCTTTCTAGAGATTTCAACAAGTGACTACATACGGAGCAAAATGAGTGAATCTACACTTTAAAACATGTCTACATACATCCGTATGTTGTAGTCCATTTGAGATGGCTAGAAAGACAAATATTTGGGAACGGAGGAAGTACTAGATACAGAAGGATAATATGGTCATTTGAATGTGGAAGACGAGAAACATACATATAGTCAAAATAAAATGAGGAATACATGAAGTTTCTATATTTGGTGCCTTGGTATTGCTTTAATTATCTTGAATTAGCTACCAATAAAACCATTTAGACCCCTTGCAGATTTACATTTCAGAGTAATGGTTTCATGTCTCAGTTCATCATTTTCACTATGAAATAGGGATAGCTTGATATATTCCTAGTACCTACTCAGTACCGAATGAGTTGATATTTTGATTTGATAAGGAATAAACATGGTCAGACACTCAGACTTATTCGGTTGATTGTAGGGGCGGTAATTACTTCAATATATACTTGTTTGAGCTGAAATCTGAACTAACCATCTTTACATCTGTGGGGATAGCTGTCATAAGGTCGAGTAGGACCTTAGAATATGGATCAGTGAGGACGCAAGTAAAGTCAGTGTTAATTATTAACCTGCTGCAGTTTATTCAATGCCTTCATTTTTTGAATTTGCTATCCATGTAATCAAGAAGTTATCCTGGAAACTAAAATTTTGGAGTTATTCTGGTTTTGGTGTTATATCCTCCGAAAAGGGAGTACCAGAAAGCGCTCACTTTATTTCTATTCATGCTGTTGCCAAGTATATTTTTTCTGACTGTATGTAAAGAGTAGGTATGCATATTTTGTTTCAGTACTCAAGACAAATGCTGCATGTAAATAAGGTTTTATTTAAAGATTATTCGAAATGGGTATTTTCAGTCTCATTAGTTGTGTTTTTTCTTTTCTTTTGCAGAATACATCTAGTAAATATGAGTTCGTTGAGGTCAGCACCGGAGCAAGACTGAACAGGCACAATCTTCACATCCAGCAATTGGGTCCTGAGACAGAAACGGAACTATCAACGTTTCACTTAACATCTCAGAATAAGCAGATTCATGATCTGCATAGCAGACTAATACTTGATCACCCGAGAGGTTTTTCACGACAGCTCCACAAATTGATTGCTTGTGGTACAGGAAATGGTATTTTTGATGGAAATATTCAAGTGAACAGGTATTTGGTCAGACTGTTTCTCATTTATTAACTTTTTGTATTCCAGTAGAAATCCTTACGGTCATCGTTGAAACAGCATTGGAGAAGTGTATATTTCTGTAGTACTATCTTACTAATGTTATGTGAATTCTTTGGTTACATATACATGTTTCCGTGTTATTGAAAAAAGCCTTCATAATTTTAGTTTCTGTAGTTTCATGTTAACTTAGAATATTGTATTAGTTTTACATAAAAGATGCCGTACATTGATGAAAATACAAGTAACCTAGCAGAAGCATGCTTGGTTGTGGGTTTGTAGCCGTAACAGTGCAAAGAAATGAATGTAACATTTGACTAGTTTAGGAAATATACTTGTTATCAATGCTATGAAAATTCTTTGATTGCCCACATGTTTCACTGTTGCTGAATATAGGACCTCGTAAGATTGTCTTTTGCAGTGTCATGTTAATGTGGAATACTGCAGTAGTTTAGATTAAAAATGGTGTATACCGAAGAAAAATTATAGGTAAACTAGCAGAAGCATGTTTTGGTTGCAGTCTTCTAGTTATTGCAGTACAAGGCATGGAATGTAAAAATTTACTTACTACTTGAGGAAACGTACACTGTTAGTAATTTCTTTCACCTATTGTAACACTGTCTGTAATGGTGCAGCATGAGAAAATATGGCATTTGTGGCTATTGACAAAGCCTGTAGTTACATCTGGACAATTCCCGGCCTAATGTTTTGATCATGTTGATTTGCAGATATGCGCAGCAAACCGATGCAGGACAGCAAACCAAGTGTCTTCTGCTCTCACCAAAGGCTGTGGTGAATGTGAAGCCAAACCTTCAGATCATCGCCGACGATGTCAAATGCACGCACGGAGCTGCCATCAGCGGGGACCTCGACCCGAACGAGCTCTTCTACTTCCAGGCAAGAGGCGTCGACGCCAAAACGGCGACCGACGCCCTGCTTTTCTCCTTCGGAGCCCAGGTGATAAACCGCATCCCGTTTAAGGCCATCGAGAAGAAGGCTCTAACACAGCTCAAGGAGTTGCTCGCCGTGTCAAGACAAAACAATTGATGAGGCCCTGAGGAGGTCTTTGAAGTGGTTCAGCACTTTTTTTGGTCGAGGTGGAGAGAGCAGGGCGGGAATGCTTGGAAGCTTTGGCATTGAACAAGGTGAGCGACTACAACTGCGTATCTTGGTTGGCTGCCGGAGGAAATACCACTCTAGTCCTTTCTTCAGATTCTGCTTATTATTTGTAAATTACTTGTTTATCCCTATCAAGAGCAAGAATACATCAAGCTTCTTCGAAATAGATGTTTCTTCTTTTAATGGCAAAAATGTAGCTTGTTTATCGCCAATGTTCCAGCCGGCCAGGCCCCCGAACAGCAAGTTTGCTGGTACTCCCCCTGTCCTGTTTACTCCGTGTATGAGATTTCTGTCAAATCAAAAATTGCAAAGTTTGACCAAATTTATATAAGAAAATATCAACGTCTACAATACCAAATATATATACTATGAAACTACATCTCATAATGAATATGACAAATTGGCAATATTCATTTGGCATTGTGAATGTTGATATTTTTGTCTATAAGTTTGGTGGTCAAAGCATAGACACTTTGACTTCGGACAAAACTTGTATGCAGACTAAAAAGGACCGGAGGGAGTACACTACAGCAAACGGTAGCTTGCGCCACAGATCTGTCCGCCTGTAATAATCCGTAAAGGATTCCTTCTGTGTGGTTTTGCCTCCTGCTTTCTTCTTTTGGTTTGCAACTGTCTGTTTGGGATAACAATACATCTACGGCAGATATGCAGTCTGGAAGGCTAAAACGAATATACAGTGTTTTTAAGTAGCATGTTGTTTTGCATACCCACCTCTATCACTATGAATGCTTGGTTTGCTACACGAAGCACGTCTTCGGTTCAAATTTTCAGTGTCAGCAGGTACTCCCTCCGACGAACTTGTACCCAGTGAGCGACGACTAATTTGGATTGGAGGGAGTAGCTTTTTATAGGGGAGCGACAACAGGTAGCTTGTTAAAAAGAATCAGGTAGCCAAGTCTAGTCTGACTGGAAAAAAACATGTAAAAACCCAACGTCTGTATGTTGTTTGGTTGCCTGCATACCCTCTAGCCTGGCTGGGGCGAAATAAAAGGTAGATTGTTTGGTTGCCTGTTTATTTAGACGGAAACACAAACCATGCTGTTTGGTTACATGCAACGTATGTTGTCTGATAACCTCCTCGTGGAGATGGTGAGATTACCTACACACTAGACAGACAGAATAAACCAAAGACACATGAATAGATAGTATATAAACATAGTTTTGTACCAAACCAAGCAGTTTTCAACCAAAACAAGTACGACATAGTCCAAATCAAATCAGCACGTGCAACATTGAGCTCTCCTAGCGTTCATGATGGAGGTGTCATCGTGCTTCCCGCACTTGGTCACCAATTGAATGCTGTCGTCATAGAAGATGATCACCTTTAAGGTGCCGGGAGTCGGCAACTTGAAGATCATCATGTACCCGATCCCGATATTGTGAATGGCGGTGAAGGGGGCCCAACCCTAATCGAGGGTGACCCCATCGTTCATCAGCCGGACAGTGACTCTCCATGCACAGTTGGTATTCGTCTTCAGCTTGAACTCGTCAGCACGGCCGTGAAGTGCTTCATGAAGTCTATGGGCATAGGCAGGCACTCGACCCAGCTTCGGGGCAAGGATCACCTTGCAGAAGTGAGTTGGCCCACCCACCTCATGGTAGTGCCCGTAGTTCCGACGCTTGCTGCTGGGGGGATCCTCAAACATCACATCCTCCGCCGTGGGCGGCACCACCTCCTTGCCCCTGTTCTTCGTCTTGATCTACATTATGAATAACACAAAGTTCTGACTTGTAGAAAAATGGCTAGCCACAACTTTTATTGGTGGCGCGCCATTTCTAATCAACACCAGCACTATATTTTTAAATAGTGGTGGTGTTGTACTTTCTTTTTCACGTCATAAATGTTTTCTGAGTTTTTTTTCTATGGGCTAGACTTTGTTATGGCATGGCCTGTTAGGCTCATGCCAGCACTAGTGCATCCCCTATCTACCTCTCCCAGTGGAAAAAAAAACCTAAGTCATTCCTATCCACCACCCCATCTTTTTCACCCCCCTCCTGGCCAGCGCAGCTGCCACCTCCAGACCTGATCGCTCGTCACCGTTGGACAAGCGCAGCCACCACCACCTCCGGACCTCGCTGGTTAGATTCCTTCCCTTCGCGCAACTTCTTTCCCTCCCCTCGCGCCTCCCTCAGCCGCAGATGCCATGGAATCCGTGGTCAGTTTTAGTAGTGTCGAATACATGGATTGCTTAGTAGAGTCCGATTTAGTAGTGTAGAATCCATGGATTGCTTTGTGTAGAATTTTTGTAGTGTAATTAGTATAAAATACATAATTAGTAGTAATTTAGTAGTGTAAAAAAAATTAGTGTAGAAATCCATACTTGTAGAAATTTAGTAGTGGGTAGAATCCATGGATATAGTATTTTAGTGTTGAAAATTCGCTTGATATGATTTTAATAGTGAATTAAGTGCAGAATGTTTTTTGGTGTACAATTATTTTAGTTTAGAAACGACCGAATGATATATTGTCTTTTAGTGTTGAGTCACTGATTGATATGCCTTCGTATTCAATCTGATCGAATATTTGTAGTCTATTTGGCCATTAACTATCTTCACTAATAGGAAAATGGCGCCACCACCATCACAATGTTGACTGTGCAAGTCAAGGTGTGCCAGCAGCCTTGTAACTAGCATGCTATTCACTACTAGGGAAAAGCCTAGCAGCAGCGCGGGTTTTGGGCCTATTAGTAGCGCGGGGGCCGGCGCTACTAATAAGACGCTACAGCTAACGTATAGCAGTAGCGCGGGTGCCTCCCGCGCTACTATTACGTCCGTTAGTAGTAGCATGGGTAAAAACCCGCGCTACTACTAATCTCTAATCTCTGATTTTTCTTTGAATTTTTTCGATTTTTCCCCTAATTTTCAAATATCTGAATTATTTGAACCTCCAATCTCTAATCACCCCTCATC
Source organism: Aegilops sharonensis (assembly GCA_904067115.1). Taxonomy (NCBI): domain Eukaryota; kingdom Viridiplantae; phylum Streptophyta; class Magnoliopsida; order Poales; family Poaceae; genus Aegilops; species Aegilops sharonensis. The sequence continues at coordinate 17,264,096 of LR880968.1, read as the reverse complement.
GCTGCTCAATTTAATCTCTAATCTCTAATCACCCCTCATCATTTCAAATCATCTAACGTCACCCATCCTCTCGCTACTCCAGCCTGAGCACGCTTAACTTCCGGGTTCTATTCTCTCTCGTTTCCAAGTCTGCACTTGTTGTTTTCCTAACAATAGTAAGATGTCAATCCTATTAACCTCAGGAATTTAGCTTGAGCATGAAGTCACACATTTCACTGTTTGAGTTTGAAACTATTGTTCTAAAAAATAACACTAATATTTAGTAACACTAATATTTCTTGAATAATTAGTTTGACCATTGTTTGACCATAGTTTGACCAGATTTGATCAAAATTTAAAAAAACTAAAATAATTATTTAGTAACACTAATATCCTTGAATAATTAGTTTGACCATAGTTTGACCAGATTTAACAAAAATTAAAAAAAAATGAATTTTTTTGAATTTTTTGCCTCCAGATCTTAAAAGCCCCGTAAATTTTTTTTCGGTTAGGTTTTTGAGGATTTTGAAAATGTTTAACGGGGTTCCCCCGTTAAATTTGGCTGTAACTTTTCGAGTAGATGATTTTTCATATAAAAATATTTTTCATCTGAGTTAGTATTTAGTAAAAGTTATGCCCATTTTACAAATTCTCGAGAGATTTTGCAAATAAAGTCAAAATTCATATTTGCAAATTTTCCCAACAACTAGACCACATATCACATGGGAAACTTATTTTATTTCATTTTTTTTGACATCTTCATCATTTTCTTTTATTTTTTTAAAACTGAAAATGCGATCCACGTGGGGGGTGGGGTGGGGGGGGGGGGGGTAGAGTTTGAAACCCAGTATTTAGTAGTAGCGTGGGTTTTTACCCCTCGCTACTACTATGGCATGTCCCCGAGCACTAGTAGAAAAAGGGGCTACCGTTGAGGCCTGTTTTGCCCATTAGTCCCGGTTCAATCCAGAACCGGGACTAATGTGAGCATTTATCCCGGTTCGTGAGCCCAGGGGGCCGGCCGGGCCACGTGGGCCATTGGTCCCGGTTCGTCCGGACCTTTTGGTCCCGGTTGGTGGGACGAACCGGGACCATTGGCCCTCACTCCTGGCCCACAATCATTGGTCTCGGTTGGCGGCTTGAACCGGGACCAAAGGCACCCC
>LR880968.1:17233611-17245600 GCA_904067115.1 Aegilops sharonensis | reverse complement strand
AACCCCCCCCCCCTCTTTTGAAAAAAAAAACAAAAACCAGAGCCAAAGAAACGCTGACGCGTGGATGCCTATTGGTCCCGGTTGGTGCCACCAACCGGGACCAAAAGCCCTCCCGCCTGGGCTCAGCGGACAGGCCACGTGGAGGGCCATCTGTCCAGAAGACTAAAGGGCGAGGGTATTAGTACCGACCCTTTAGTCCCGGTTCATGAACCGGGACTAAAGGCTCTTATGAACCGGGACTATAGGCCCTTTTTCTACTAGTGGAGGGGCACGGTTGAGACCGATTAGTAGTAGCGAGGGGTAAAAACTTAGTAGTAGCGCGGGTTTATAACCATCGCTACTACTATGGCATGGTCCAGGGGCACGGTAGAGACCACTTAGTAGTAGCGAGGGTTAAAAACCAACGCTACTGCTATCAACTTAGTAGTAGCGAGGGTTAAAAACCCGCGCTACTACTATGGCATGTCCCGGGGGGCACGGTAGAGACCGCTTAGTAGTAGCGAGGGTTAAAAACCCGCGCTACTGCTATCAACTTAGTAGTAGTGAGATTTAAAAACCTGCGCTACTAGTAAGTAGCAGTAGCGAGGGTTTTAACCCTCGCTACTAATAAGCGTCTGTGTATAAGCTTTTCCCTAGTAGTGATTCATCATCTATTTCTAGCCGAGTTTTGTTCTAGCTGCGGTAAAAAATTATATGAACCTTCTAAAAGTTATTTATTTGGCTTTTACTGCTATTATATTAATGCATGCATGCATATGTGTGTGTGTGTGTGTGTGTGTGTGTGTGTGTGTGTGTTCGTTCTTAGACAGATCGTGCCATGCAATGTGAGGTTGAAATTCAATGAGTTGGTCAGAGACAATGTGACCTTCAATGTTCCTGGACCCCCTTACACTTTAGGGTCGAGAAAGTACAAAAGATGTCCTAGATGGGAGGAGATGGATGGGATCATTTTATCGCCCACGTGCGTCTCACTTGGGGTGAATTCATCAGCTTCTCCTTCAGAGGACGAAGGCCCAGGCTGCCTGTCTTCTATGTCAACACGGAAGAAAATGATGAGGACCCACTTGATGAAGCCCTCTAAGCCCAAACAATGAGGCTGAACGAGGAAGAGACGGGCAACCTATGGTACATACTTCCGCCACGTGATGACTACGTCGGGGTTTCATTCGTGGCATGTTTGACCATGACAAATGTTACCTTCCATGTCATGGTATGTTACTTAGTGTAGTAATTCGATGATATGCTTAGTATAGAATCCGATGATATGCTTAGTGTAGTTATACATGGAATTCTTAGTAGTGTAGAATCCATGCTTAGTAGAATCCGATTTAGTAGTGTAGAATTCATGAATTGCTTTGTGTATAATTTTAGTAGTGTAAATGTTTTTAGTGTAGAGAATCCATACTTAGTACAAATATCTAGTAGTGTAAATTGTTTTAGTGTAGAAATCCATGCTTAGTAGAAATTTAGTACTGTATAGAATCCATGGATTGCTTACTAGCGTAGAATCTGTACTTAGTAGAGTCCAGTTTAGTAGTATAGAATCTAATGATAATATGCAAATTGATATGTTTGCGACAATATATATGTGCGAGGCTACTTAATTGCTATGTTTTTTCCTTCATTGCCTAAAAAGCTATTTGTGAGATGTGGTATCGAGCTTGATGAAGCAAGCTATGCTGGAGTATGCCTCACCGCAAGGGGCTCCGTCATCACCTGTGCGTACACAATGGACACGGATGGTCGCACTGTCTTAAGCTCGGTGGGATGGAACAACTTCCTCGTTGGCAAGAATCTCTCGGTTGGACAGGCCATCTTAATCGTCACTATCAGAAACGAAACACCAGAAGCCATGACTTTAGGATGATGATCGTCACTGGCATCATTTAAAAGTATGTGTGTGGATGGGCCATCAATGCTACTAAGTAAACTGCTTATATATTAGTTTCCCATGATGTATGCATGTTGACAATGACTACCTAGCTAGTGTTTGTGAGATTGTGTTCATTTAACTCGTATTGATCTATATACGTCCATTGCTCGGTGAGATGCAATGTTGGCAATGACTACCTAGTAAACTTATTGCTGGTCTATTGTGTGTTGTTTTATATGTGCCCCTGCATTGTGAGACGCAAAATGTCATATGGTGGTGCGAAATTATTATTTTTGACTGCACGAAATATTGGTGTTGTGCATGGAATGGTGGTGTTGGCCACATAGCACGACATGAACATCTAAAATACTGCTGACATGGGTTCCAATGCCATCACTATTTTTAGACAATGGCGTCATATTGGTGGTGCCGGACTCCCACGCCAGCAAGACCCTTTTTGACATGCAATAACTAGGATTTTCTGCACTAGTGTCTGCATTACAAACAACACAAAGTCCAAAGGTTGATCGACATTAAATCCTGCCATCCAAAGCCCCTATATTTATCCAACCAAACACTCACTACTTACCCACCATCACACTACCCTCTCTGTCTCACTCTCCTCTTCCACGTCTCCATCGCCATGAACACCAAGTGTGCTCTAACTTCACTAGCATCGATGACATGAATAAGGACACATAAAGAAGGGGACGACAGAGGAGTTGAAGACGCTGAGCGCTGTGTCAGTGTGCTCGAACTTCACTAGCATCGATGACATGAATAAGGACACATAAAGAAGGGGACGATAGAGGAGTTGAAGACGCTGAGCGCTGTGTCAGTGGACATCCTGTCATGGGTTAATAATCAGGCCGACTCAGGTGATGCTGGTCAGAGGGCAAGACGGTCCAAGTACGGGGGTATAGGTCTCCTCAAGACCAGTGTGCGACAATGTTCTGGATTAAGATGTTGGTGGCACTGGAGGTCATAGCTCTAGAGCCGGAGGAGGAAGAAGAAATGGTGGAGGTGGTGGTCAGTGCGCCGGAGCCAGGCCACCGCAGTATGCCAATCGATCTGGACGATGGCGAGGATGATCAGATGGTGCATGCAACGGTCAAGCCGAAGGACAACTACAAGGCCAAGGCCCCCCTCCGCTCCAAGCGCCTCCAGTGTCGCCGCGGCTAGGATTTACCGTTACTGTGTAAGACTAACCCCAAATGCCCTTTCCCCTTGTACTCAATCCTGATCGGAACCCTAAAATTCATCGCTACTTAGTACTCATGAAAAAGTTCTGATCAATCATATGACTATTTCCCCCGATACCCCATTCCCCTAGAACGCGGACCGAATCTAAATGCAGATCGTAAGCGAGGAGGTGAAAATAGGGCTTACCGCCATTGCCAGTGGTGGAGGCCGGTGGTCGCCTTGCTGTTCTTCGATCCATTGATCGCCACTGCCGGTGTTAGAGTAGGAGAGTGGAGAGAGCGGTGAGGAAAGGTGAGGGTAATTATTACCGGTGCATCGAAAAACAACGTGACGCCTCGAGCGTGGCTCCCTGCGTGCAGCCGCCGCCGCCCACGTGCACTTGGCGTGCCTCGCTGTGGAAAAACTGTCGATTCAGCCATTTTCACTGAGTCTGGCTCCAAGGTGCTTTAAGTTCATGCTATACAGGCTAAACAGTAAACGCAAGAAAGCAAACAACACATATTCTTCCCGCCCGGGACTGTTCGGGCCTCATGCGCGCAACAAAAAAACGTCCAGTGGCGCGAATGAGTCCAGATCGCATCATACAGTCCCGTCGCCAAGGACGTCAAAGGAAACGACGAATCACCTCCGGCTTCCATGGTGCAGCACCTGTAGCTGGACCTGAATACGATTTTAGTTCTCAAACAAATGACTGTCACCAGTCCTGTTGCCATCGACTCCATCTGGGTGTCAATTATCAGATCCAATCATGCATGGATTAAAAAGGTTGGGTAAGGTATTCAGCTCTCATTCTTTACGGAAACTTGTCATGGACAGTGGCGGAGACGGGGGGACCAGCAGGGGCCCTGGCCCCCCCTAAGATCACTGATTTGCTGCTAATTACTAGATGAACAGTGTGCAATTTATACAAAAATACATGTATTAGTGTTGTTTGCCCCTGTTATTGAAAGTTTGAGTTATTTGGCCCCCCTGATCCTTAATTCCTGGCTCCGCCATTGGTCATGGATCGACGACATAGTAGGCCGAGTAAGCTAGAGATGATGTCAGGCAGGGAAGATTTGATGTCAAGCTTATCATCTTATCATAATAAGGACAAAAACATTGGTCTTTGCTACCCTTTCAATTTATATCCTTGACAAGGATGGCACTTTTACACGGAAATAGACTCACTTGGACGAATTGGCTATTCATTAGGGAGGCATCACGATGCACAGTGGTGGAGACGGGGACCAGCGCCCCCCCTCCCCCCCCCAACACAGACACACCAGGATTTTGTGGGTAATTTGCTTTGAACAGTGATGAAATTAGTACTAAGGCCTCTTTTGGTTTGTAGGAATCTTGTAGAGATTTCATAGGATAGGATTTTCAAAGGAAAAATTCCTATGAAGCCCTTTGGTTTGTAGGAATGGATTTCTATTCTTATACAGGATACGGTCTAATCCTTCACATTTTAAAGAAAAAAAACATTGACCTAGACTCAATGAAAAAAATCATATCATATGCATCAAATGACATCTATTTCTTTACAGGAATTGAGATTCATGTCATCTCATTTTCTATAAAGTTCCAATTCCTATAATATCCCTGGGTCAATAGCTCCTGTGCGACGTTTTTGAGGTGAATTGGCAAGGGTGCGACGTAGTTTGAGCGAATGGTTGTGGTGCGACACATTTGAGCAGGTAAATAGCCCACACACGACATGGCTGTTAAACTCAATTGATGCCCTCGTTACCTGTTGGGGGCTGGACCCACCACTTATCCACGCAAGCGCGGGACCAACCACTTGTCTATTCGCGGGACCCACCTCCTCGCAGCTAGAAGAGACGAGCGCCCGTGCCCGTCCGCCCGCCGCCGCCCATTCATCCCCTTTCCCCAATCTTTCTCTTCTCCGGCGACCTAGCGCAAATGTCTACCTCCTCCGCCGCACACTCAAAATGGCGACAGTATGGACCAATGCTGCTCACAAGGTGCCCTGACTGCCCACGCCCAGACCCTCTTAAACGGTTGGTCACTAAGAGGGATGACAATGGCAATCTTGGGCGGGAATTTGTGAAATGCTTGAGCAAACCAATGACAGGAAGGGATGGCAAGGTTAGATCTTAGTTCTTAGCCCGTTCTTTCGCTGTCTTTTGCTCTGATTTCTCCATATTTTGTTTTTTCTCCTCGAATTTGGGATTTAGGGTTCATGTTGTTCTTTTCAGATCTTGAAGAAATGTTACCATTTTGAGTGGATTGATGAATATGTTGATAGGATTCAGTTTGAGGGCTACGTTGATTCGAGCGTGGCCGCAACCTGGGAGCTCAATTTGGGCGGGATGCCGCCGATTGCTGTGGAGCATACGGGGAGCTCGGGCGGAGGCGCGGGCAGCGTCGTGGCGATGGCGGTCTATGCGCGCAATGCTGCACTGCATGCGGAGTCCGAACTGACCGCGGAACTGAATAAGATCCAGAAACATCCAATGCAGATGATCGATTTGCAGAAGTCAGCAAATATCATGGCAGGGGGGGGGGGGGGGAGGGGAGGGGGGGGGGGGGGGAGGGGAGGGGGGGGGGGGGGGAGGGGAGGGGGGGGGGGGGGGAGGGGAGGGGGGGGGGGGGGGAGGGGAGGGGGGGGGGGGGGGAGGGGAGGGGGGGGGGGGGGGAGGGGAGGGGGGGGGGGGGGGAGGGGAGGGGGGGGGGGGGGGAGGGGAGGGGGGGGGGGGGGGAGGGGAGGGGGGGGGGGGGGGAGGGGAGGGGGGGGGGGGGGGAGGGGAGGGGGGGGGGGGGGGAGGGGAGGGGGGGGGGGGGGGAGGGGAGGGGGGGGGGGGGGGAGGGGAGGGGGGGGGGGGGGGAGGGGAGGGGGGGGGGGGGGGAGGGGAGGGGGGGGGGGGGGGAGGGGAGGGGGGGGGGGGGGGAGGGGAGGGGGGGGGGGGGGGAGGGGAGGGGGGGGGGGGGGGAGGGGAGGGGGGGGGGGGGGGAGGGGAGGGGGGGGGGGGGGGAGGGGAGGGGGGGGGGGGGGGAGGGGAGGGGGGGGGGGGGGGAGGGGAGGGGGGGGGGGGGGGAGGGGAGGGGGGGGGGGGGGGAGGGGAGGGGGGGGGGGGGGGAGGGGAGGGGGGGGGGGGGGGAGGGGAGGGGGGGGGGGGGGGAGGGGAGGGGGGGGGGGGGGGAGGGGAGGGGGGGGGGGGGGGAGGGGAGGGGGGGGGGGGGGGAGGGGAGGGGGGGGGGGGGGGAGGGGAGGGGGGGGGGGGGGGAGGGGAGGGGGGGGGGGGGGGAGGGTGTTCTATTGTTGTATCATTGCTCTGTTTTTGTTTTATTTGTTGTTCATCCATCATTAAAATGGGCATTTAGGCCTGTCAGGGTAGAGGATGTGATCTGTGCGCCATGCCAAGTTATGTATCTGAATTGAAGCAGCAATTTGGAACACAAATTATTCAGTGTTCATGCTTTGTTTCCTCTGTTTTTGTTCTTCAGTTATAAGAGTACACACCCAAATTCAGTTTCTAGTAAAATACAAAATTGGGCTGCTGAATAGATGTTGGGCCGTGACCAGCCCACCCGCGTAGGGGCACCAGCCCGCCCACCTCTCACTTCGGCATATAAAATGGGGCCCAATAAAATGTTACTTGTTTCAATTTTGGCCTTTTTCTTGCACTAAATTTTGTGATGGATCATTTTTTGCCCAAAACTAATGCATGTCTACGGTTCCATGAACTAAATGAGTTGCATGCTTGCATGAAGTGCCCGAAGTAAATTAGTTTGCATTTCCTCCCATGTCCATAGTGGGTTTGCATGGGGCTCCTAGTTGCATATCCATGGTTTGGCCAATATTTTGAAGATGGTGTGTGTGGTGAGGGCGCCCGTGTGGTGATTGGGGTCTAGAAATCCGGGCCCGTGGCAACCCATAGCAACACATGAATAATAAGCAAAAGCAACCCATAGCAGTCCACAAAAAATAGCACGAAACACACAATATATATAGTAGCATAACGATTATATAGAAGCATAAAGATTCCAACCCATAGTTCCACGATAGCCTTACAACTCCATGATAGCCTTACAACTTAAAGTACTAATAAAACTTAATAATAGTAGCTTAACGATTACAACTTAAAAAAACTAATACGATAGATCTCGCTAGATAGATAGGGGGGCACCAAACGCGGGTTCTTCGGGTTCTTCTTCTCCTCCTCCTTCGGGGCCACCTCGCTCCTCCGGGCGCCGCCCTTCACTCCTCCCCCCCATTGTTGATGGGGTACGGGAGCGTGTGCATAACGCCGTTGTTGGGGAAGATGCCGTTGAAGTCAGTGTAGATATTGTAGGTTGTGAAAGCTATGAACTCACAACCAACCCAATACGCTCGCCCGAGGAGATGGAAAGCATCGAAAGGATTAGTGAACGTGGCGAGGAGCCCAACCACAATGCCGTTGTGGTTGACCTCCTCAAGATGGTACATCCGAGGAGAGCCGCGGGGGAGGTGGCGGAAGCCGGCCCCAAGGAAGAACTCCGTTAACTCCCTTGCGCCCCTCCACCTCGAGATCGCCCAAACCCTAAGGGTTCTCTCTACATACACTCCGTCCGGGTAGAGCCTTTCCGGCACGGTTGGGGGGAAGCGGTAGGTGGGGCCGGTGTACTGCATGGTGGTGGGGTGGCTCGAGGGCTCGATCGGGTTTGCTGGAGAAGAAGGAAGAAGGAGGGCAGAGGAGGCGGATGGGGTGTGGATGAGGAGGGAGAGGAAGACGATAGTGCCCGGCTTAAATAGCCCAAGTGCGACGTGGTTTCACCCCGTAGAATTAATGGGCGGGCGGCGTTTGGTGGGGGCGTGGTGCCCCATGAAAGTGTGTACACGAGGGGGTGGCGGCGTTTGGTGGGAGCGTGGGAAACGGGTTGCGATCCTTCTGTGCCACTGGTCGCGGGTCAAGGGGGACGGGCTCACGCACGCATCTGTGCCGTCGTGGGTCAAGGGGACACGCCTGGCCCGGGTTCTTTGCGTGTGCCGCCCGTGCATTCATGCCCTAGCCCATTCTTGCTAGTGCCTGGCTAGAGGGCAACGTTCGGTCGATTGGGGGCCCGTCGATGGGAGTCGTGACAAGTGACAATAATGGACGCCTTCATTTGCTCATCTTGTAACGGGCAGCACGCCGTTTGAACTGCATCGATGCCCCGATACCCCATGCCAGTATTGCGTCCTCAAAGAGGAGCACGCCATGTACAGCACGCCATGCAGCGTTGGCTTTTTGGTTTTCTTCATCGGGCTGCTGCATTGTGGCCGGGTGCATGCTTTGATGCGACGATGCATTGCTTCTAATGGTAGGCATGCGATGCTTACTGTGTCGATAGGGGTGGCGGAGCAGGGCTACGTCGAGGGCATGCATGCAACGGGCCCGCATGCAACGCACGGGCGCAGTTCTGCGGCTGGGCATGCATGCTGCGGGTAGGCTCAGGCACGCATGCAATGATGGAAAGGGCACTGCGTAGGCTTGGTCCTTGCACCGCGTCAACTCTTGCCGTTGGATTCAAATGAACGGTCCTGATGCCCCAACGAGAGAGGCGGATCCAAACCCCACCGATTCAACCAATCAGCGCGCCTCATGCGGATCGATGCACACTGTAGCTAACCCTAGCGCCTGATCTCAACCGTCCACGCACAACGATCAACGGCCCGGTAGTGTGCGGGGTTTTGAGGGGTTTTGGGAGGGGTTTTAAGGGGTTTTGGCTGATTAGGGCTGAGCATAACTAATTCAAAAAAAATCAAAAAATATAAAACTTGCGCACATAGTCTTATTATGTCGTGTACTAACGAGAAAAAAAAAATATAAATATGGTTTACATACATTTTTACGAAAATTCCTTCACAAAATTGTCACTCCTCGAACAATGTAATATGGAGTTCAAGGATGAGAGTAGTGGGCACCCGAGAGAGTAGGTGGGGTTTTGAAAATGAAAAGTGTGTAAACCTCACCAAAACTTCATTTTGGATTGACTAAGAAAGATCTTAACTTACTTTTCTCATTTTCATGTTTTAAACTTGTTTTATATATAATTTTCTATTAAACCTTGTTTTCTCAAAAAAAAAAAATTTAATTCAATAAATAGTGAGACTTTAGATGTACACTATATAGGTAGAATGGATGTGTAGAAAAATTATTTGGCTAGTTTAGACAAGGTGCCAAAAAAACTTGCTTAAATATGAGGCCGTTTACCCTACCTTTGGAGGTCATTTGAGACACACTTTTCATGACTATGAGTTCAACTTACCAAAACAGCTCGGAATGATCAGCAAGCAAACATAATTTCAGTTGAGGTAGTTTAGATAGCATTAAAACATCAATACCCCATCCCTAATTCAAATTTGAGCCCAAATTTGAATTTAAATTTGAATTTTATTTGGCTGGTAGGTACCAACAAACAAGTTCGAATAGAAATACGGGGATACATAGTGACTACCAGTACGCATCAAGTTACAAATATTATTACATGCCCCAAATTTTTAAACTGTTCTCTGTTCTACCTCTTCCTACCACGTCGCGTGCCCTTCTTCGCCTTAGCATTTCTTGTTTTTGGTTCTACTACACACACAAGTTCACTGATCATCTTGGTTTTCTTCACTGGTCTTTTCAACACCTCGCCAACACCCTCATGATCAGTGTCTTCCGTCTCAATGTTGACAGCAGTTTCAGTTTCTTCGGTGTGTACCTCGACATGGGTTTCTTCAGTCTGAACCTCGACACGCCCAGGTTCAGTTTCAACCTCGAGAGCAGTTTCTTCGGTGTGTACCTCAACATGGGTTTCTTCAGTCTGAACCTCGACACGCTCAGGTTCAGTTTCAACCTCGAGAGCAGTTTCTTCAGTTTGAATGTTGACTGCAGCAGGATTTTCTTCAGTCTGCTCAGGCTCAGGCACACTTCTCCTCTTTCTAACGCCACTGACTCTTGCTTTTTTTGTTGGCCAACACTGTTCAACAACAAGGGGTTGACTTGCTCGCTTCCTCCTGGCCATTGGGAAAATGTTATACATATAGTAATTAGAAAAAAGCACCAAATCAAAACACAGACAAATAAACAAGAACATACTTTGGCTTATCAGGAGTGTAACGGCATTTGACAGATCCCACTCTGTGCCCAAGTTCCTGGCACAACTTGCATCTATTTTTGTTACCTTTTTGGGCCCTTTTTGGCTTTCCATCTTTCTTTCCCTTCTTACTACTCCCACCTTTCTCAAACCATGCCTTGAATCTACTCTGTTTAGGCCTGCCAGCCTTTTTTTTTGTCAAGGGAGGACACATGGAAAATTCAATGTCCACTTCAGGCCACTGAGACTGATCTGTAAGTGCTGGAATTGGAGTAGCATATGCAGCTTTGAATCTTGCTACCCAATAATATTCGTGCAAATATGGGTGCATGTTTATCTTCGGTTGGGATGCTAAGAAGAGAATGGCATGCTCACATGATTTACCAGTGTGTTGCCACTCGAGGCAAGTGCAATCATGCAATTCAGTGTTAACAACATGTCTCCTTCCATTTTTGTTATCTCTAACTTCAGCACCCCAAGGTGAAGATTTTTCAACAAATAAATGTGAAAGATTTCTGCTCCTATTGACCACCTGTTGTACCACTGCTGGAAGCTTATCACCTTGCAGACAATCACCTATCCTTCTTCTCAATTCCGACAACCGCATGAGCATGATCCTGATTTGGTCAACCATGTCATGCACAGGCAAATCTTTTAACTCCTTCACCTTGTTGTTGAAACTCTCTGCCAAATTGTTGTTGATGTGGTCACACTTGATGGCAGTGTTGAATGCTGACCTGTACCATAACAAAGAATGGTAGGTGTTCAGCCATGGACCAAACTCATCACATGCTGCCATTATCTTATCAAGATGATATTTGTGTGTCTGTCTAGTGTAAGATCTTGCTGCTGGCCACATGCGCCCAAATTCTTCTCCTCTAAATTTTTTGATCAAATTCATTCACAAATGACCGAAGCACTCCCTCTGCTCAGCATGTGGGAAAACATTTTTCACTGAATTTTCAAGCCCCTTACATGCATCTGTGTGTATAGCCAAAGGTGACACTGGCCCTAGGCACCTTTTCAACTGGATCATGAACCATGTCCATGAAGCCTCTGTTTCTGACTGAAACAAGCCAACAGCAATAGGAAACATCCAGTTGTGTCCATCTAGAGCATTGCATGCTGCCAACTGACCATTCCACTTGCCTGTCAAAAATGATGAGTCTATGCTCAAATATGGACGGCACCCTGCTTTGAACCCATCGATGCAAGGCTTCAAAGCCATAAAAAACTTGGAGAACTTGACTTCACCTGAGGGTGATACCTCTGTATCTATCTCCACAACACTGCCAGGTGACCTCTTTTCCACCTCTGCTTTGAAGTTGTAAAGCATCCTAAATGTATTTGCCCAATCACCATATAAATTTTTCATTGCCCTTTGTTTTGCCTTCCACACTGTGGTATATTTCAGTTTAATGGGGTACATCTTTTCCAAGTCTACTTTGAGTTTCTTGGCAGTAGTGTTTGGTGTTTTGGCTAAAATTGGGGTGATCTTTTCTGCAACCCAAAGTTGTGATGTCATGGTTGATACTGTCTGTGAACTTGTAATACAAGTATGTTGATTGGGGATTTGGTTAACCCTGACAGTACTTCCATCAGGTTGCAGTCTAGCAGATATGTACCACTTGCAAGGCTTCACACTACCATCAAATCCTCTGCACCTCGCATAAAACTTCTTTCTATCAGTCCAAACAGTCTTGGCTTCAAATTCATGTTTCACTGCATAAGTCTTGAAACACATCCTAAACTCCTTCATGCTTGGGAACAACTTGCCTACTTCAATGACAGGGTTTTCTTTGTCATACACATGCACCAGCTCATCATCATGTGCATCATCTACTTCATCTGCAGCTTGTTCCATCA
>LR880968.1:17200540-17214624 GCA_904067115.1 Aegilops sharonensis | reverse complement strand
CCAGCACATCAAGAGGAGCCAACACATCATGAGGAGCATGAGTATGATGCAACACATCAAGAGGATCATGAGTATGATGTTGATGCTCCACAACCATCACAGGTTACACAACCGACACAAGGCAATGCTCGCTCTAGGAAAGGCAAAGCCATAGCTAAGACACCAGGCAAGAAAGGTAGAAAGAAGACATGGAACACACAATTCCATAGTCCGGAGTATCCTCATCAGCTTATCCCAAGAGGAATGCAAAGATATAAGGCCAACACTGAGGCGGAGGAGGAGGCATACAACGAAGAGGAGGAGGAGGAGACTAGCAAAGAGGAGGATCCTACACTTGCAACCATTGTGAAGAGAGGAAGGAGGAAGTGAGCTTCTTGTTGTCATGGTAAAAACTTCTTAGGTTGTCTTGAATTTGGTGTTTTATGTATGCACTTGATATCTTATGTATGCATGAATTTGTCGTGATGAAAAATTTGTGGACTTGTTGTCATTTGTATGCAAGAATTTGTCGTGGTGAAAATTATATGAAATGTGCTATCTTCTGTGTTCTATGAACCTGTCATATTATTATATATGTGCTATCTTCCTGTGTCAAATAGCATGCCAAATATTATGTACAGGGACCCAGACGCTAGGGTCCTTGGCGTCTGGTCTAAGTCAGGGACCCAGATGCCAGGGTCCTTGGCGTCTGGTCTAAGTCAGGGGAGCAGACGCCAGGGTCCTTGGCGTCTGGTTCCCAGTCGACTGGAAGCAAGCGCAGAGTCCTGGACAGCAGAAACAGGGCAGTCAGACGCCAGGGTCCATGGCGTCTGGCCCTGGTGTAGTAGTTTTTTCATTTTGTTCATATTTTGTCACAGCATAGTATCGAACAACATATATATTTTGTTCTAGCAAACACCCATAGTATCGAATGACAAACATTAGTGTTCACATAATAGCAAATAACAAACATAGTTCATGACCACGATGGTCTACGATACAATGTCTCGAATGACATAGCAAATTACAAACATAGTTCAAATTACACAAATAGTCTCGAATGAGAAGTGCATCACATACAATGTCTCGAATGACATAAGTAGTTCATGACCACGATGGTCCACGATAGTTGAAACGACATGAACATCACATATAACTCGGTTTCCTGTAGCAATGCAAGTCAACAACCCTTTTCCATTCCCATTCTTGCAGCATTTCTTGAATCTTGCCATCATCAGTTATGTCAACCAATTTTCTTTCCCCGTGGCCATCTGACTGCGTCCTGCTGACGTAGTACACAAAATCCTCTTCCTTCAACCCTTGCTTCAACATGAATTTAGTCTTCAACCAATCGAAAGTGAGGTCCACTTCACGAACTTGCACAACACATGGAGGCAAGCCTTGCACATGAACAACAGGGCTAAGCACCCACTGAGTATCCTTAGCCATCTACAACACACAAATCTCTTAGTAGCTAACCTATGATACATTAAACCACGAGGAAAACAAACTAGGGTTTTCACAAAACTATGATACATTAAACCAACCAAAAAATGGGGGTCGAGTTGATTTACCTTCTAGTTTCGAAATCCTGAAGATCCAAGGGGTGAAACCGGACCGATTCGTGAGAGATTTGAGGGGGGTTAGGGTGCTGGATGAGGGAGTGACGTTGGCAGGGGTAGAGGTGAGAGTGGGTGGATATGAATGAAATGAGAGGGGTAGAGGTGGAGATGAATGGATGAGAGGGCTAGAGGTGGGCCCAAAAAATCTTATCCACTCGAATCTTATCCATCAGACAGATAACTGCAAAAACGAGCCAGACGCCATGGTCCCTGGCGTCTGGGTGTGGGAGGCAGCCGCCATGAACTTTGGCGTCTGAGGTGTCCATCAGACACATCAGGCACGTGTCTGGTCTCCTGCGTGAGCAAAATGAGCCAGACGCCACGGTCCCTGGCGTCTGGGTGTGGGAGGCAGACGCCATGAACCTTGGCGTCTGGGGTGTCCATCAGACACATCAGGCATGTGTCTGGTCTCCTGCGTGAGCAAAATGAGCCAGACGCCATGGTCCTTGGCNTGCAAAAACGAGCCAGACGCCATGGTCCCTGGCGTCTGGGTGTGGGAGGCAGCCGCCATGAACTTTGGCGTCTGAGGTGTCCATCAGACACATCAGGCACGTGTCTGGTCTCCTGCGTGAGCAAAATGAGCCAGACGCCACGGTCCCTGGCGTCTGGGTGTGGGAGGCAGACGCCATGAACCTTGGCGTCTGGGGTGTCCATCAGACACATCAGGCATGTGTCTGGTCTCCTGCGTGAGCAAAATGAGCCAGACGCCATGGTCCTTGGCCTCTGGGTGTGGGAGCCAGCCGACCCGTACCTTGGCGTCTGGGGTGTCCATCAGACACATCAGGCATGTGTCTGGTCTCCTGCGTGACCAAAATGAGCCAGACGCCAAGGACCGTGGCGTCTGGTGTGCACATCAGTAAACTGGATAAGGACCCAGGCGCCATGGACCTTGGCGTCTGGGTGTGGACCTGGTGTTTTTGCACACACTTGTCTTTTGTTAATGTTTTTGCTTAGCAACTTATGAGTGGTTTGCACCTATGAGTGGCAACACAACTTCTTAACACCCATTCTTCGGTTTCTTTAAGCTTTCTTGCACGAACCTTCCATGGGCATCCTTCTTGCTCACACTTCACGGTGTAACGCAACTTCATGTCGGAGTGCCCAACATAAAATGGCCTATGGTTCCGAATGGCATAGTCAGACAACCAAAACTTCAACACAGGCAAGCTCAGAAACTTCACTCCTTTCTTCAAATAAGCATTCTCGACCTCCTTCTCCTCCCTTGGTTCTCCTGGATTCGGGCATGGTGTTGGCTCAATCGCCGTCATTCTCATTCCACCATCAACAACAGCTTTATGGGCAAGGATAAGATCTTTAAATAAGTGAGTTCTTTTTTCTAAGCCCGTCAACTCAAAGTGGATTTGGTTTTCCTCCTTTGTGAATCCATCCTCGTCAAACTGTTCAACTGGACCCTCGTCATCCGAGTCATATGCATATTGACACCTAAAAGGCAACTCACGATCCATGTCCTTTTGCGCTATGTAGGCATCCAAGTCACCAACATCATTACCATGAAACCCTTCCTCTTGCTCTTCGTCGTCATCATAAGCATCTTCATCATCTTGAATTACTTCGTCACTAGCAATCACCTCAACTTCATTTGCTTGGCTAGTTGGTGGTTGGCTAGAAGCATTGGGGGCATACAACTCAACCTCATTTGGTTCAATAGATGGTACACGGGGACGTGGTTGGCGATAAGCATTGGGGGCATCAACCACAACCCTATGCTCAACAAGTGGCACCATTGTCNGACGCGGGGGTCGGGGTTTCACCTCCCTTTTGCATAGGGACTCTCTGTTATGCTCTTACAACCTCTACAATCTTTACTCATGGGAAATTGGGTTCAGAAACAGGTACGGAAAGAGCAGGTTGAATGTTGACAGCACAAAGTGCATGCAAGAAAGAGTATGCGGGTGCTCGGTGGGTGATCCTTGATCTCACAAAAATCCATTCTATATACCAGGCTGACAACTCTTGCATGCATGACTAATTTTGTTTAGCCGATTACACGTTTTTTCAGCGGAAGCCAAAGAGGACAAACAGCCGATCATGCCAATGTGAGTGTCCAGCAATGATATACATGCTGAGATTGGATGACAACGGATGGTATATAAACGAGCATTCCAGCAGACAATCGCTCGCTGCCAGGTAAGTGCGGGGAGAAAAGTATATTTTTCGTCACTTAACTCTTAGCAAAGTCAACTATAAAACCGGACAACTTGTGCCCTAAACTTTCAAAACCAGACAAGTTTAGTTTCTCAACTCAACCCAAGTGGTATCCATGCTGACTCTGCATGATTTTGACTGGGTCACGTCCATGTGGCAATATTTCTAGTTCTTTTCATCCATCTCGTGTGTGGATGTTTTGTCGAACAGTTGACATGCAATGCTGTAGCACACCACAACTGAGCATGGCCGTCAGTCGACGAGCCAGCGCCGCCGCTACCCGTGGCCCTGGCCCTGCTAACTACTATCTTAATCCTGGTTTATTCCTAGCTCCCCTTCGTATTTATCATCAAACTTTGAAAATAAATTTAACTAACAAAATGTCAATGCATCATAAAAAATAATACTATTGGAAACTATGTTCAAATACGAATTCAGCGATATAATTTTGGTGGCATGCATTATTATTTTGTTAGTTAAATCTGTGATCAAAATTTGACTAAAAAAACAAAGGGGACCAATAAACTAGGATGGAGGTAGTACGTGTCACGCACCTTCGGCTGCCCCGATGGCCACTAAACACGTCACTCCAAGCCGTCGTGTGACTCCGCGGCGTTGGCTGCACGCGCAACCACCTGCTGGCCGGCACTCTAACTGTGCTGCAGCTCTCCGATGGAGCAGTATGAAACTCCAAGCGACAACTGCGTCCTCACGAACTTGCACTCGAAGTACGACAAGATGACGTAAAGGATGTGAATATGATCTATGTCACTTAGATTCCTAAAAAGGAAAGGAAGCGCACACTTCGGGACGTTTACGCCTTAGAGCCTGTAGCCCCGAAGTATAATCCATGGTCGATTTGTCAGATCATGTTTGACAAACACGTCCACCCGACCAGTAGTTGACATGGAGGTTCGGCAGCTCTGGTCCTCGACCCAATTGTAGATGGGTTCCACTTAACAAGGGTCCTCATGGACGGAGGCAACAGCCTAAACCTAATATATGCTGACACGATCATTGATCCATCAAGGATCAAGTCCAGCAACACCACATTTAAGGGTGTAGTACCTGGTGTTGAGGCCCAATGCTCTGGGACCATCACATTGAAGGTAGTCTTCGGCTCACCTGAGAATTCCGAAGCGAAGACGCCCTTCAATATTGTTCCTATTCGCAGTGGTTATCACGCGCTTCTCAGACGAAATACATTCGCTCGATTCAACGTCATCTTGCATTATGCATATCTAAAGCTCAAAATGCCGGGCCAAAGAGAGTGTTATTACAGATAATGGTACCACGGAACGCTCCCTTCGCACAGAAGAGCAAAGAGGGGAACGTACGTACTGTGCAGTACAGAGCGATGTGGAGAGACGCCGGAGAGGTGGGGGTGGCGAGTTTATAAAGGGAAGGGCAGGGAGGTACGTGCTGATGGGCAGAGGGGATGGTTGACGCTGCCGCGGATCACCGACGGTGCATGTGCATACACGCAAAGTTGATGCAAGTTTCATCCGGACGAGCATGGCCGGGGATGACTTCTTTATCAAGTTGCACCCGGCCTGGCGAACATGGCCGGCACCCTTTCCGACGAGACGATTTGTTTATGGTGCCAATGGATGCTTATCAAGATATGCATGTCCACATGATTTCGTGATAGAAATATGCTATCCGCCTGATCACATCTCGATGAAGAAAAAGAAAATCTACCTACCACCGTTGGAGTGATTGGAAGGGCCACGGGTTAGTGGATTTATGACGATGTTAGGACAAATTACTCCCTCCGTTTCTAAATATAATTTTTTTTATATATTTCAGTACGGACTACATATAAATGTATATATAGATATATTTTATAGTGTAGATTCACTCATTGTATTTAAAATCTCTAAAAAGAGAGTGGCGATTTTGTGTCCGGGCTCTGAGCCCAGGCATGAACAGTACCGCGATTTAAAATTGAAAAANATCACTAATTAACACACACTAAGCAAAGTTAACCCTAATCACTAACTAACCCTAACCCCCAATCTTTCTACTCAACAAGTATATATTCCTACTACACACCATGCATATCACTATATTATCAAAGTTAACCAAGCCATTCACACTAACATAAGGGAGAAAACATGAACTAGGGTTCCACCAAAATGTATAAAATGCAACCAAAATAACAAGATTTAACAAAAAATAATTGGATGATTTGGGGGAGATTACCAAGAGCAACAAAGTGATGGAAAGATCCACCTAAGAGATGCACCTTTTGGAGAGGATTTGAGGGGGAGCTTGAGGGGTGGGAGAGAGTGTGAGAGCTCCAAGTGTTCTTCAAGCTCGGGTAGTGGATTGGGGAAAGTGTGTGGGTGGGTCCCACACACTCTCCCGTGGGTTATCCACTTACCAAGGCCAGACGCCAGGGTTCCTGGTGTATGGCCCCTTTGCCACGTCAGCAGGTCAACGGGTAGGCGGGCAGTGCGGGCCAGGGGCCAGACGCCAGGGATCCTGGCGTCTGCTTCGCAAACCAGACGCCAGGGATGTTGGCGTCACCCAAAGAGGTCAAAATCGAATTTTTTTTTCAAACGAGGTCAAATTCGGATTTTGTTAGCCTTTTAGGTCAGAACAGTAATTTTGTCCCCCTTGCTGCTCGCTGTTTGCCTTGTCAAATCGAATTGACTAGTCCTCCTGCCAGCCTACACATAGGCTTGTACCTGTTCGTACTCTGCCTACTTTGGTCAAGCAGCACCGCGCCACCGCCTATGACCCGCCTGCAAGCCTACCACGGTGCTACCCGTGAATTCCTTCTAGACCTACTCTGACTGCTACACCCTAGGCCTTTCTCTAAAACGAAAAGGAGCCGCCAGCTTGTCTGGATAAATGACCTGCTTAATCAAACTGACACTGCGAAAAGCCTGCTGATCGCTAGGCCAGAGCACGAATCTTATATTCACTGAATGGGCCAGATAAGAGGGAGTCCGGACTCCCGGGTGCTGTCACACCTTTTCGTTAGTGTTGGACGCAGGCGCCTACCGAGGGGCCACCACGCGTCGGGGGAGTGTTCACCCAGGAGAATAATCAGGTGATGCATATATAAGCATAATGAAACTGTGGTAGTTCATGAAGTGGACAAGAACTTCGATTCACTTGGAGAGGCGTACAACTATTACAATCTTTAGGAAAACCGGACCCAAAAACCATACATACGACACCTTTCGGCATACAACACACACATCCTCACAAGCACGGGTCCCTCTGGACGGATCCATCTCCAGGACGATGCCCCCAAGAGAGAATGCAACACCGTATAGCGCCCCCATTGTCCGATGTAAACTAGATCAAGGGTTTCCCGAAAGCACGTCGGCAAAGGCAAGGTGGGAGCTGCTACATCGATGCCTCCAATGAGGGAGCGACGCCAGAAGGCGCCACCATCGACGATTCCCGCCACAGTAGCCGGAGTACGACTTTCGCCGGCGGTCCCACCTGCATAGTCCGAGCCAATGATCCGATCAGCTTACACACTAAACCACAATACCACTACTCCTGCCTCCATTGCGAACTGCACCTCCCAGGCAAGCTCGACGTGCTTCCAACCTTGCGTCCACGTTCCCCACTGGACGGAGGATGCAACCCCCGCAGCAACGTCATTCTTCTTCCATCAAAAGGATACAACCCCGACCAACAACAAAGGAGAAATACCCCTTCTTGTTAGGAGTTCCTTTAGTTTGCAATTGAATGCAGCTGGATGGTACTCTCTGTGTATTCCTGAAAACGGGTTGGAGGTTCGTTGCTCACCTTAAGTCATTATCAACCAAAACTCATAGAAGCAGGGCGCCATTCGTGTCCTCGAGGATGCAACGCCTGAGGGCCATTCATCTCCCGACGAAGGATGCAACAACCACCGCAACGCCAACCACATCGCCGGCCGAGCCGCCTCCAGACCCCTAGCCGCCAGGGCGCTAGATCCGGTCACACCAAGCTAGGGGCCGCCCGCCACCACGCAATCCACTTGCAACAGTCACCGCCGGGCCACCGGCCACCCCCCGCACCACATCCGGCCGGCAAGGCCCGTCAGATCCGGTCGCTCCTAGCCAGCTGAGGGAGCCCGCGCCCCCAGCAGCATCCACGACGGTGAGGCGCACGTTCTCGCCGCCCCTGGGCCTCCATGTTACGGTGACCGCGCCCAACGCCCCAACGCATAGCCAGATGCAGGCGCGCACCAGGGGCTGGACGGGCGCGCGTCCAAGCACCTCCACCGCTCCGCCATGGACGCACATCGCGCGGAACCGGCACGCAGACCGTAGATCTCGAGCCCCGCCGAGCGCCAGCGGATCTCCTCGACGTGTCATGAGGCGGCCCCTCGCGACGCGCCACACCAGCAGGGGATAGAGCCTCGCCGCTGCCTTCCTCAGGGCCAACCCGGCTTCGCCGGCAAGCATCCTCTGGTGGCGGCGAGACGGGTCGTTGATTGAGAGAACGGTGGTGGAGCTAGGTTTATCCCCCCGTGTCGCCCGAGCGAGGCGACGCGGGGGTCGGGGTTTCACCTCCCTTTTGCATAGGGACTCTCTGTTATGCTCTTACAACCTCTACAATCTTTACTCATGGGAAATTGGGTTCAGAAACAGGTACGGAAAGAGCAGGTTGAATGTTGACAGCACAAAGTGCATGCAAGAAAGAGTATGCGGGTGCTCGGTGGGTGATCCTTGATCTCACAAAAATCCATTCTATATACCAGGCTGACAACTCTTGCATGCATGACTAATTTTGTTTAGCCGATTACACGTTTTTTCAGCGGAAGCCAAAGAGGACAAACAGCCGATCATGCCAATGTGAGTGTCCAGCAATGATATACATGCTGAGATTGGATGACAACGGATGGTATATAAACGAGCATTCCAGCAGACAATCGCTCGCTGCCAGGTAAGTGCGGGGAGAAAAGTATATTTTTCGTCACTTAACTCTTAGCAAAGTCAACTATAAAACCGGACAACTTGTGCCCTAAACTTTCAAAACCAGACAAGTTTAGTTTCTCAACTCAACCCAAGTGGTATCCATGCTGACTCTGCATGATTTTGACTGGGTCACGTCCATGTGGCAATATTTCTAGTTCTTTTCATCCATCTCGTGTGTGGATGTTTTGTCGAACAGTTGACATGCAATGCTGTAGCACACCACAACTGAGCATGGCCGTCAGTCGACGAGCCAGCGCCGCCGCTACCCGTGGCCCTGGCCCTGCTAACTACTATCTTAATCCTGGTTTATTCCTAGCTCCCCTTCGTATTTATCATCAAACTTTGAAAATAAATTTAACTAACAAAATGTCAATGCATCATAAAAAATAATACTATTGGAAACTATGTTCAAATACGAATTCAGCGATATAATTTTGGTGGCATGCATTATTATTTTGTTAGTTAAATCTGTGATCAAAATTTGACTAAAAAAACAAAGGGGACCAATAAACTAGGATGGAGGTAGTACGTGTCACGCACCTTCGGCTGCCCCGATGGCCACTAAACACGTCACTCCAAGCCGTCGTGTGACTCCGCGGCGTTGGCTGCACGCGCAACCACCTGCTGGCCGGCACTCTAACTGTGCTGCAGCTCTCCGATGGAGCAGTATGAAACTCCAAGCGACAACTGCGTCCTCACGAACTTGCACTCGAAGTACGACAAGATGACGTAAAGGATGTGAATATGATCTATGTCACTTAGATTCCTAAAAAGGAAAGGAAGCGCACACTTCGGGACGTTTACGCCTTAGAGCCTGTAGCCCCGAAGTATAATCCATGGTCGATTTGTCAGATCATGTTTGACAAACACGTCCACCCGACCAGTAGTTGACATGGAGGTTCGGCAGCTCTGGTCCTCGACCCAATTGTAGATGGGTTCCACTTAACAAGGGTCCTCATGGACGGAGGCAACAGCCTAAACCTAATATATGCTGACACGATCATTGATCCATCAAGGATCAAGTCCAGCAACACCACATTTAAGGGTGTAGTACCTGGTGTTGAGGCCCAATGCTCTGGGACCATCACATTGAAGGTAGTCTTCGGCTCACCTGAGAATTCCGAAGCGAAGACGCCCTTCAATATTGTTCCTATTCGCAGTGGTTATCACGCGCTTCTCAGGCGAAATACATTCGCTCGATTCAACGTCATCTTGCATTATGCATATCTAAAGCTCAAAATGCCGGGCCAAAGAAAGTGTTATTACAGATAATGGTACCACGGAACGCTCCCTTCGCACAGAAGAGCAAAGAGGGGAACGTACGTACTGTGCAGTACAGAGCGATGTGGAGAGACGCCGGAGAGGTGGGGGTGGCGAGTTTATAAAGGGAAGGGCAGGGAGGTACGTGCTGATGGGCAGAGGGGATGGTTGACGCTGCCGCGGATCACCGACGGTGCATGTGCATACACGCAAAGTTGATGCAAGTTTCATCCGGACGAGCATGGCCGGGGATGACTTCTTTATCAAGTTGCACCCGGCCGGGCGAACATGGCCGGCACCCTTTCCGACGAGACGATTTGTTTATGGTGCCAATGGATGCTTATCAAGATATGCATGTCCACATGATTTCGTGATAGAAATATGCTATCCGCCTGATCACATCTCGATGAAGAAAAAGAAAATCTACCTACCACCGTTGGAGTGATTGGAAGGGCCACGGGTTAGTGGATTTATGACGATGTTAGGACAAATTACTCCCTCCGTTTCTAAATATAATTTTTTTTATATATTTCAGTACGGACTACATATAAATGTATATATAGATATATTTTATAGTGTAGATTCACTCATTGTATTTAAAATCTCTAAAAAGAGAGTGGCGATTTTGTGTCCGGGCTCTGAGCCCAGGCATGAACAGTACCGCGATTTAAAATTGAAAAAAGTTTAAAAAATTCTATTGTTTTTGTGGTGCAAGATACTCCTGTGTGTGAACTCCGTGTAAAGTTTTATAAAGTTTGGACATTCGAGGAGCTTGTGGCAAAATAGATAAATTTGGGATGTCTTAGAAACTTTTGAAAATCGCACTGTTCACGCCTGATTTTGTCTTTTTTTGCCACGGGCTCCTTAAATGTCCAAACTTCACAAATGTTGCACTGAGTTCACGCACAGGAACATCTTGCACCACAAAATAAGAATTTGTTTGAACTTACTTTCTACTTTAAATCGAGATACAGTTCAACGGGCTCATCTGAGCCCAAGCTCCGGGATGAAATATCGCTCTAAGAAGACTTATATTCAGGAACGGAGGGAGTATATTTTAGTGCCATGTTTTGGCCACGACACTCAGCAAAGTGGACACATGGTGCCAACTGGTGCATTCCGGCATGCTTTTGCCAAGTATACTTTGTCGAATGTCATTTGATACTGGACACTTAGCGAAGGCTTGGCATCTGGCATGCTCCGAGTGATCCCTCCAATGCCAGGACTCAAGTCTTTGCATTTTTAGATTCGAGACAGCTGATAAAGAGGGAACACATGGCATGCTGGTATGCTCCAAGCTTTGCCGAGTATCTGTTGCTTGACACTCGGCAAAGTATGGACATGTGGCACCGGTCCTGTCTCCATGTGGTTTTTGAACTTCCTTTTGCCGAGTACACTATTTCGGACATTCGACAGAGCTTAGTTGAGTGCCCGATATAAAACATTTGGCAAAGACAACTTTGTTGATAATACCACTGGCAAGTGAGGTTTGCTAAGTGTAACACTCGACAAACACTTCATCGAGTGTTTTACGCCCTTTGCTGAATGTTCTCGACACTTGGCAAAGCACTCGATTCCATTTGTGCATGGACCTGCCATCAGTGGCGACCTTGACCTGAATGAGCTCGTCTATTTCCAAGCGAGAGGCGTTAACATTAAAACGGTGACTAATGAGTGAAGAGAACCTCATTCGTGTCAAGAGTAAGAATGCTTGAAACTTCTTCTAGGAAAATGTTGCTTCATAACTCATCTTCTCCCTTCTAGACTTCATCGTTGATCCCGGATTTGCCTCCCCTCTTTCCCCAGCTCTCTTGATCGATGGCAGGGAGGGAACACCCGGTGTCTTCGCCCCAACTAGTAGTTTAGGTTAGGGTCTTTTTTGTCTTGCAAGTGTGGCGCTTAGGTGGATGGCGGTGCTTCTTCTTCCAGTTTGTCTTTTGTGCTCTAGTCCTCTTGGAGTTCGTCCATCTAGACGTACTCGACGGAGCTCCAGCTTAGATTCTGACCATCTCCTTGCAGTGGCGAGGTTAGGGTTTGTCGACGTTTATGTGCATGTGCGACTGGGAGATTTAATGTCAGTTGCTTCAGATCTATTCAAGAGTTCAACGGCGATGACCGCGGCTCCAGGACGTTGGCCTTTAGGGACATGTGCACATGCATGAAGACTTCCCACCTGTCATTAAGAAAGTTGAGCTGGCTCGAGAGCGTCGACAGCGGCGCATATGCGGGTCGTTCGNGAAGAAAAAGAAAATCTACCTACCACCGTTGGAGTGATTGGAAGGGCCACGGGTTAGTGGATTTATGACGATGTTAGGACAAATTACTCCCTCCGTTTCTAAATATAATTTTTTTTATATATTTCAGTACGGACTACATATAAATGTATATATAGATATATTTTATAGTGTAGATTCACTCATTGTATTTAAAATCTCTAAAAAGAGAGTGGCGATTTTGTGTCCGGGCTCTGAGCCCAGGCATGAACAGTACCGCGATTTAAAATTGAAAAAAGTTTAAAAAATTCTATTGTTTTTGTGGTGCAAGATACTCCTGTGTGTGAACTCCGTGTAAAGTTTTATAAAGTTTGGACATTCGAGGAGCTTGTGGCAAAATAGATAAATTTGGGATGTCTTAGAAACTTTTGAAAATCGCACTGTTCACGCCTGATTTTGTCTTTTTTTGCCACGGGCTCCTTAAATGTCCAAACTTCACAAATGTTGCACTGAGTTCACGCACAGGAACATCTTGCACCACAAAATAAGAATTTGTTTGAACTTACTTTCTACTTTAAATCGAGATACAGTTCAACGGGCTCATCTGAGCCCAAGCTCCGGGATGAAATATCGCTCTAAGAAGACTTATATTCAGGAACGGAGGGAGTATATTTTAGTGCCATGTTTTGGCCACGACACTCAGCAAAGTGGACACATGGTGCCAACTGGTGCATTCCGGCATGCTTTTGCCAAGTATACTTTGTCGAATGTCATTTGATACTGGACACTTAGCGAAGGCTTGGCATCTGGCATGCTCCGAGTGATCCCTCCAATGCCAGGACTCAAGTCTTTGCATTTTTAGATTCGAGACAGCTGATAAAGAGGGAACACATGGCATGCTGGTATGCTCCAAGCTTTGCCGAGTATCTGTTGCTTGACACTCGGCAAAGTATGGACATGTGGCACCGGTCCTGTCTCCATGTGGTTTTTGAACTTCCTTTTGCCGAGTACACTATTTCGGACATTCGACAGAGCTTAGTTGAGTGCCCGATATAAAACATTTGGCAAAGACAACTTTGTTGATAATACCACTGGCAAGTGAGGTTTGCTAAGTGTAACACTCGACAAACACTTCATCGAGTGTTTTACGCCCTTTGCTGAATGTTCTCGACACTTGGCAAAGCACTCGATTCCATTTGTGCATGGACCTGCCATCAGTGGCGACCTTGACCTGAATGAGCTCGTCTATTTCCAAGCGAGAGGCGTTAACATTAAAACGGTGACTAATGAGTGAAGAGAACCTCATTCGTGTCAAGAGTAAGAATGCTTGAAACTTCTTCTAGGAAAATGTTGCTTCATAACTCATCTTCTCCCTTCTAGACTTCATCGTTGATCCCGGATTTGCCTCCCCTCTTTCCCCAGCTCTCTTGATCGATGGCAGGGAGGGAACACCCGGTGTCTTCGCCCCAACTAGTAGTTTAGGTTAGGGTCTTTTTTGTCTTGCAAGTGTGGCGCTTAGGTGGATGGCGGTGCTTCTTCTTCCAGTTTGTCTTTTGTGCTCTAGTCCTCTTGGAGTTCGTCCATCTAGACGTACTCGACGGAGCTCCAGCTTAGATTCTGACCATCTCCTTGCAGTGGCGAGGTTAGGGTTTGTCGACGTTTATGTGCATGTGCGACTGGGAGATTTAATGTCAGTTGCTTCAGATCTATTCAAGAGTTCAACGGCGATGACCGCGGCTCCAGGACGTTGGCCTTTAGGGACATGTGCACATGCATGAAGACTTCCCACCTGTCATTAAGAAAGTTGAGCTGGCTCGAGAGCGTCGACAGCGGCGCATATGCGGGTCGTTCGATGACCTCAATGTAATGCTTTGTACTTCTAATGAACTTTTATAATAGATCTAGATCTTTAT
>LR880968.1:17175385-17197535 GCA_904067115.1 Aegilops sharonensis | reverse complement strand
GATGGGTGGAGCTTGGACGGCGACTACTACATCCAGGATCACTGCAATGGGCTCCTATTGCTCGACGGCTACGTGGTTAACCCGGCCACACGCCGCTGGAACTCTCTGCCCTCATGCACGCGCAGTCATACTACAGCCGGGGGAATCCTCCGTGGTATTTTCTCCGATTATTACTATCTGGCCTTTGATCCCACGGTGTCACCCCACTACCAGGTGTTTCAGATCCCTTATTTGCGTTGGGCGGGAGGTGAGTTTGACCCTTTAGAGGAGGCATCCGAATGGCCTCCATCTCCATATATCTTGCGTGTATTCTCTTCAAAGAGAGGACGTTGGGAGGAGAGGTTGTTTGTTCGTGAAGGGGATGCCGCAGGAACCCTTGCAAAGGCGCGCGTGCTTGGTGTCCGACTCCGCTCTGTCTATTGGCGCGGATCCCTTTACGTGCATTGTCAAAGTGATTTTATTATGAGGTACATACCTAGACCAGTTCATTAATAACATGATTTTAGTGTTCAGTTTTACCCTAATGAAAGCATTATCCACACACATATGTATTCCAAAATTTTCTTGCCAATGATTTGATTTTGCAGAATATCTTTGTCTGAAGATAAGTACAATGTGATTAAGCCACCAATGGGTGTTGGAGATACCAATTATATAGGATTATCGGAGAAAGGAGTATACTTTGCGTCATTTGTTAAGAATCACATTCGGGTTTGCATCCTGAATGAATCATCTAATCAGTTAGAGTGGATATTAAAGCACGACTACGACCTTAAGCCCATCCAAATGTTTGATCGCCAAGTTCATGGACCCTGGATCTTAGAAGACATTAACTATGGAATCTTTCGTTCTCATCTTCCAAATATCAACAAGGAAGAAGTAATCCAGGAGAAATTTGAATGGAACTCCGACGATGATGATTCCCCTGAGAATGACGACATGGTTGAAGTGCACCGTCGCCGTCCATATTTTGAAATCGAGATACTTGGATTTCACCCATACAAAGAGATTCTATTTTTGAGTAGGTCAGAGACCTTCAAACTAAAAGCAATGGCGTTCGCCTATCATTTGAATAGCTTCAA
The DNA here is from genome assembly GCA_904067115.1 of Aegilops sharonensis. Classification (NCBI taxonomy): domain Eukaryota; kingdom Viridiplantae; phylum Streptophyta; class Magnoliopsida; order Poales; family Poaceae; genus Aegilops; species Aegilops sharonensis. Next base: position 17,196,453 of record LR880968.1, on the reverse strand, counting down.
GATTGAAAGTTTAGGAAGCATATACCCAAGTTGTCACAAATATTTCGACTCTGGCCTTGCTAATGAAGCTCGGGAGATCGAATCTTTTCCATACACACCATGTTGTTGGATCGAAGAGATCCCAGAAAGAGTAAATTAATCTAGATGCTCCGTCTCAAACATGTAGTATATATGTTTTTATTTATTTATTTGGATCGTTTTTGGTTCTGACACTGGAGCTATAAATCATTCTTTAATTATTATTACTGTCAATTTTGTTATCAAGTAGCTCGGGGTTTCTACGTTTGAATCCCGCAAGTGGATTTGGATCTCACGGTTCTAGCTTCTGAGAGATCTCACTCAAGTGCGTAGTCTCTAAGCAGAAATTTTCGGATCTATCTATGCTCACAACCAGGAGCAGCAGGGATTTTACCTGCCGCCAGCTGCATCTGCAATCTTATTTGCAGGTTCATGCGTGGGGCGATTGGACATCGCATCTGAACAACATGAACATTAATTTGGGGCACACTTGCAGCATCATTACTCAATACTATCTCAAAGAACAGGGAATATCATCTTGTCTTGCTGACAAGATCTGTTTCAGAACCCCAAAAATGAATTATAATTAAGGTGTGTCTAGTTCTGGGAAGCATATTCAGCACTTCATTCCTTATGCTAGCCTAATCCCCTGTTTCAGGGCGTCCTGGATGCCTCTTCTACCGTTTCAGAGCCGGTACGGCCACCATCTAGCCGTAGCTATCACGGCATTAGTCCGGCCCACCAACCCCGTTGTGGTGTGACTTTTTGGGTGGCCTCGGCCTGCAACTCTGGCCCCGCCTTGCCGCCCTCGCCACCGGACGGTGTCGCCCGAGGCCATCCCATCCCTCCTCGCATCTCACTCATGAGCTTCTTTACCTCCTCATCTCTATGTCTCCTCTGTATAATGGATGGATGAATGGTACATGGATGTGTTGCTAATGAATAGATGGATGAATGTTGCCAGAGATTTGCTAGATGGATGGATGAATGGTGCATTTTTTTTGCTACTGTCTAGTAGCTTGCTAGCATGGATGGATGGATGGTGCATTTTTTTGCTGCTGTCATTGGTACTAGCCATCTTGCTGGATAATGAATGGTGCATATGCTGATATTTTTTTCGCTAGTAGCTTGCTTGCTGATGAATGGTGCATATTTTTTTGCTACTGTCAATGGTAGTAGATTGCAAGATGGATGGCTCAACAGTGCATAGGTTTATTTTTTTCCAAAATTCTTAAAAGCAAAGCTTTGCTGTTTAGTCTTCCTGAGCAAACACCATCGCGAGCCGTCGGATCAAAATCCGGCGCTCGCGCTCGCGTCCAGGTGTTGCCTGGTCCGAACCGCTCCCGTCGCATGGGTCCCGCCACTAACCCCACTCCCACCGCACCCCTTCCCCAACCCACTCCACCGAACGGCTCACATTTTGAAAACTGCCGAGCTCTCCCCATCTCTCGCTGTCGTTTCTCTCCTCCTCTCTCACCAAGTTCTCCAACCAATCCACCTCTCGCCGGCGCGATTCGGTGTGATTCTCCTTTGCGAATCCGCGGCAGGGCTGTATTCGAGGTAGGAGGAGGCGAGGGAGGCGTCGGAGGGCAGCATCTGTGGCTGCAGGCTGCAGAAATCATCGCATCTGCGGCTGCATGTTGCGGATGCAGCGGCTGACATCGGCGGCGTGGTGAGCTGTGGAGGGAAGAGAAGGCTAGGGATGCGCGGTGGTGGTTTCGCTGTAGCGGCGACGCGACCTTCAGCAACCACCGCTCGACTGTCCAGTTCGCGACGCGGTAAGCACGCCCCGCTTTCTCGATTTTGCTTTATGCGGTAGGAATTGCTAGATGCGCTCGTCGTTGATATCCCCCCTCTCAAGTGCGTGATGCGGCAAGGCGTTCTGGGTCGTCGTTTTTCTCACTTTGTGATGCGGTTAGGGTTGGGGATCTGGGGATCTGGGGATGCAGCATCTTCTGCGTGCGATAGAGATGATGGCGAGGTTGAAGAGACTCCGTTGCATAGTTTTCCCCCAATTAAGGATGAGTTGCCAGGATTTACAGGCTTTTTTGCATGTAGGTTGTATGGTAGTTGCCAGTTTTGCAATCGGAAACTGCTTTTCCGTCCATGTTCTTAGTTTCTGCAGCCTTGTGAAATATGTGACCCTTGATATAGGCATCTGGATATATTGTTGCATCTGTTTTCTTTTCTGATATGAGTTATGTATATGTTGTTGTGCATCGGAAGCTATTTTTGACTGGGTTATGCCTGGATTTTGTATGTGAGTTTGCCAATATCTGTTTGATGATATCAAAAAGTCATCTAGATCTGCTGTTTAACGACAACACATTCATCAGTTTTGCCAATGTTGATCTGGGTATATATCCCTCAGACGATTGTCGATTTTGTTATTTTTTAGGCGCACATTGGAAGGCGATTTGCCTGGTTTTTTTGGTTTACTTGCCATGTTGTTGTATGTGAGTTGTCAGTATATATGTGATGATATACAGAAACTCATCTGAATGCATTTTTTTTCCTTTTTAGTGCAGTAGGAACTAATGGATGGACCTAGCAAAAAGGGCATTCAAAGAGATCATCATGCAGTTAACTGTGATGCTGACCCCTCGCATGCGATTGAAGATGATCAAGAGGTGTGCCCGAAACAAGATTCAATAAACATATTGTCAATTTAGATTTTCGCTTTTTTAAGATCCATTTTTTAACTTGTTTGCGTGTTCTTTTTGCATGTCCAGAGAAGCACACCCTTTATTCGGTACTAGCGTCGGGGAAGAAAGGAGACAACTGCCCGTGGAAAACGTCTGTTGGACATCAATAGCAATCCTAGTGTTTCTACATATGGCGATGGAAATACCGAGGAAGATACTGCTGTGGAGCAAACACCAAAAGCAAAACGTCAAAAGACCGGAGCTAACCAGGTAATACACAGTTGCTCTACTTTTGATGAACACTTTCCCAAGTTCAGCTGTCAAGTTGCTTAACTTTCCACGATACACACATGTTTCATCTGTTGTTGTTTCTTCTAGGATAAGATAAACAGGGCTTCACCTGCAAGGCTTTTCAAGCTTAATAAACATCTTGTACCTATTCAAAAGGGGGTTATCATTGATAGAGAGTTTGGAGGTTTATTGGACATTGCAGCGAGCAGCATGCCCGGAGATATCAGCCAATGGATAATGAAGCACTATGAACCCGAGATGTCGCAGATTGTTATACCAGATAGGGGGAAGATCCCAGTAGATGCAGCTAGTGTCCACATGATATGGGGGCTGCCTAACAAGGGGAGGAAGGTGTGCTACGAGATTCGTCCTGAAATCACAAAGGAGTTCTACAGGATCTACAACATCCAAGGCATTCGTCCTGAATGCGCCAACTCTCACTGCATGGTGTAAAATGATCCAACATATGGGTGGAGCCCATGATGATGACTTCCTACGTGCTTGGTTAGCCGTTGCATTTTCTTGTTTCCTTGCACCATCAACCAGTCTTAGCATTTCACCAAAGAGCTTCCCGGCTCTGATGGATGTCAATGGTATTCAAGACACAAACATTTGTCAGTTTGTGGTCGACCAACTGAAGGCTGCGTTGACATCGTCCCGCGGAAAGAAAAATGTTGTTTTCTGCTGTGTGTTTCACCTTGTAGTAACTTGAACCATAAGCTAGCATTTTTGTAATCACTTTTTCACATGTTTTACTATATGAATGGCAACTGAATTTTTTCTTGTTTTTTGCATGCAGCTCTTGTATCTGGACTCATTGGATGTTGACGANTGTTTACGGGCTGATTTGCCGTAGGATTTTTTTTATTGGATTAAGGGGGAGGGGGAGGCCCGCCCCGCCTAAAATTCAAGGGAGGATGTTTAGAATAGTTGGAGGTTTTCGTAACAGGTACAGGCTTTCGTAGGTCTAGGATTTTTGATTCGCAAAAAAAAAACACTCTAACTACAAAAAGGGCGTGTCTAGGGCACATCTAGATATGCACTAGTCACTGCACATCAAAGTGACTCAATCAAATATGAAAGAAAAAAGAAAAGAAAAGAAAAACCCCGCACGAATCTTCTTCACGTAAAATCAATGACAATGAGATTCAGATGTGCAATACTTAGAGCACACCTAAATGTGCTTTAACAAGACCGTTACAAAAAGCCTATTTCTACCGACAACTTTAGCTAACTGCTTTCAGATTGATCTAGTACGTTAACTTTTTTGTAAGATCCGTACATAGGATGATAGGAATAGCAAATAGGCTCCCTGATTTTGTGCACGAAAATGAAAGTAACGAGGAGACGTACGTGTATATAGCCCAGCTCAGCCATCCACATCACGTAAAGTGTTATGTTACGATAGCCTTGTTGTATCCGTGTCCGTCTAGGTTTCCTTATTCGATCGGACTCCCAGGTCGATGCTGACTGCTGAGATATATATATACGTGGTGTGCACGTGTGTGCGCCGCCCAAAGGAAGCAATCGGATATACAGAGCATACAGAGCCAGATGGAGCAGGCGGACCATGGCGACCTGGCGGCGCTCCTGCCGGAGGACGTGCTCGCCGACGTGCTCCGTCGCGTGCCGGCGCCGCGCTGGCTCGCCATATCGCGCAGCGTCTGCAAGGCGTGGCGAGCCATCATCGACGGCGAGGGCCTCCTGCGCACAGAGCTCCCGTTTACCGGCTTCTTCATCACCTTCGCGGAGCTCTGTTTGCCCGAGTTCTTGGCCCGCCCCTTGTCGCCCCTGGGTCGGCCAGCAATCAGTGGCAAGCTCGATTTCCTACCCACACCCATTAAAGTGAGCTCCGGTGGGTGGAGGACGTACAGCTTGGACGGCGACTACCAAATCCAAGATCACTGCAATGGACTCCTCTTGCTCGACGATTACGTGGTTAACCCGGCCACCCGATGCTGGAACGCTCTGCCCTCGTGCCCGCACAATCATACTAGGGACGGGGGAATGGTCCGTGGTATTTTAACCCATGATTATTCTCTGGCCTTTGATCCCAAGGTGTCAGCCCACTACCAGGTGTTTGAGATCCCTTATTTGTGTCGGGGTAAAGATGAGACTGACCCTTTGGAGGAGACATCCGAATGGCCTCCATCTCCATATATGTTGCATGTATTCTCTTCAAGGAGAGGCTGTTGGGAGGAGAGGCTGTTTGTTCGAGAAGGGGATCCCGCGGGAACACTTGCAAAGGCGCGTGTGTTCTTTGAGGGCCAACAAAACTCGGTCTATTGGCGTGGATCCCTTTACGTGCATTGTCAAAGTGATTTTGTTATGAGGTACATACCTAGACCAGTTCATTAATAATCTCCTTGATTTTGGTGTTCAGTTTTTTCCTAATGAAAGCATTATCCACACCTCTGAATTTCAAAAATTTCTTGCCAATGATTTGTTTTTTTTTTTGCAGAATATCTTTGTCTGAAGATAAATACAATGTGATTAAGCCACCAATGGGTGTTGGAGATACCAATTATATAGGATTATCGGAGAAAGGAGTATACTTTGCGTCATTTGTTAAGAATCACATTCGGGTTTGCATCCTGAATGAATCATCTAATCAGTTAGAGTGGATATTAAAGCATGACTACGACCTTAAGCCCATCCAAATGTTTGATCGCCAAGTTCATGGACCCTGGATCTTAGAAGACATTAACTATGGAATCTTNACATATGTATTCCAAAATTTTCTTGCCAATGATTTGATTTTGCAGAATATCTTTGTCTGAAGATAAGTACAATGTGATTAAGCCACCAATGGGTGTTGGAGATACCAATTATATAGGATTATCGGAGAAAGGAGTATACTTTGCGTCATTTGTTAAGAATCACATTCGGGTTTGCATCCTGAATGAATCATCTAATCAGTTAGAGTGGATATTAAAGCACGACTACGACCTTAAGCCCATCCAAATGTTTGATCGCCAAGTTCATGGACCCTGGATCTTAGAAGACATTAACTATGGAATCTTTCGTTCTCATCTTCCAAATATCAACAAGGAAGAAGTAATCCAGGAGAAATTTGAATGGAACTCCGACGATGATGATTCCCCTGAGAATGACGACATGGTTGAAGTGCACCGTCGCCGTCCATATTTTGAAATCGAGATACTTGGATTTCACCCATACAAAGAGATTCTATTTTTGAGTAGGTCAGAGACCTTCAAACTAAAAGCAATGGCGTTCGCCTATCATTTGAATAGCTTCAAGATTGAAAGTTTAGGAAGCATATACCCAAGTTGTCACAAATATTTCGACTCTGGCCTTGCTAATGAAGCTCGGGAGATCGAATCTTTTCCATACACACCATGTTGTTGGATCGAAGAGATCCCAGAAAGAGTAAATTAATCTAGATGCTCCGTCTCAAACATGTAGTATATATGTTTTTATTTATTTATTTGGATCGTTTTTGGTTCTGACACTGGAGCTATAAATCATTCTTTAATTATTATTACTGTCAATTTTGTTATCAAGTAGCTCGGGGTTTCTACGTTTGAATCCCGCAAGTGGATTTGGATCTCACGGTTCTAGCTTCTGAGAGATCTCACTCAAGTGCGTAGTCTCTAAGCAGAAATTTTCGGATCTATCTATGCTCACAACCAGGAGCAGCAGGGATTTTACCTGCCGCCAGCTGCATCTGCAATCTTATTTGCAGGTTCATGCGTGGGGCGATTGGACATCGCATCTGAACAACATGAACATTAATTTGGGGCACACTTGCAGCATCATTACTCAATACTATCTCAAAGAACAGGGAATATCATCTTGTCTTGCTGACAAGATCTGTTTCAGAACCCCAAAAATGAATTATAATTAAGGTGTGTCTAGTTCTGGGAAGCATATTCAGCACTTCATTCCTTATGCTAGCCTAATCCCCTGTTTCAGGGCGTCCTGGATGCCTCTTCTACCGTTTCAGAGCCGGTACGGCCACCATCTAGCCGTAGCTATCACGGCATTAGTCCGGCCCACCAACCCCGTTGTGGTGTGACTTTTTGGGTGGCCTCGGCCTGCAACTCTGGCCCTGCCTTGCCGCCCTCGCCACCGGACGGTGTCGCCCGAGGCCATCCCATCCCTCCTCGCATCTCACTCATGAGCTTCTTTACCTCCTCATCTCTATGTCTCCTCTGTATAATGGATGGATGAATGGTACATGGATGTGTTGCTAATGAATAGATGGATGAATGTTGCCAGAGATTTGCTAGATGGATGGATGAATGGTGCATTTTTTTTGCTACTGTCTAGTAGCTTGCTAGCATGGATGGATGGATGGTGCATTTTTTTGCTGCTGTCATTGGTACTAGCCATCTTGCTGGATAATGAATGGTGCATATGCTGATATTTTTTTCGCTAGTAGCTTGCTTGCTGATGAATGGTGCATATTTTTTTGCTACTGTCAATGGTAGTAGATTGCAAGATGGATGGCTCAACAGTGCATAGGTTTATTTTTTTCCAAAATTCTTAAAAGCAAAGCTTTGCTGTTTAGTCTTCCTGAGCAAACACCATCGCGAGCCGTCGGATCAAAATCCGGCGCTCGCGCTCGCGTCCAGGTGTTGCCTGGTCCGAACCGCTCCCGTCGCATGGGTCCCGCCACTAACCCCACTCCCACCGCACCCCTTCCCCAACCCACTCCACCGAACGGCTCACATTTTGAAAACTGCCGAGCTCTCCCCATCTCTCGCTGTCGTTTCTCTCCTCCTCTCTCACCAAGTTCTCCAACCAATCCACCTCTCGCCGGCGCGATTCGGTGTGATTCTCCTTTGCGAATCCGCGGCAGGGCTGTATTCGAGGTAGGAGGAGGCGAGGGAGGCGTCGGAGGGCAGCATCTGTGGCTGCAGGCTGCAGAAATCATCGCATCTGCGGCTGCATGTTGCGGATGCAGCGGCTGACATCGGCGGCGTGGTGAGCTGTGGAGGGAAGAGAAGGCTAGGGATGCGCGGTGGTGGTTTCGCTGTAGCGGCGACGCGACCTTCAGCAACCACCGCTCGACTGTCCAGTTCGCGACGCGGTAAGCACGCCCCGCTTTCTCGATTTTGCTTTATGCGGTAGGAATTGCTAGATGCGCTCGTCGTTGATATCCCCCCTCTCAAGTGCGTGATGCGGCAAGGCGTTCTGGGTCGTCGTTTTTCTCACTTTGTGATGCGGTTAGGGTTGGGGATCTGGGGATCTGGGGATGCAGCATCTTCTGCGTGCGATAGAGATGATGGCGAGGTTGAAGAGACTCCGTTGCATAGTTTTCCCCCAATTAAGGATGAGTTGCCAGGATTTACAGGCTTTTTTGCATGTAGGTTGTATGGTAGTTGCCAGTTTTGCAATCGGAAACTGCTTTTCCGTCCATGTTCTTAGTTTCTGCAGCCTTGTGAAATATGTGACCCTTGATATAGGCATCTGGATATATTGTTGCATCTGTTTTCTTTTCTGATATGAGTTATGTATATGTTGTTGTGCATCGGAAGCTATTTTTGACTGGGTTATGCCTGGATTTTGTATGTGAGTTTGCCAATATCTGTTTGATGATATCAAAAAGTCATCTAGATCTGCTGTTTAACGACAACACATTCATCAGTTTTGCCAATGTTGATCTGGGTATATATCCCTCAGACGATTGTCGATTTTGTTATTTTTTAGGCGCACATTGGAAGGCGATTTGCCTGGTTTTTTTGGTTTACTTGCCATGTTGTTGTATGTGAGTTGTCAGTATATATGTGATGATATACAGAAACTCATCTGAATGCATTTTTTTTCCTTTTTAGTGCAGTAGGAACTAATGGATGGACCTAGCAAAAAGGGCATTCAAAGAGATCATCATGCAGTTAACTGTGATGCTGACCCCTCGCATGCGATTGAAGATGATCAAGAGGTGTGCCCGAAACAAGATTCAATAAACATATTGTCAATTTAGATTTTCGCTTTTNGAGATCTCACTCAAGTGCGTAGTCTCTAAGCAGAAATTTTCGGATCTATCTATGCTCACAACCAGGAGCAGCAGGGATTTTACCTGCCGCCAGCTGCATCTGCAATCTTATTTGCAGGTTCATGCGTGGGGCGATTGGACATCGCATCTGAACAACATGAACATTAATTTGGGGCACACTTGCAGCATCATTACTCAATACTATCTCAAAGAACAGGGAATATCATCTTGTCTTGCTGACAAGATCTGTTTCAGAACCCCAAAAATGAATTATAATTAAGGTGTGTCTAGTTCTGGGAAGCATATTCAGCACTTCATTCCTTATGCTAGCCTAATCCCCTGTTTCAGGGCGTCCTGGATGCCTCTTCTACCGTTTCAGAGCCGGTACGGCCACCATCTAGCCGTAGCTATCACGGCATTAGTCCGGCCCACCAACCCCGTTGTGGTGTGACTTTTTGGGTGGCCTCGGCCTGCAACTCTGGCCCCGCCTTGCCGCCCTCGCCACCGGACGGTGTCGCCCGAGGCCATCCCATCCCTCCTCGCATCTCACTCATGAGCTTCTTTACCTCCTCATCTCTATGTCTCCTCTGTATAATGGATGGATGAATGGTACATGGATGTGTTGCTAATGAATAGATGGATGAATGTTGCCAGAGATTTGCTAGATGGATGGATGAATGGTGCATTTTTTTTGCTACTGTCTAGTAGCTTGCTAGCATGGATGGATGGATGGTGCATTTTTTTGCTGCTGTCATTGGTACTAGCCATCTTGCTGGATAATGAATGGTGCATATGCTGATATTTTTTTCGCTAGTAGCTTGCTTGCTGATGAATGGTGCATATTTTTTTGCTACTGTCAATGGTAGTAGATTGCAAGATGGATGGCTCAACAGTGCATAGGTTTATTTTTTTCCAAAATTCTTAAAAGCAAAGCTTTGCTGTTTAGTCTTCCTGAGCAAACACCATCGCGAGCCGTCGGATCAAAATCCGGCGCTCGCGCTCGCGTCCAGGTGTTGCCTGGTCCGAACCGCTCCCGTCGCATGGGTCCCGCCACTAACCCCACTCCCACCGCACCCCTTCCCCAACCCACTCCACCGAACGGCTCACATTTTGAAAACTGCCGAGCTCTCCCCATCTCTCGCTGTCGTTTCTCTCCTCCTCTCTCACCAAGTTCTCCAACCAATCCACCTCTCGCCGGCGCGATTCGGTGTGATTCTCCTTTGCGAATCCGCGGCAGGGCTGTATTCGAGGTAGGAGGAGGCGAGGGAGGCGTCGGAGGGCAGCATCTGTGGCTGCAGGCTGCAGAAATCATCGCATCTGCGGCTGCATGTTGCGGATGCAGCGGCTGACATCGGCGGCGTGGTGAGCTGTGGAGGGAAGAGAAGGCTAGGGATGCGCGGTGGTGGTTTCGCTGTAGCGGCGACGCGACCTTCAGCAACCACCGCTCGACTGTCCAGTTCGCGACGCGGTAAGCACGCCCCGCTTTCTCGATTTTGCTTTATGCGGTAGGAATTGCTAGATGCGCTCGTCGTTGATATCCCCCCTCTCAAGTGCGTGATGCGGCAAGGCGTTCTGGGTCGTCGTTTTTCTCACTTTGTGATGCGGTTAGGGTTGGGGATCTGGGGATCTGGGGATGCAGCATCTTCTGCGTGCGATAGAGATGATGGCGAGGTTGAAGAGACTCCGTTGCATAGTTTTCCCCCAATTAAGGATGAGTTGCCAGGATTTACAGGCTTTTTTGCATGTAGGTTGTATGGTAGTTGCCAGTTTTGCAATCGGAAACTGCTTTTCCGTCCATGTTCTTAGTTTCTGCAGCCTTGTGAAATATGTGACCCTTGATATAGGCATCTGGATATATTGTTGCATCTGTTTTCTTTTCTGATATGAGTTATGTATATGTTGTTGTGCATCGGAAGCTATTTTTGACTGGGTTATGCCTGGATTTTGTATGTGAGTTTGCCAATATCTGTTTGATGATATCAAAAAGTCATCTAGATCTGCTGTTTAACGACAACACATTCATCAGTTTTGCCAATGTTGATCTGGGTATATATCCCTCAGACGATTGTCGATTTTGTTATTTTTTAGGCGCACATTGGAAGGCGATTTGCCTGGTTTTTTTGGTTTACTTGCCATGTTGTTGTATGTGAGTTGTCAGTATATATGTGATGATATACAGAAACTCATCTGAATGCATTTTTTTTCCTTTTTAGTGCAGTAGGAACTAATGGATGGACCTAGCAAAAAGGGCATTCAAAGAGATCATCATGCAGTTAACTGTGATGCTGACCCCTCGCATGCGATTGAAGATGATCAAGAGGTGTGCCCGAAACAAGATTCAATAAACATATTGTCAATTTAGATTTTCGCTTTTCTAAGATCCATTTTTTAACTTGTTTGCGTGTTCTTTTTGCATGTCCAGAGAAGCACACCCTTTATTCGGTACTAGCGTCGGGGAAGAAAGGAGACAACTGCCCGTGGAAAACGTCTGTTGGACATCAATAGCAATCCTAGTGTTTCTACATATGGCGATGGAAATACCGAGGAAGATACTGCTGTGGAGCAAACACCAAAAGCAAAACGTCAAAAGACCGGAGCTAACCAGGTAATACACAGTTGCTCTACTTTTGATGAACACTTTCCCAAGTTCAGCTGTCAAGTTGCTTAACTTTCCACGATACACACATGTTTCATCTGTTGTTGTTTCTTCTAGGATAAGATAAACAGGGCTTCACCTGCAAGGCTTTTCAAGCTTAATAAACATCTTGTACCTATTCAAAAGGGGGTTATCATTGATAGAGAGTTTGGAGGTTTATTGGACATTGCAGCGAGCAGCATGCCCGGAGATATCAGCCAATGGATAATGAAGCACTATGAACCCGAGATGTCGCAGATTGTTATACCAGATAGGGGGAAGATCCCAGTAGATGCAGCTAGTGTCCACATGATATGGGGGCTGCCTAACAAGGGGAGGAAGGTGTGCTACGAGATTCGTCCTGAAATCACAAAGGAGTTCTACAGGATCTACAACATCCAAGGCATTCGTCCTGAATGCGCCAACTCTCACTGCATGGTGTAAAATGATCCAACATATGGGTGGAGCCCATGATGATGACTTCCTACGTGCTTGGTTAGCCGTTGCATTTTCTTGTTTCCTTGCACCATCAACCAGTCTTAGCATTTCACCAAAGAGCTTCCCGGCTCTGATGGATGTCAATGGTATTCAAGACACAAACATTTGTCAGTTTGTGGTCGACCAACTGAAGGCTGCGTTGACATCGTCCCGCGGAAAGAAAAATGTTGTTTTCTGCTGTGTGTTTCACCTTGTAGTAACTTGAACCATAAGCTAGCATTTTTGTAATCACTTTTTCACATGTTTTACTATATGAATGGCAACTGAATTTTTTCTTGTTTTTTGCATGCAGCTCTTGTATCTGGACTCATTGGATGTTGACGAACCAATTCCTAGCTTAGTTCCAAGAGTATCAATTTGGAATTCAGATTTAATTGCCAAGGTTTTGAAGAAGGCCAGGAAGGGCCCAGGTGAATATGGCAGGCTGCGGGTAAATCGCTTTTCTCTTCTTTTTTTAATGTGCACACTTTTTTGTATTTCATGGTCAGGCAACTATATTTAAGATACTAGCAATTCTCTATCACCAGCCAAGCAACTTTGATATTTTTTTAAAGACATAAACTGCAAAAGGTTTCTTGTAGGCAACTCCCCCAATACTCTAGTGGTAACCAGTTGGGTTAGTTTGTAAATTGTACCATTACACAACTCAAATAGTCAACATTTTGTAAGTCACACACATAATATTTTTTAGGAACTAAATATTTCAGTGTATTCCTAGTTCATTCCCAATTATAGACAACAAATAAGCTTACATGGGTATTTAAGTCCTAACCTTATAGAGTAGTACTACGCTTTTTGTTGCCTAGATAATGTGTTTTAGCTACCAGATGTATTTGGGTTTACAGACAAGTGTCCTACTTCAGTTTGTAGCAAGTCTCTGAATGTTTTTGAGCAAGTTTCATACATCCTGTTTTTATCATCTGTTTTTTTGTCTTTGATAGGTGTGAATACATTATTTCGAGTTTTCCCTCATCTTTTTTTTTCATACAAACAGTTGAAGACAGAGTTTTCACGCTGTGCGGATGAAAGCATCTTTGGCAGCATGGATCACGTTAGTAAATTTGTTGCAGCAAGACTCCCTGAGTCGTATGATAAAACAGTAAGTCAAATCACTTTGATTACTACTTTTTCATCTCTAGGCATTTTGTAACTTGACAGATCTAATTCATTATTTCTGTTTGTTCAAATATATTATGCTCAAAAACTGTTTTATGTTTGCCTGTTTTTATTACTCATCTTTTATCATTCTTTGTCCTTTTATGTGTCTGCATGGTTTATTATTGGACACAGTTGTTTATTGTGTCTATTTAGTCACCTGTTATGTATATTGTAGTTTTTTTCTTATTTTCCTTTTTATATCTTTACATTTTTTAAATACGTAAGGCATATAAATGTGGGCAATTGCATTTTCTATATTATCTAATATGTTCTTTCTTTTTTGTGGTTTTCTTTTTTCATTTTTGCAGAAACAAGTGAAGTTGACATCACTGGTACACGAAATGTGCTCTGAAATGTCACATCTATTGGGAAAGTTTTTTTTTGAGAAGCATCTATTGGGAAAGTTTGTTCAAGGCATTGGAAGGATTGACGAAGATGAAGCTGGGGCAACGAGTACTGAACCAACCGGCATGGGAACAAGTAAGCAACAATCCAGGAAAAGACAGAGACAATCTTCCCCTGAACCCGATTCCCTTCCAAGTGTCAAAGAGTCATACCAAACAGATGATGACGACATCGATGAAGATGGAAGGTCAAACGAGGGAAATGATGATGGAGGGGATCACGGTGATGGAAGTGATAGTGATGGCGACTCAAACGATGGTGACGGCGATGAAATGGTAGACAACGGGCTTAATGCGAATGAGGATGAAATTATTGGAGATAGTGCGAAAGAAGCAACCGCTGACAAGGGGTCAGAACTGGAGTGTGAGAAGGAGCATGAAGAGAAGGAGGAAGAAGAGAAGGAAGATGATGAAGAGAAGGAGTGTGAGAAGGAAGATGAAGAGAAGGAGGAAGAAGAGAAGGAAGACGATGAAGAGAAGGAGGATGATGAAGATGATGAGGATGATGAGGATGACAAAGATAGCAAGGATGATGGGAAGGGTGACGGCAAGGACGATGAGGACATGAACGGAGGTCACAACACTGACTCCGGTGGTGGCAACGGGGGTAAGGAGGATGCAGTAGCTGACAATATAGACAACGAAGATGATGACGGGACTCCACTTCAGTACATTATTCAGAAGAAGAGGGACAATCAAGTCAAAGGTCTAGATGAGGATTGCAACATTTCTATCAGAGATTTAGTGATGATGGAGTTGAAAAAAGAGTTACCAATGCCACACATCCCCAAGTTTGAAGTGAAAACATTTCTTGACGAGCCATCACTTGCATGGGAAGCAAATAGTCTTTTTCTAGAGCTGGTCAGTTGTTTGGAAATGAAAGTGGTGTTCACATCAGACTTGCAGGATGTGTGTCCAGAGGCTATTCGTTCAAAATTGATGCAGGTAACTAGACTACATGTCAAGGTTGGTGCAAAGAAAGTCAAAAGTAGGCGAATGCAGCTTCCACCACTGCCAGCAAAGAAGAAAAAGAATGCAAGTTTCATCCTAGAGCCGACGGTGGTCACAATAATAGTAGAGGAGCTGCAAGAAATGCATGCAAAGAAAAAGCAGCAAGGGCAGGTAGCCATTCCAAGGAAGTCAGCTATGAAGAAGATCGGTCAAGTTGCCAAGGAACAGGGGGCAATTGCCCCAAAGCGGCAGCCAACATGTGAACCAATCATAGAAGGAAGAGTTGTGTCAGCAAGGGCAGTGTGGCAGCAGTGTTTGGGGGTCGATTCAAGATGCCAGGCAACCAATGTTCAAAATCATGCAGCCCAGGACATAAATGAGGCAAGTCATGTAGTCCCCAAGGCAAGTCACAGTAAACAGAGTCAAACAGTTGAGGAGCAAGTTCCTGAGAAAGAAAAGGCAACTGCCAACAAAAACCAGGCAAGTTGTGAACCAAGCAAAACAACAGTAGTTGTGTCAGCAGGGGCAGTGTCGCAGCAGCCTTTGGTTTTCGATTCAAGATGTCAGGCAACACTTGATAAAGAACAGACAAATCAGATTAAAATGAGGCAAGTCAAGCCCTTCAGAAGGCAAGTCACATTAAACAGAGCCAAGCAACTGAGGAGCAAGTAGGACATGGAACCATGAAGAGGCAGTCAGCTTCAATGGATATTAGTCAAGTTCAGGAGTCAAATGTCCAGCGGACTGCAAAGGAAGATGATAGGTCTGAAAATGTTAACTGTCTTTTGGATAGAAAAACAAGAACCAAGGAAGTTCAAGCGGATCTGAAGAAACTCAAATAGTTCCTAAGGCATCTGTCTCAGTACAACCGCCAGTAAAAGCGAAACAGGCTGCCCAACTATTCGGAAGCACAACAAACTAGGAGGTTTCGAGGCAACCACTAGGTGATTTGAGTGGGCGACAGCAATCATGTTTTCGAGGGACTCAGTCAGTGAAGGTATCATCACAGTATGTGGAAGAGGAAAAGAATGCAGTTCAAAATGACGTTAGCATAAGAAAGAGGAGGGAAGCAAGTCCAGAGACAAAACTGCTAATAGCTAAGGGTAAATTGTTTGTATATGCAACAGAAGTTGCTCAAGTCACTAGCACTCACGCTGACCAAATAAACCTGTTTGATGAAATGAAGGAGAACCGTCTGCCCCTTCAATTCTACCGAAACTCTACCACTGCATTGGAAGTAAATGTGTTAGATATAAACGAGCTCTTCGCAAGGTGCACTGATCCAGCAAAGCAGAATGTTCAAAGCAGGCATTGTGATAGGGAGCTACCTGTGCAAGATGCACCAAAGTTTGAAGGCTCACGAAGAGAAAACTTTTATAAAGAATACTGTCCAACCCCTTCATTTGATCTTGGCATAGATAATCCTGCAAGTAGAGTAGTAGAAGANAAGAGGCAGTCAGCTTCAATGGATATTAGTCAAGTTCAGGAGTCAAATGTCCAGCGGACTGCAAAGGAAGATGATAGGTCTGAAAATGTTAACTGTCTTTTGGATAGAAAAACAAGAACCAAGGAAGTTCAAGCGGATCTGAAGAAACTCAAATAGTTCCTAAGGCATCTGTCTCAGTACAACCGCCAGTAAAAGCGAAACAGGCTGCCCAACTATTCGGAAGCACAACAAACTAGGAGGTTTCGAGGCAACCACTAGGTGATTTGAGTGGGCGACAGCAATCATGTTTTCGAGGGACTCAGTCAGTGAAGGTATCATCACAGTATGTGGAAGAGGAAAAGAATGCAGTTCAAAATGACGTTAGCATAAGAAAGAGGAGGGAAGCAAGTCCAGAGACAAAACTGCTAATAGCTAAGGGTAAATTGTTTGTATATGCAACAGAAGTTGCTCAAGTCACTAGCACTCACGCTGACCAAATAAACCTGTTTGATGAAATGAAGGAGAACCGTCTGCCCCTTCAATTCTACCGAAACTCTACCACTGCATTGGAAGTAAATGTGTTAGATATAAACGAGCTCTTCGCAAGGTGCACTGATCCAGCAAAGCAGAATGTTCAAAGCAGGCATTGTGATAGGGAGCTACCTGTGCAAGATGCACCAAAGTTTGAAGGCTCACGAAGAGAAAACTTTTATAAAGAATACTGTCCAACCCCTTCATTTGATCTTGGCATAGATAATCCTGCAAGTAGAGTAGTAGAAGAAGAAGGGTGGAAATGCAATGATTTATTTGTTTCTGAACACCGCAATGTAAAAGAAACTTCGGGAGTATGGGAAGATATCATAGAAATTGATGACGATGACTTTGAATGGGACATTGGAGCCATTGATGAAGTTTGTGCACAAGATGAACAAAAGGCAAGGGGGCATGTTGTAGGCTGTGCAGAAGCAGGAGCTGATCAATGTATGTACAACACACCAGAAAAAATGCACAAGCAAGAAGAATTGCGATCAAACAGCAAGCACTATAGTTGCAGTAGCTCAGGAGAACCGGTTTTACATAAGCATGAGAGAAGGACATCAAGCCTGGACCATGCAAGCGATCTCCATTCATGGACCTTGATGACAAGAAAGCATTTTGTTTTAAAGCTGAAGGCAACAGGCTATATTCGTCGGTTATTTTACATGGAAAATTAAACAAAGAAGAATCACCAGACGAAGATACAAGGTACGATGATGTCTGAACAATTTTTTTTAAAACCTAGGATGCGAAACTTGTTTATGTTCTAACCAGTTTTTTATTTTCCTGGTGTGTAATTTTTAGGAAAGTCACCCAAGTGTACAATGGCAATTTTAATTTGTAGTATAGGCAACTAAATAAAAAATATAATATATGCTAGCAGTAGGAGGTGGGAGGGGGTTTGTTTTGGATTAAGTGGGGAGGTCTTGATCACCAAGAAGATAATGCATTGGCAATCTCATTTTTATATTTTTTTGTTGTTGTTTTATTTTGTGGCCCCATTGTCATCAACTATCTTGGTTACCATGTTACCGTGAGGGAGCTCGCAAATTCAATGAGAAAGGAAGGTTTCCTACTATCTCACGTTGTTCAAATTGGCATTTTGTCTATTATAATGAACTTGCCACCAGACTCGAAGAAGGTGCTTATGCCACTTAAGTTCTCGGTAAGAAAAGGAAAATGTATCATCACTTGCCTATGTAGATTTTCTTTTTATTGCACACATGCCATTCGTTACTTGGATCATTCATTTTTTTGTACACTTCCGGTGAAATCTTTTATCAGACAAGGGTGCAGCAAGTGGACTGCTGGGATAGTAAAGAGATAGCATCGAAATTCAACAAATCCAACCACTTGGACCGTAAAGACATGGTCAGTTTTTTCTTACTCCATCTCCGTTGGTGTGTGCACATTAATTGCATTTTTTACACAACTATTTTTTTTGTAGTAGTTGCCTTACAGGAATGTCATAGTTTGTCCGACAACTTGCTACTTTTTTGATAAACAATTGTGTCCATAAAAAATCATCAACATAAGCTTATTTAGAAGAATACACAAACTTTTTCGTGCACAACGATATAAGTTACAGATATGCATATGAAAGCTGATTTTTTCTGAGTCAAGTTATTTTCGTAGTTGCTTTCTTTTAGCCTCTCAAGTTGCTTGCATAACATCCTTAACGTGCCTGCATGCATGATAGCAGTTGCACACATACAACGGCCTCTACTGTAACTCCAGTAACCAGAACCAACACATTTTTTTCAACTATCTAAAACATTTTTTATGATCAACATTTATGCAGATCATGTTTCCTGTTTTAGAGAACATTGACCCTTCGAAGCCAGTCATAGGGAACCATTATTGGGTTTTCAATGTGAACATAAGAGACCGAAAGTTTGAGGTAGTTGATTCATGGAGGACACTTGAATCCGCATCACTTGATACGTGTGCAAGGGCCATAGTTGCAAGCTTCCGCAGTTTATGGGAACTGTACTACCCCAAGTCACATGTTGTCTTGGACAATTTCGGTCTTGTGAACATTGATGTTCCAAGAAAAAATAATGAGTAAGTACCCATAAGCTCCTACATCTTTTTTCTCACATGTATGAACATGCCAATTAGTCAATATAAATGTTTAACTTAAGACGATCAAAATCGTGAAACATTTTTTTTTGTATAGTGTTGACTGCGGGGTTTATGCTCTTACAATTGCTAATGGATGGGAGGCAAGGAATGTTCCAAGTTTTACACCCGAGCATATCCGAAACATTAGGAAGCAACTGACCATTTCCTGGGTTGACAGCATTCACAACAAGGCTCCAAGGAAAGACGTCCTCAAATTAACATAGGTTAGTTTTACCTCAATGTTTTTTCTATTTAAATCTTTTTTTAATTTGCATGAATTACTCAATTTCTCTGTGTTTTGTTAATAGCCTTAAGAAGTAATTAAAGTTATCTTGTATTATTTTGCAACTTGCAACAAAAGCAGAGAGGGGTTGCTTTTTGCAAGCTGGTCATTATGAGTTAAAAATAATGAAAAATTGGAATTTACTCTTTATTATTATGGTATCTTAGGGTAGTTTGTTGAGACAGAGCATGGATTAGTTGCATAAGCTACACAACACGGGTTAGTTGCGTAGTTTTATCATGCAAATTGCAATAATAGATTTTAGGAGTTGCCTGCCCACAGATCAAATGATATAAGTTTGCCTAATTCTTTTCTGCAAATTGCAAAAATAACTCGCAGAGGAGTTACTTGTAGTTAAAGGAGACAAGCACCTAATTGCCAAAATAAAAACCAGAGGTTGAACTTCAAAAACAACCTTTCTTCCAAAATACATCATAATCATAAAATATTAGATAGATAACAGGTAGGCTAAGGTAACTCATAGACATAAAAGATTAGCAACATCCCATTCATTAACAGCAATCTTGTTTTGTAGAGTGCAGAATTGTGTTCTGTAGAACTACAATAACTGCACTTGTTCTTCCTCTTGGGGTGCAGCTCTAGAGCTGATTGAATCCTCCGTTGCTTCGCTCTTCCTTTTGTTGTCGATTTTGGAGGGTCTCTAGGAATGGTCGGATCTGTCATGGGAGTAGGATAAACAAGATCAGGATCAAGTATAGGAGCACCTTCAGGAATGGTAGGTCCTTTGCCCCTTAACGCAACCCCTAGCTGTACCCAGTCATCACCTGTAGTGTGTGGAGAAGAAACCAACAACAGGACTGCATTTTGTTGGGAAAATGTTGAGCATATTGCATACTGTCCAGAACCACTAGGCGAGTTCAATGTTTGCGGGCCAGTCGATGCTTTTGGCCCACCACTAGTAGCACTTGTGTTTGGCGGCAGATACACAATAGCTGGGGGAGCAGGCGGCATGTGTTGTTGTGCATATCCTCTGGGACTCCTGGGACGTTGTTCAGTCCATGTAGGATGTGTGGCAGGACACATGGTTTCTGGAGCAAGGTCTCTGTTTTGCGGAGTAGGTTCTCTAGGTTGTAGTATGGGGCCTCGGGGTTGAGGAACACCCACCCTTGTTGCTTGCATCCTGGGTGCAGGCGTTCTGGTGCAGGCGGAGGGCGCCAACTTGCTGGCACATGACTGTAGTGTACTGGAGTGGGGCCCTTTTGAAATGGCACAGTCGCTGAAGACACTTGGTCATGCAGAGCAGTGTTCATAGGGTTAGGAACTTGTGTCGTTGCACTTTTTTGATGTGGTGCAGAAGTAGGTTGTTGAGTTCTTGGACCAGGAGGTGGTTGCATAGGCCCATTAGGTTGTGGCGCATGTCGATTAGCATTGTGACTACTTGCCGTAGCGGGATTACTACTTCCTGACGGTACCGAAGAACTAGGCGGGGGTGGAGGCCCACCTGGGTTGCTACTAGATGATGCCGGTGTCTTTTTTTCCTTGACAACTTGAGATTTTTAATTTCTTGCCGTGCTGCACGCATATGTTTCTTTACAATGTCTGTAGCAGCATCAGATGCGCTAGCTCCGCGGGCAAGGTTTGCATGTTTGCAAGCCGAAGCTCTTTCTTTGATTGTTCTAGCAACTCATCGGGCTCATACTCAGGAGCAGGTGGTGCATCAGCTATTGCCAGGGGAGTTCATCTGCGAATGATGTACTTCTCAGGGATTTTATTGACACCCAGTTGCGTGAAAACATTCACAATATGGCAACAAAGCATGCCATCCCTGTCCATTCTGCAACATTCACATCTGTAGTCTTCAGCACTTGGTTCACATGTCATGTAGTAGCTTCTAGATCCATACTTCACAACCCACTCCTGGTTGGGGTAAACTTCATACAAGTTAGAAACATGAGGCCGTACATTGTACTTCCCAATCAACTCAAACACTGTTCTAAACTTAACATACAAGTCCCTTGTGTAGGCATCATAAGCTTGCTTCTCAATTGGGTAAGACGACCATAATTCAGTCTGCAAATGCTCTGTTCTATAGTCTTTGGCACCTTCTCGGACTAGTATGTGTGTTTGAATTTTCTAGTACTGCTTCACGAAGTTCAAGATAGATTTATGTGGGTT
>LR880968.1:17111243-17152695 GCA_904067115.1 Aegilops sharonensis | reverse complement strand
GAGGGAAATTCGCTACTGTCCTACAAACCTGTGCACTTGCAGGCCCAACAACGTCTACAAGAAGAAGGTTGTGTAGTAGACATCAGTGACAAAGAGCTAGTCGTAAATGGTTACGTCGATGCAAGCTTTGACACTGATCCGGACGATTCTAAATCGCAAACCGGATACGTGTTTATATTGAACGGTGGAGCTGTTAGTTGGTGCATTTCTAAACAAAGCGTCGTGGCGGGATCTACGTGTGAAGCAGAGTACACAGCTGCTTCGGAAGCAGCAAATGAAGGAGTCTGGATGAAGGAGTTCATATCCGATCTAGGTGTCATACCTAGTGCATCGGGCCCAATGAAAATCTTTTGTGGCAATACTGGTGCAATTGCCTTGGCAAAGGAATCGAGATTTCACAAGAGAACCAAGCACATCAAGAGACGCTTCAATTCCATCCGGGACCAAGTGCAGGTGAGAGACATAGAGATTTGCAAGATACATACGGATCTGAATGTTGCAAACCCGTTGACTAAGCCTCTTCCACGAGCAAAACATGATCAGCACCAAGGCTCCATGGGTGTTAGAATCATTACTGTGTAATCTAGATTATTGACTCTAGTGCAAGTGGGAGACTGAAGGAAATATGCCCTAGAGGCAATAATAAAGTTATTATTTATTTCCTCATATCATGATAAATGTTTATATTCATGCTAGAATTGTATTAACCAGAAACATAGTACTTGTGTGAATACATAGACAAACATAGTGTCACTAGTACGCCTCTACTTGACTAGATCATTGATCAAAGATGGTTGAGTTTCCTAACCATAGATATGAGTTACCATTTGATCAATGAGATCACATCATTAGAAGAATGATATGATTGACTTGACCCATTCCGTTAGCTTAGCACTTGATCGTTTAGTATGTTGCTATTGCTTTATTCATGACTTATACATGTTCCTATGACTATGAGATTATGTAACTCCCACTTACCGGAGGAACACTTTGTGTGCTACCAAACATCACAACGTAACTGGGTGATTATAAAGGTGCTCTACAGGTGTCTCCGAAGGTACTTGTTGAGTTGACGTATTTCAAGATTAGGAATTGTCACTCTGATTGTCGAAGAGGTATCTCTGGCCCTCTCGGTAATGCACATCACTACAAGCCTTGCAAGCAATGTGACTAATGAGTTAGTCGCGGGATGATGCATTACATAACGAGTAAACAGACTTGCCAGTAACGAGATTGAACTAGGTATTGAGATACCGACGATCGAATCTCGGGAAAGTAACATACCGATTACAAAGGGAACAACGTATGTTGTTATGCGGTTCGACCGATAAAGATCTTCGTAGAATATGTAGGAGCCAATATGGGCATCCAGGTTCCGCTATTGGTTATTGACCAGAGAAGTGTCTCGATCATGTCTACATAGTTCTCGAACCCGTAGGGTCCGCATGCTTAACGTTCGTTGACGATATAGTATTATATGAGTTCTGTATGTTGGTGACCGAATGTTGTTCGGAGTCCCGGATATGATCATGGACATGACGAGGAACTCCGGAATGGTCCAGAGATAAAGATTGATATATGGGATAATAGTGTTTGGTCTCCGGAAGGGTTCTGGAATTCACCGAAAGGGGTTCCCGATGTTTCCCGAAATGTTTGGGTACGAGAACACTTTATATTGGCCAAAGGGGAAAGCCCACAAGGTTTTTGGAAAGCGCAAAAGGGAGTTTTGCGGAGTCCAGGGGCCAGACGCCGGGAATCCTGGCGTCTGGCCCTGGAGTCCGAGAAGGACTCTTGCCTTTTGGGTGAAACCGACTTTGTGGAGGCTTTTACTCCAAGTTTCGACCCCAATGCTCAACATATAAATAGAGGGGCAGGGCTAGCACAAAAGGCACATCAAGAAACACCAAGCCGTGTGCCGGCAACCCCGTCCCCTCTAGTTTATCCTCCGTCATAGTTTCCTTAGTGCTTAGGCGAAGCCCTGTGGAGATTGTTCTTCACCAACACCGTCACCACGCCATCGTGCTGCTGGAACTCATCTACTACTTTGCCCGTCTTACTGGATCGAAAAGGCGAGGACGTCATCGAGCTGAACGTGTGCTGAACGTGGAGGTGCCGTACATTTGGTACTTGATCGGGGCGGATCGTGAAGGTGTACGACTACATCAACCGCGTTGATAAACGCTTCCGCTTAGCGATCTTCAAGGGTATGAAGATACACTCTTCCTTCTTGTTGCTATACATCACCATGATCTTGCGTGTGCGTAGGAATTTTTTTGAAATTACTACGTTACCCAACACAGCGGAAGAGTTAAAATTTTATAAAGACAATGTTGACCCGGCAGATATGATGTCCTTGGAAAATCCGACTATGGAGCATGACCCGGTGATGAAATTTAAATCGGCCGATGACACCAAGCTTGTTGATTTCGTTCCTGGCGACTCATCCATGCAGTTTAGTATTAGTGCTAATCTGGATCCTAAATAGGAAAGCGCGCTCATCGAGTTCATCCGTGAAAACCGGGACATCTTTGCATGGAAACCTTCTGACATGCCGGGTGTACCGAGAGAACTCGCTGAGCTCACTCTCTATATTGATCCTAAATTTAAGACGGTCAAGCAGTTTCTTCGACGGTTTAAGGAGGAGAGGCGTAAGGCCATTGGTGAGGAAGTGGCCCGGCTCTTGGCGGCCAGGTTCATTGTTGAAGTTTTTCATCCAGAGTGGATGGCTAACCCGGTGCTAGTGCTTAAGAAGAACGGCACCTGGCGTATGTGTGTGGACAACACGGATTTAAACAAGGCTTGTCCGGCTGGTCCTTTTGCTCTCCCTCGTATTGATCAAATAATTGATGCTACGGCGGGTTGTGAGCGTTTGAACTTTTCGGACGCTTATTCTGGTTATCATCAGATCAAGATGGCAGTTAAGGACCAGGAGAAGACAGCTTTTATCACTCCTTTTGGAGCCATCTACTATGTGTCTATGCCTTTCGGGCTCAAGATTGCCCAGGCGACTTATCAGCGATGTGTGCAGAACTGTCTTCACAGTCAGATTGGGCGCAACGTTCATGCTTATGTGGACAACATTGTGGTAAAATCCAGAGAGAAGTAAAACCTTGATAGACGATTTGAAGGAAACCTTTGATAGTCTCCGGGTCTACAAGATGATGCTTAACCCGGCCAAGTACGTTTTTGGTGTGCCAGCAGGCAAGCTTTTGGGTTTCCTGGTTTCTAACAGGGGCATTGAGGCTAACCCGGAGAAGATCAAGGCCATCACCTCTCTGGCTAAACCGGCGTGTATCAATGATGTTCAATGTTTGGCGGGTCGTATTGCTGCCTTAAGCCGGTTCATAAGCCGGTTAGGTGAGAAGGCCATACCACTGTATCAGATGATGAAAAAACAGACGATTTTGTCTGGAGTGATGCTGCTAACGAGGCGTTTGAAGGTTTGAAGAGGCAGCTGGCTAAGCCACCATTGACAAGGAGCCATTATTGTTATATGTGGCTGCTAACACACGTGCTGTCAGTGTGGCCAATGTGGTGGAGCACAAGGAGGCTGGCAAAGAATATCCGGTTCAATGACCGGTTTACTACATCAGTGAGGTGCTTATTGAGTCCAAGTAGAGATATCCACATTGGCAGAAGCTTGTTTATGGGGTGTTCATGGCCAGCCGGAAGCTTGAACAATATTTTCTGGGTCATCCCATCACTGTAGTTAGTTCTGCTCCTTTAGGAGATATCATTAAAAATAGAGAAGCCACAGGATGAGTCGCCAAGTGAGCCATTGAGCTTGGGCATCATGGTTTAAAGTATGTGCCACGCACTGCTATCAAGTCTGAAGCACTGGTGGATTTCATAAACGATTGGGCAGAGTTGCAGATGCCCGAAGAGAAGCCGGACAACACATATTCGACTATTCACTTTGATGGGTCCAGACAATTGGAGGGCTCGGGGGCTGGAGTTGTTTTAGCTTCCCCTCGAGGTGACAAATTTTGTTATGTGCTAAGGTTGATGTTTCCTTGTACTAACAATGCAGCTGAGTATGAGGCCTTGCTCCATGGTCTTCTGATAGCTAAAGAGATGATCTTAAGATGGGTGAGGTGCTTCGGCGACTCAGATTTGGTCGCTCAACAAGTCTCAGGCAAGTGGGATTCCATGGATCCCCTCATGGCGGCTTATCGAGGTGAAGTTGACGCTGTTGCTAGGCACTTCAGGGGTTATCAAGTGGAGCACATTGATCGCAGGAAGAATGAGGTGGCTGACGCTTTGAGCCGGCTGGGATCTCAGCGTAAGCCGGTGCCACCGAATACTTTCTTGGATATTCTGCATAATCCTTCTGTTAAGTTACCTATAGAGGAAGACTTGGCTGTTCCTGACCCAGAAGCACAGTTGGTGGCGACTCTTCACATCATCCCAGATTGGACAGTGCCATACCTGGCTTATATGACCCGGGGTGAGTTGCCTGAGGATGAAACCTTGGCTAGGCAGATAACCCGGCGGTCTAAGTCAATGACAATTGCCAATGGCGAGTTGCATCATCGCAGTGTCACTGGGGCGTTTCAGTGTGGTGTCTCTCCTGAGGAAGGTCAAGAGATTCTTCATGAGATTCATGAAGGAGATTGTGGCCATCATGCCGGTTCAAAGTCCCTTGTGGCCAAAGCTTTTCGTCATGGGTTTTATTGGCTGACAGCTCACGCTGATGCAGAGGATCTGGTCAGTAAATGTGACGGTTGTCAGAAATTCTCACGACGAGCTCACGTACCGGCTCAAGAATTGGGGATTATTCCAATTACTTGGCCATTTGCAGTCTGGGGACTTGACATGGTTGGGCCTTTTAAAAGGTCCAAGGATAAAAAGACCTACCTCTTGGTGGTGGTTGACAAATTCACAAAGTGGGTTGAAGCAGAGCCGGTCAGTAAGTGTGACACGGCAACGGCGGTTCAATTCATGAAGAAGGTGATTTTTCGTTTTGGCATTCCCCATTGTATCATAACTGATAATGGCACTAACTTGTCCAAGGGTGCTATGGAGGAGTTTTGTCAACGTGAGCATATCCGGCTTGATGTTTCATCAGTAGCTCACCCCCAATCCAATGGTCAAGCTGAAAGAGCCAATCAGGAAATTTTGAAAGGCATCAAGCCCCGGCTTCTGGTTCCCTTGCAACGGACGTCGGGTTGTTGGGTGGAGGAGCTACCATTAGTGTTATGGAGTATCAATACCACCCCCAACAGATCTATGGGTTACACCCCTTTCTTCATGGTTTATGGAGCAGAGGCGGTTCTTCCTAGTGACATCCGTCATGACTCGCCCTGCGTGGAGGCTTACGTTGAAGCTGATAATGAACAAGTGCGTCAGGATGCACTTGACCTGTTAGATGAAAAGCGTGACTTGGCAGCAGCCCGTTCGGTGATTTACCAACAGGACCTGCACCGTTATCACAGCCGCCGGGTTAAGTCCAGAACCTTTCAAGAAGGTGATTTGGTGCTCCGGCTCATCCAGGATCAAATTGATGCACACAAGTTATCCCCACCTTGGGAAGGGCCCTTTGTGGTCAGCAAGAACTTGAACAATGTGTCATAGTACCTTATCGATGTTTGAGAGCATAAAGACTCATGTAAATTGGAGGAGGAGACCCGCCGGCCGTGGAATATTGCTCATCTTCAGCCTTACTACACTTGAGCCACCGGCTCTTATGATGTACATAATTTTGACAATGTATATATTATGATAAGTAATAAAGCAGGACTTTTGTCCTTTTCATTGTCAAATGATCATATGTTTTCGTCATCATAAATCCAAAGACCAATTGGGGGCTACTGATCGTATTCGAATCATAGCTTAAACCATTTCTTGGTCCGACTTTGATCGTATTCGAATCAGAGTCGTTAAAAAAAATCTCAAGGTCACTAGGGGGCTTCCTGTTCAAACATAGGTCGTATTCGAACCAAAGAGAACATAGCTATCAGTATCCTCTTGATCGGTGCAATGCCAAACCCACTA
This sequence comes from Aegilops sharonensis, assembly GCA_904067115.1. Taxonomy (NCBI): domain Eukaryota; kingdom Viridiplantae; phylum Streptophyta; class Magnoliopsida; order Poales; family Poaceae; genus Aegilops; species Aegilops sharonensis. Next base: position 17,146,701 of record LR880968.1, on the reverse strand, counting down.
GGGGGCTTCTTGATCATATTTGAATCATAGTTTAACCCCTTTTCGAGTCCGACTTTGATCGTATTCGAATCAGAGTCGTTAAAAAAGTCTCAAGGTCATTAGGGGGCTTCCTGTTCAAACATAGATCGTATTTGAACCAAAGAGAACATAGCTGTCGGTACCCTCTTGATCGGCGCAATGCCAAAACCACTAGGGGGCTTTCTGATCGTATTTGAATCCTAGCGTAAACCCCTTTTGGTCCGGCTTACTGATTGTATTCGAATCAGAGGCCTCGTTTTTCTCTCTATTTGGCTTAAGTTTTTATCAACAATGTTTGAGTTTGTCCTGAGACTTTTTTGTTCATATTTGAGGCATATATATGTGGTTTCTATTTAACCTGGCTAAACTTTGGACAATAAGTCGCCAGCATATGATAAACTTCAAACATTTGGAAGTCTTTACTTCTAAAGATTGGGTTATCACCCTTACTTTACAGGTCACATAAACCGGCAGTGAAATTTCAATATCACAGGTATGATATTATCATTATAGTTATGTTTCAAAGATATGATTCATAACCAGGCTTATCTATAATTCCTTTTTACACATCAGTGGTTATATGTGAAATATTATGACCCACCCTGCGGTAAACCGCCAAGGGTTCTTGTGATCTATTTCTGTGTGCAGGATATTTTAAGGACTTTCTTATGCACAAGGAACATAGATGATAAGTATAAACAAAGTTGAACATAAAGGAGGCGGCTTAACAGTGTTGAGCACTAAAAACGTGCAGGATGGCACGACAGATCGAAGTCATTTCCACCCTATTACATGACTCCCCGATTCCAAACGATTCAATTGTTTTTCAGAAGGCTGCTAATATAAGTCGTCCGACGGATCAATTTTCTTGTTGGTCTGATGTTTCCGGGTCAACCCTCTCCGCGTCTTTGTCCTGTCTGGCGTCTTGGAAGGTTGATGATGACCAGCCAATGCCATTCAAAGCTTCAAATTCAGCTTCATCATCAATTAACCCGGTCAGGTCAACTTCAGGGACAAAGGTGTGCTTACAGATTGGAGGGATCAGGCTTGTCACTTTATAAGTCGGGGTTGGCTGCCTTTGATTTACTGCGTTGTAAGCCGGATGATACTTGGTGAGGTCTGTCTCATTAGCAATCATGCTGGCCATAGGCCGTATCTCCTTCACGCAAGCAGCAAAGTCCGTCTGTTCAAATGGAATGCCATCTTCCTTAAGGCTGGGGTACCCAATGACGATGTCGGCCGGGTCTAATTCCGGCAGCCATGCTTTGGCCCGGCTTAAGGAAGATACGGCTCCGGCTCTCGCAGATGACCGATTTAATTCATTAAACCGCTGGGGCAGCACAGAAAGCTTCTTCAGCACATCAACCAGGAGTGTGGGGGCTTCATTTGACAGGGAAACTGTGGCCAAGGCATGCTAAGCTCCAGTGTAAAGTTGTTCCACGAGCGTGTAAACCGATTTCAGCTTCACCAGCATGTCCTGGTTGAGGTTGGTGCTCCTGGGTCCTGCATAGCAACAACAGGTGAGTTAACAACAATTCATATGATCACCAGAAAGATTCAATACTTGATGCTTGTAGGGCGGCTTACCAAAGATTGCCGAGACCATCTGAGACACATGGCGTTCTAAGCCGGACAATTCAGTGGTCACCTCTTCAAGAGCCGCCTCTGCTTTCTCAGCTCGATGGGTTAAGGCAATTTTTTCTTCAGCCGAGTCCTTCTTCTCAACTTCAAAGTCGACCCTCAGTTTTTCATGTTCGGACACGCTGAATTCAATTTGGAGTTTGCTCTTTGAGTCTCCGTCTCTTGAAGCTCCAAGCGGTTCTTCAATTCAGACAACTCTAAGTGAAGTTGAGCAGTGGTAGTCTGCACATGTACCGGATCAAAATCATAAATATTAGTACACAATATTAAGTCCCAAGCCTTTTGCAAGCAACAACACTTGGCACTTGGGGGCTAATATCTACCAAAAGTTTTGTCTAAAGTGGCGGCTTATGAGAGTACAAGTCCCAAGCTCTTTGCAAGCAACAATACTTGGCACTTGGGGGCTAATGCATATTGCTGTTCAAAGTCACACAAGTACTATCTTCTACACAAGCATGTGAAGGACCGGCTCATTCATGCTGAGTAAACCGGCCCTTGGGGGCTATGGATTAAGCCGGATTTTAAGGTTTTACCAAATGATATTACTAATGCTCAAAAATTTGTTCTAAGTCTACAGCATATTCATCATAAGCAGTAGACTTGGGGGCTGGCATATTAAGGTTAATTCAATGAAAGGAAGAATTTATACCTCAAATTTATAGTGCATTTGCTTTACCATGTCAACTTTAAGATCACGGGTGCTATGCACTTCGCTAACATAACCAGAGAAAACTTCGCCAATGCTCAAGTGAGTATAGTCAGCAGTGTCAAATCTGACTTTACGGCGGTCAATATGTTCCTCCTTGGCAGAACACTTGACCAGCATAGTAGGTCTCCCCGGCTCAGTATAGCCGGTCTTGGTAATTTCCACATCAACATCTTGTGGGTCAGCTGACTTAGCCGGGGTTGAAGCTTCAGGATTTACAGAGCCGTCGGCAGTTTGATCGACAGGCGGGTCAGCAGTCATGGTTGGCATGTCGTGAACCGGCTCAAGTGGCGGCTCAGGAACAGAGGCCTCAGGCGCTGGGGGCTGAAGCTCCGGCTCATTGACGGTCGGTTCTATGGCCGGTTTGTTTTTCTTCACCCTCTTACTGGGTTTTGCTTTTCCACTACATAAAATCAATGAGGTCAAAAAATACAGATATAAAGGTTTGCAAGGAGTGCAGGATAAGTAAATCATCATTACCCTGGAGCGGTCTTAAAAGCCGGCATGTTGGACTAAATTGAGTTGGCGGAAGAATGTGAACTTTCCTGATAATTTGAATCAGAAGAGTTGAGCGGTTGACGAGTGAGACCCACCAAAGGATAAAAAGAATTTAAGTCGGAGGTGACCTCATTTCAGCGCTTCCTTGGCGTATTTGGTAAGCCGGAGGAGAGTTCCGCATCCTTGCTGGTCCGGGTCTGCCTCCGGCTCTCATGAATCTGTCACTTCAAAAGAAAGTGAGGATCCTGGTAAGCTAAGGGATGTGAACATCTTACTTTCTGGGTTACTCTTCGGACTTTTTGTCTTGGCAACGGCTCTGAGTCGGAGGAAATAATAGTTACCTCTTCATCCACCCACTGACTCATTCCCCTGTCATCCTGATGATAATCAGTATCAATAAGGTGGTTAAAAAATGAGCCAAGAGAGTCAATGGCTACCGCCGACTCAGAGGAGTCCTCCAGTTGAAGCAGGTCAGAAGCGCTGGGCTTCTTTCCTCTTTTCTTTGCGGAGGATTTCCTGGTGGCTTTCTTGGCCTTTCTGGCTCTCTTTGCAGCTTCATGGTCATATGGTTTCTTCCAAAAATCATCGTCGGCCTATGGAAATCAGCAACGGTTTGAGTTAAGACAAAATATCAAAGATAAAGTTAAGATAGCTAAGTTTGGCGGCTTACCCCTGGAGCCGGGTTAGCTTTGCAGAAAGGGCTTAGGCCCACCTTGCCACAGTCTGGTAGGCTCTCATTCAAAAGTGACTTTGTCATATCATTGATAAGATCCTCAGGTAAATCATCAGGGCTGTGGCGCAGTGGATCATTTTTCTCACCAGTATAGGTACACATTAAATCGGGGCGGCGGCTTAGCGGGATGATCCGCTAGGCAACCCAAACCCGAACCAAGTCAATGCCATTTAAGCCGTTCCCCAAAAGAGCCTTGATTTAGGCCATGGTAGGGCAAACTTCTGGCGTTCAGCAACTGATAACTTGTTTGGAAGAGGATGATTGGACTCAAGGCACAGGGCGCGGAAGCTGGGCAGAGGATTCTCATCTGCCGGAGAAGTGTCTTGGAGTAGAACCATGTCTGGTTCTAGTCTTTGGGGTGACTCGGCGGTTGCGCATAAGGAAAAATGGCGTCTCTCAGTCGTTGAATTGAGACCCCACCCAGTTCTAAACTTGGTCCGTTGGAATATTCATTCTGGCGATTCAAGTAGAATAATTCCCTGAAAAGTTCTAAGCCGGGTTCTTCTCCAAGGTACACCTCACAGAACACTTGAAAGTTGCAGATGTTAGACACGGAGTTGGGTCCGATGTCTTGAGGACGGAGCTCGAAAAAGTGCAAAACGTCTCTGAAGAACTTAGAGCCGGGTGGTGAAAAGCCCCGATTCATGTGATCAGTGAAGACAATAACTTCCGCTACTTTGGTCTGCGGTTTCTCCTCTGCCAGGTTAGGAGGACGATAAGACATGACATCATTTTTAGGCAGATATCCAGTGTTCACAAAGTCGTCAAGAGTACTATCTGTGACAATGGATTTAACCCAATTGCAAGAAGTGGTTGTTTTGGGCGGCACTGTGAAGGAAGCCTAAAAAAGAGTAAGATTACCGGTTCAATTTTAAGCCGGAGGAAGAAATATTAAAAGCACATATTCAGACTGACGGCTTATAAAGGGGCCTAATGGTATATGGCTAATTACGTCAAATTATTTAAACCGCCACGAGCAGTCAGATTATTTAAGCCACCATGAGCAGTTGGATATTGAGCATTATCGTTAAAAGCTGTTGGTATGAGCCGCCATGGCTCGGAGGATCTATCAAAATGCAGATTTTTGGCTAAGTATCACACAAACAAGTTTCGCAGATTGCGATCATTATTTTGGATCAGCGGATGTTCCGGAAAAGGAAATAAATCTAGACCTAAAAAACCAGTGCAGATGAGTTCCTGAGGTCCAAGGGGATCTTTTCTTCAAAGAAAGGGGCTTGCTAGTATTGAAAGTAAAGGCAAAAACAACTACCGCATAAGTTCTGTGTCGTTTTGGATCAAAAAAGCTCACGGGGCAGGCATTAAAGAAGAACTACGATGAACTTTGTAGAACACATGCGAACTCCGAAACCCTAATGCGGATCTGGGGTGCGTGAAAACAAGTACTTATCGATGCAAATCTTCAGCGGAGGGATGCCGCCGTGCTCTGTTCGATTCAGGGTGATGCAACGGCCTGGGAAAAAAGACGACGGTGCGCTCTGCGGTGGCGGCGGAGCTTGAGCGGCAGAGGTCGCGAGAGGAAGAAGAAGCTGGAAAGGGGGAGAATGAGGAAAAGCCAGCTGTGGCTATTTATAAGGAAGGCCTCATAAGTGGGTGCGAAAATCGAGGAGACCAAAAGATAGTTATCCAGCTGTTCAAGCGCCTCGATTCTCGGGACAGATATTAAGATAAGGATCTGTTGAGATGTGTTGGACAAAGTGTGAATTAATGACAGGTGACGTCGTGGCAGGTTATCACAGATCCAGAAGATAACGTCATGGCTGGTTATAGATTCTCGCACAGATGAAGAGCAGAAGATTTTATATTAAGTGTTGAAGATTGACATGAACTAGTTCAAATCAATCTGGTGCCTACTGTTGGGTATATAACTATTAGGTATGACCTGCCCAGGAGGGGCTGGGTTATACCTTAGGCGATTCATAAGATGAAGCCCGCGATGACACTCGAAGATGGCAGTTCAGTTAAAGTCCCAAGGACCAAAGGCGGCTTAAGGCCCGTAAATATAAACCGACATATGTATATGACTTGTATTGTAAGACAGGAATAGATAGTCACCGAGCCGGACATTGTTTATGAGCCGGCCGGGACTCTGTGAGCCGCTGGGCGTCGACCTCTGTATATAAAGGGACGACCCGGCGGCGGTTCAGGACAAGTAACATCAGATCGAGAACGAGGTCAAGCGGATTTCGCTCCCTGGTAATCGAGACATAAACAATACCACCTCAAACTGGATTAGGCCTTTACCTTCACCACAGGGGGCCAAACCAGAATAAACTCCCGTGTCCTTTGGCCCATTTTAACCCCTTTAAGCTTCCTAGTTGCGATGGCTCCACAACTAAGTCCTTTTGCTAGGACATCTACCGCGACCTTTCTTTGATAGGAAGTTATACGGTGTCCTTGTTGAATTCGCGTCCGTCTAAGGTTTCCTTCGACTGGACTCCGTGCTCAATGCTGAGATGTAGTGTGCACTGCCCAGAAGATTGATCCAGAGCCTAGCTACTTTGCAACGGAAGTGATCTAGCAAAACTGTATATAAAGAGGCAGATGGAACAGGAGGACCACGACGACCTAGCGGCGCTCCTGCTGGAGGACGTGCTCACCGACGTGCTCCGTTACATGGCGCCGCCACACTGGCTCGCCAGGTCGTGCTTTGTCTGCAAGGCATGGAGGGCCATAATTCACGGCGAGAGCCTCCTGCACACAGAGCTCGCATTCAGCGGCATCTTCATCACCTTCATGGATCTCTTCGTGCCCGAGTTCTTCTCCCAGCCCCCATCGCCGCGTCGGCCAGCTATCAGCGGCAAGCTTGATTTCCTACCAACAACCTTTAAAGTTTGCCCCGATGAGTGGATCTTGGAAAGCGAGTACTACATCGAGGATCACTAGATTGGACTCATCTTGCTCGATGGCTACGTGGTTAACCCTAGGACGCGACACACTAGGATCCTCTACCCCCACCTCCGGCCAACGATGGTACGGGGATCCTATCCAACTCAAACAGTGTCTCGCCTTTGATCCCAGGGTTTCGTCCCATTACCATGTGTTGTCGATCCCCTATTTGAATGGCTACTGGAGATCTGCAAAATTTGACCTGTTAGAGAAGGCATCCAAATGGCCGACATCTCCGTATATCCTGCATGTATTCTCCTCAAGGACACGCCGTTGGGATGAGAGATCTTTTGTTCGAGAAGGGGATGCCGAAGGGACAGTTGCCAATGCACGTGCACATTTGAGGCGAGTTTGCTCAGTCTACTGGCGAGGATCACTTTACGTGCTTTCCAAATATAATTTCATTACGAGGTACCTACACCGTTTGATTAATAATTGATCCTAGCGCTCACATTTGCCCTAATGAAATCATCATTTTAGTCTTCTCAATTCATAGTTTCATGGCAATGATTTCATTTTGCAGAATATCTTTGTTTGAGGATATGTATAGTGTGATTAATCCATCAATGGGTATTGGACTGACCAGTTATACAAGATTATCAGGAAAAGGAGTGTATTGTGCATCATTTGTTAAGAACAATCACAGTCTGGTTTGCACCCTCAGTGAATCATGTGGTCAGTTTGAGTGGATATTAAAGCACAATTATGAACTTATGCCCGTGCAAATGTTTGATTGTCAAGTTCATGGACCCTGGATCTTAGAAGACATTAACTATAACATCTTTCAGTCTCATCTTCCAGTTATCGACAAGGAAGAAGTAACTCCAGAGAAACTTGAATGGAACACCGATGATGATGATATTTCTGACAACATAGACAGGATTGAACAGAGCCATCATTCATCTTTTGAAATCGAGATACTGATTTCACCCACACAAAGAGATTCTCTTTTTGAGTAGGTCGAAGACCTTTAAATTAAATGCAACGGCGTTTGCCTATCATTTGAATAGCTTCAGGGTTGAAAGTATAGGTCGCATATACCCAGCAGGTTACGAACATTTCGACTCCGACCTTATTACTGCATGTCGGGAGATCGAATCTTTTCCATACACGTCATGTTGTTGGATCGAAGAGATCCCAGAAAGAGTAATTAATATATCTAGATGCTCCATCTCAAACTTGATCATATATATGTTGTTTCTTGTATGGATTGCTTTCAGTTGTGACACTGGAGCTGTAACTTATTCTTCAATTATTATTACTGTCGATTTTTGTTGTCAAGTACTAGTTCGCTAGATTCTTTTTTTGAAATGAACCACGCAAGTGGGTTTTGATCTATTGCTTGTAGATTCTGAGAGATCTCACTCACGCGTGTGGCCTTCTAAGCAGGAATTTTGGATATATGCTCACGTCCAGGAGCTGCACGGATTTTACCTGCCGCTAGCTGCATCTGCAATCTGATTTGCAGGTTCATGCGTGAGGCGATTCACATTGCATCTGAACAACATGAACATTAATTTGGAGCACACCTGCAACAACATTACTCGATACTATCTCAAAGATCAGCAAATATCAAAAGTATATATGTGTTGCTGATAAGTTCTGTTTCACACCCCAAAAAAATGCATTATGATTAAGGTTTCTATTTCCCTTGTTTAGGTCTTACTGGATGGCCTCTTCCACCATTGCTAGCCGGTCCGCCTTGTACGGTTGCACAGCTATGGTACGCCATGATATCTCTCTTCAATGTGGTCAGCAGGTGCCCGACCGGTAATTTGGGTTCGGTTTGTGGGGCAGTTGCCTCCCTTCCAGTGGCATTGCGACTCATGTGGCAAGAAGAGCAGAGTCGTGGCAAGCCCATCGTCATTGACTGTTTGACGGGTCCTTGAGCATTAAGTCGGAGCTGTAGTGCTACACAGCGATGCGCTGACAACGATGGGTAGGTCTAGCTATGTTGGTGCAAGGCATCACTACAAAAAAAGACACATCCGTGATATTTTGGGCCGAACGAAAAAAATTTCTGTCATACTTATGACACTTCTATAATGATAATTGTGACAAAACCCGGTATCATCACAGATGTGGTGGGCTCCTACTTCTATGACAAAAAATCATGACAGAAAATAGGCTTTTCGTCCTGGGCGGGCCGGAGACGCAGCTGCATGACATTCTTTGGGTCGTCCATGACGGAAAAAAACGTGGTAGAAGCGAGGGCGAGTAAAATTTCGGGGAGTTCCTGGTTACGGTGGGTGGTCGGGGGCCAAGCGATGCGCATTTCTCTCGTACACGTACGCACGTGTGTGCGAGGCGTTGGGCTGTAACTGAACCCGAGCGAGGCATTGGGCTCTAACTGAACCCGAGCGATTGAACTAGCTACGTTACTGAACCCGAGTGATTCCTTTGCTACTTCTGCTAACTGAAGCGATCGATGCTTCCTCTGGATGAACAGTGAGCGTTTGCTGGGGGGTTTGAATGAACAGTGAGCATTGGGGGGTGGGGGGGCTGGATGAACAGTGAGCGGTGGGGGTGGATGAACAGGACCCCGTGGTGTTGCCTCTTGATGAACAGGACCCTGATCGATCGAGCCGGTTGGGGCTGGATGAACAGGACCCCGTGGAGGGTTGGATGAACAGTAGATGGTGGAGGGGTGGATGAACAGTAGCCCGTGGAGGGGTGGTTGAACAGGAGCCCGTGGAGAGGGGTGGTTAAACAGTAGCTGGTGGAGTAGCGCGCGGTGGAGGCTGGATGAACAGGAGCCCGTGGATGAACAGTCGCATGTGGAGGCTGGAGGAGGTCGACGGTGGATGAACAGTTGCCCGTGGAGGCTGGAGGAAGTCGCCGGTGGAGATGAATAGTATCACGTGGAGTCCCGTTTTGCGGTACGCCACACCCTCCCGATGAACAGGACCCTCGTTTCGACCGTCGCGCTCCAACACAAGTTTGTTTCCTCCGTTTTGCGGTACGCCACACCCCTCCCGATCAACAGGACCCCGTTTCGACCATAGGAGGTCCAACACAAGACCGTTTCCTTCGTTTTGCGGTACGCCAGACCCCTCCCGATGAACAAGATCCCATTTCGAACGTGGCTGGTCGAACACAAGGTCGTTTCCTCCTTGTGCGTTACGCCCGGCCTCGTTTCCATCGCCTGTTCCGTCCAAGCCGGTTCCCACGCGTTCTGTTGCCTCCCGATGAATACGACGCATTCCGTTGCCTCCCGATGAACACGACGCGTTCCCTTGCCTCCCCATGAACACGACGATGACGCAATTTCTCCGTTCCGACCCAGCCATGTACACGAGCCCTGGCCGTACGTATGCGCAAGTAGGCGTTCGAGACCCCGCCCGTATGTATGTACGTGGCCGTATTTTCTTTCTTGCACACTGGCCGTTGTACGTACGTGTAGATGCTACATGCGTGCCTCTACTACGATACGTGCGCGATTCTACATCGACTAGTATGTACGTACATGTTCACGACCAGAATGACAACGCTACGTACGCTTCGACCAGGTGGGTCCCGGCTGTCAGGTACTTCCTTGCATGCGAAGATGTAGATGGTGGGTCGCAGTAGTCAAGGGGGAAATCATTTTTTTTTGCCCGGACGCACTTCCTTGCGTGAGAAGATGTAGCTGGTGGGTTCCAGCAGTCAGGAGGGAAACGTTTTTTTCGTGAAATACAGTGGCCCGTCCGTGGGTCCCTGCTGTCAGGTGGAGGAATCATTATTTTCCGCGAAATATGGAGGCACTTCCTTGCTGCGTCCGTGGACCCAACTGTCAGCCTCTCCAGTACAGTCCACGTCTGATGGAGGTCGTTCTTTGACCACGTTGACCACGACGCACCAAGAGCACCAGGGCGGTGGACGATGTCGAGGCCTAGGAAGGGGATAACACGGAGCTGGGGAAGACGCGGCAGTGGAATCCCGCGAGAAAGGAGTACGAGGGTTCACTGGTTCGGCTGCGGTGTGAGGCTGCCGTCGCCGCAAGGCCTATCCAGCAGTGGGAATAGTAGGGGCGGTGAGGCCACCACGGCAGCACAGCCGGCCACGGGAGGCAGGAGCACGCGGCACGACCGGCGCTGCTTTGGGCGGCTGGAGCAAGAAGAACAGAGGTTGAAGAAGCACTACGGCCGTTGGATGGACATTGTACGGTCACTGTATCTAGAATCGTTTATATTGACTAAGTTGACAAAGCCCTTACACTACAAGGATCCGGGTCTATTGCAACAAAATTGTTCGTCACAATAGATGCCGATTTGTGGCGATAAGTACTTATTGCCATGAAACAACATTCGTTCGCAGCCGTTGCGACTGGACGCATGGTAATAGGTTATTGCCACAAAAAAGCAATTGTGGCGATAAAGTGTGCTATTGCAACAACCATGTGGGAAGTCGCGACATGTTTTCCTGTGGCAACACTCATTTGATGCCACAATTTGCTTTGTGGAAATAGCTTTAATGCAACATGTAACGAATCATGACGACTGATAGCTCGTGGCGATAGACATTTGTGACAATAACCTATGCCAACCACGCTCATTTCGTGGTGCATAATGTTCCGTTGAAATAGTCAATTGTGGCAATAAACTATGGCAACAATCCTTGTTTTCATGGCATTAAGCATTTTGCCACGACCGCTACACTTGTGGCATTAAGTTATGGCCACAAATATTCCTATCGTCGTAACAGGAAATTGCAACATACTAGTTTTGGCGGTGATAAATAGGTATCACAATGGGTGAAATGTTTGTAGCGAGAAACTATTGCAACAATTTAATTTTTCGTGGTGCTAACATGTGGCAACCAAAAGTGGGTTGTGGCAATAGCCTATTGCAACCTGAAAAAAAATACAGGCATTCAATTACAATATTCAAAACCATACATATAATATGTAGATTCATAAAATTCATAATTTTCATAGCAAATATCCATCAAATGTAATTTAGCCATTCTAATTAAATGCCAAGACTAAATTGTCCGTGATCTAGAGTCCAGTCGAGCTAGTTCTTTGGATCCTGCAATCAAGAAATCAAAAAAAATTCTAGTTAATGAGACCAACATAACATACGCCATACAATTATTCCAGCCCCATTGTTAAAAAGAATTATCGCCAGACTAACTGGAATAATCATTGTCTGCAAGCATGTAACTGAGGGATCAGAACAGTTTTACAAGTGTAAATATCTAAAGCATAAGCACAAGTACATGTACTAAAATCTTCCACTATTGATTTAAGTTGTGGCTCAATCTATAGTTTCAGTTAAGTTCATGTCCCTAGCTAGCACATATCCATTTTTTAAGTTGTGACTCGATGCAGCAACCATGCATGGTGAAAGGGAAGAAGCAGCTAGCTAATTATGAAGGCCAATGACATGCTCACTTGAAAGTGGACCATGAGTTTCAGTTTCTTTGTTTTCAACATCTTATACGTGCTTTGTCCTAAAAACGGAAAGAACAATTATAGGTGCGACATCAATATCGACACTATAAAAGATAAAACAGGAATAACACGATCCAATGCATGAATAATCCCAGCTGATGTAGAAGCATGCGAGTGCACATCGTTGAATAACTATAGAATAACCAAAAGTCAGTGTACTCACATAAACATCCTGGGACTCGCTGTTAGACCATGTTCCATTCTTCGTGTGGGTGAGTTCCCATAGAGCAATACAATCTGGCTCTTCTTCAGTTTAGTTTCTCTGCAAGTAATATAGCAATGAGATGCTTGAAACATGAAACCATAGTTAGCAGCGAGGCATACCTTTTCAAAACTTAGTTGCGAGTAAGATTTTGATCCAATTCTTTGTTTTGTCTTGTGTTTCTTACGACTATCAGTGTTCTTTTGGTTGCGTTCTTATCAATTCATCGAAACCAGATATAACCAGACAAAAAAGCAATTTCATCTTAACACATAGTAGACAAAGAGTGATCTAGAGATAACCTAAAATTTTGAGTCAGTGCCAAAGTACTCAATCATCCATTCCCACTCTTCTGGTAGTAAATCTTCCACCAGATTAGCCAATCTAGTTGCATCTGTTTTGTATGCCTTGTAAGTGGAGCTTAGAGTTGATCGCCAGCCTCTATATTGCTCTTCCGCAATTTTGAGAACTTTATCTTCTATTTCTGGTGTATCTTCTAGGTCCCATCTGTCCTGTAAAGCATACAACAAATGAATATACATAAGCAGTGCATTATCCATGATGAAATGAGATAACACATGTGAAAAAGGTTGTATGCACTATGCTATCAGCAACAATGAGTCGATGGATGGTAGGGTGAATGTCCAACCACGTCCTCACTCCAATGAGCAGTCTTGAAGGTTTAGTAACTTAACCCATACCAGGATTTTATGCATTATAACAAACTAGTTAGCTTGCACGTGCAACACACGTATAGCCTTTTGAAGAAATTTTGGTCTCACTGCTCAAAAATAGATTCTTCAAAGCCCTTCCAAGTGTTTTATCATGCAATGTAAGGGCAATGCTCCCTGCTACGAATTAAAGAGGACACAAATTTGCAAACCAAATAATCATCACAAGTTTTCAGTGAATATAATTAAGCATTTTGCTAGAAAACATGGAAGCGGAAAAGGGCAAATACAAGAATTCTTGACCTTTCTATTCCCACATACATAGTTAATATCCATTGTTTGTGTGTGAAAACAAAGTACGAAGCATGGCAAGTACCTCATAGATGGGTGTGTTCTTTTACTCCGTTAAGAATAACATTAAGCTAGCGAACATGTTCTTCCCAATTCTTGGAGCTCCAGTTAAAAGCATTCTCAGAAAAAAAAAACTTTATTAAAGGTTCAGAGCTATTGAATCAACATTGAACCAAAAATATCTTAAGCTACAAATATGTATCTAGAATATTCTATAAAGAAAAGTCCATAGCAGATTGAAAATGCATCTTGCAGACTGGCATAGAACAAATTACCTTTGGTGCCTTTCCACCAAGGCGAGTAGAACACTACTCAAGTTCCTTCCTTGCATCATCACATCCTTTGACATTTTTAAATGTCATAACATTCTGCATACAAAGGGATAATGCTGAATATACATATGTTTACTCACTTTTCTGCACTGAACAATTGTACAATCTAATTTACGATTGTTGTTAGTACCATCTAAGATCTAAGTAAGATGTACAACACATATGATTGTTATTAGTAGTATCTATTTTATGACGTGCGTTAAAATCAAGCAATTGCACCGTAGTAGTGGCGCTACACTTTCCCCTCGATATGGTTGCGAACCTGTGATGTTAACATTGAGAACCAAACTGATTTGATAACTTAAAAAAAAGGTCAGGGAATGTAAAGGTCAATTATTATACTGGAATAATTAACCTTGGGACCAATCCCTCTATTATTATTATGTTGTTGTTGCTTCTACAACAACTACTAATACATATGGTCTAAAATGTTGTGAAATGCATATTTCTGTCAAGCGTTAGTCTCACCAATTCAAGGCTGTGAATGAATTGCTTTCAATCTAAAAGCTAAATCAACGCAAAGCTTCCCAGTACAAAAAATAGTAAATTATCACAATCCACCTTGAGCCCGGAAATGTAGAATTGGTTAAAGAAAATCAAGTAAGATTAAGTAGGTGTGTGCAATCCGAATTAAGAGATGTTACCATAGGTGTAATCCAGAGCTAATACTTAATCAGAAATAATTCCAATGGAATCCCTTGTTAACCTACCCAAGCTGCCTCCGCACGGCCACTCTGTAACTCTTCAAGATATCACCGCCACGATGCGCTAGCTTTGCTTCCTTTCGGAGGATTCAAGAACAGATTCACATACATCTCTCATAATTTTAAGTGCAGCTGGCTTATCAGTCACATTATTAAAGCCTAACTTCTCAATGAGCTGCTACAAAGACAAGACGCCAGCAATAGCAAATATTCTTCATACCATTGTTGCTTCACAAATAAAAGAAAAATTGTTAGTTTTTCGTTTGATTAGTACTCATACACATACATTTGCGGAATTATGTAGAGCAGATGTGAATACTAACCATACTTTAAGATCGCAGGCAAAAGCATTTCGCGGCTGGCTCGTCAAAACGCTACGGCCGCTATATAGCGGGCGATTGCGGCCGCTATGCCATTTAGCGGAAACAGTACATATATATATATATATATATATATATATATATGTTTGTCTGAAAAAACAGAGGATTTTCAGCAGAAAGCAGAGGATTTTCAGTATAAATTCGAAGATATGTTGAAAATCTAAGCTACAGCCTAGAACTTACAAGTCGTGCAATCCCAAGAGCCTGCCATGTTCTGTTGCTTGTATTGAATCAACAACTAAAGAAGATCAGAGGAATCCTGTACCTCCTGGAGATGTACTGGGAGTGTGAGTTGGAACCGTGTGAAACTGAGATACCATTGTGCAATGCGGACTCGTCGGCGTTGTCCTGCATAGGCCCTTGTCGTGTGAAGTACTGAAGCTGCCTTGCGTTTGCGTGGTCGCAGCAGTACAGGGTGCGGCTGCTGCCTGGAGCCCTGGTCGCCGTCTTGCGCCTAGCCGTCTTGCTGCATCCGACTTCCGGCGAATCAGCCGCCGGCCCGCCGAGTGCATCTGGGAAGAACCGCGCAGCCGCCGCAGCTGAGAAAGGAACGGGGAGAGCGCTGCATTAGGTTTCCTGGCACTCTATCGGGGCAAATTTGGGCCTGGCTCTTCTTAGGCCTCTGTTTCGGCCCGTCCCAGCGAAATTGCGGCGAGCACAAAGGGGTTTCGCGTCGTTTTGCGCAGCGATCGCGTGATTAGCTGCAGATCGCGTTTTTTCACGTCGCGGGGGAGGAGAGGGAGGAGGGCGAGATTGAGGACGACGACTCCTCCGCGGCGGCACCGCGCGGTGCGCTGGGCAACCGCCGCACCAGCTGGACGACGCTAGGATTTCTGGATGTTCTACAATGGGAGGAGATCGGGAGAAAGAACAACCTGAAACGATCTCCGTGTAGTTAACTCCGGTGTGGTTCGCTATGTTAACACCGTCAGCACCGAGGAACCACGGACGAGAGCTCAGATCCAATCGCCCGTGAAGACGCCGTGTGATTTGCTTTCGAATAGTAAATCGTGGTTCGTGGGTAGTTAGGAAGGGCCTTAGCGGCAAGGATAAATAGACTATTTTTTGGTGGGAAGACAAAATATTGACGCAAACTACAGTAAACCAAAATTATGTGGTGGGAGAGTTATTCTTTTTGGAGGGAATGCTTAGAATAATGAATTAAATTGAAAAAATAATATTTCAAAGCAATATGAGATATATATATATATGCTGCTATATCATCTCACGACTGTCATCTTCCCTCCGAACTAGATCGGGAGATTCACGATGAAATCGTCCCACGGCCGTCATCTTCCCTAAGTCCGGCGATAGGCGCTGTGTGGGAAGCTCGCATCCATGGCCGGTGCAGAGGCTCAAGCTCGCGGGCGAAGGTCGGGAAGAGGGACAACAAAATTGCTTGGTCAGCACCGAGGTTGGAGAAAGCGGGTGACGGGAGCCATGGCCGACCAGGAGCGGCGTGCAAGGTCAGAGGGGCGGTTCGCCAGCCGGGGCTTGCCGCCCGGGTCAGGACGGCCCAAGCTGCAGCCTGGTAGGGGTGGCCGTCGCGAGGCAGTAGGGGTCGCGGTCGTTGCTAGCGCGTTGTCGCTGGACGACCCGATTGTAGGTACAACCCGGTTTGCACTACAATTTCAAAAATCATTTCAGCAAAGCAGCAAAAACTTGGCCAGTTTTGAACTATAACTCACAAAAACCTCATGCGGCCCTCGCTTTAAAACTATTAGGTTATACTCTTGCCTTGGAACACAAGTACAAATGGGATGGGTTGATGAGACGGTCGATCTATGTTAGTCTCGATCTCACATTTTGATCTTGAGATGCGGTGATCTCAACATCTTTCATCTTACCGGACAGTCCGTACGTGGAGGGTTCCTCCGCGCCCAAGTAGGTCCAACATAATCATGCCATATTTGTTTCAACGAAAACCATAAAGATTCAACTGTGTAAATTAACAACCAAACCAATTTTGTTTTGAGATCTTATATGTTAGGAATGTGTTGTTTCATCATGGATCTACAATTGTGTATCTTTGTTTACTCCCTAGGTTCCATGACAAAATTGAAACTCAGGATATATGTCAAATATTTGTGCCCTTGCCCGTCAGATCTGTCCTGCATCGATCCACGCATGAGGGCGCGAAGGAGCCTTGCCGCCGCCGCCGCCGCCGCTAGCCAGGCTTCACCAGGTCACGCTCTCTGGCAGAGACAGGGGAGGAGAGGAGCGGACGGCAGGGCGCTGGGAGGTGTTTAGGGATCCCTCCCGTCACCGTCCGCAGCTCGCCCCACCTCGTGCTTGGGACCACAGATCTGGGAAGATCGCCGCGGCTACCAAGACCCAGCACACCCCATCACCGGAGGCCACATCCGCGTCACCCACCTCCCAACGTAGCCACTAGGAAGCCAGATCGCGCCGCCGCGGCCCTCCGCACCGCGATGCCCTTGTCCGTCAGATCCATCCCGCATCGGATCCACATGCGAGGGGGCGAAGGAGCCCTGCCGCCGCCGTCCTTGTTGGAATATTATGGTTTAGTTGCTATATCTAGTTCTACTAGTATAATTGATGCTACTATTGTAGTTTAATTTAAAAAATCATCAAATTTGAAAACAGTTCTTTGAATTTGAAAAAAAGTTAATCAATTTGAAAAAGTTCATTCGTTTCAAAAAAGTTCATCAAATTTGAAAAAAAAATCATTGATTTTTTTAAAAAGATCACAAATTAGACAAAAAATTCATCAATTTTGAAAGAAGGTTCACGAATTTGAGTAAACTAGTCATCAACCCGTGCATCAAGACGGGCTAGAGAGTTGTCTATCTTAACATTATTGTGCAATTTCATATTCTTTTTGCATGTGGTAATAACTGGGACGACGACCTATTACTTTTTTAAGATCAAACATGCTTTTCTAACGTGGGTTCTTTTTTAGGTGAAATCGTAGGCGTTGAGGACTCTTTAATGAAATATGTTTTTTTTTCATCACAAAGGAAGGCACATGGATTTTGTGTAAGTTGAAACATAACGTGGTTCCTCAGGACTCTTACAAGTACATGTTGTTCTTTCTTTCTTGCAAATAATGTACGTGTCTATTGTGTTTATAAAAAAATGTTTTCTTTTAGTATTTGCATACATCAATTTTGATGTGTTTCTGTGTTGCAATAAATGAAAAAAAAAATCATGGCATGTTTCTAGTGATTCATTTATGTTACCAGTTTTAATGTTCATTACCGTCATCATTGATCGTAGGGTTTTTGGCATCCAGAATTAAAGAAATTGCGACGCCACATTCGTGTCCTCCGATGGTGCCTCTGTTAGCTTCGCGCTATGATCGGACGGAGTGAGATTTTTTATATAACTTTCTTTTAATATCCGAGTGCAATGTTTTGTGTTATTTGGCCTTGTTCCAAACACAAGCATTTTGTGTATATTCTCTAAACAAGACACACACATATCGTACCCAACTCCAAGCTCCGTGCAACACTTCAATTAAATGTGAATTAATAAATTACATGTAACTTTGATCTATTTAAATCGAGTGGATAGACATGGTGGTTCTCTTTATAACATTCATAGCCTCCCAATATTATTAGGGAGCTAAAATAAATTATTTCGTTATTTCAAAATTACCCATAAACACACTTACAATCTATATCCATCTTCTTCAATTTTTTAAAATCCATGATCTATTCTCCATTACTCCAATTCAAGTTGTGGAGCTTTGATATAATGTCAGAGTATTCACGCAAAAAAAAAAGATATAATGTCAGAGTATGCAAATTTTTAGCTCAATCAGAAAAATTTCGAAAGTTGTTTTTGAGGGATGTTTTTTTTTATGGTATTCAGGGCGCAGCAGAAGCAGTCCCAGCAGCTCAAATTGGCCTAACTGGCCGAACGGCCCCGCACCGCCGCCTAGCTAACCCTAGCGCCAGAGGGAGCGTCTGCTGGATCCCCCACTCGCTCCCCTCCGCTCAATCCCCAAGCGAGCACCCGCCGCCGCCAGGGCAGCGCACACCTCCTCCTTTGCACAGCTCAGGCGAGCCGCTGCTTCCCCGCGACACACACAGGAGCACGCGCACCACCTCGCCCGGTCTCGCGGGGGCGAGCCGCTTCCGCGGCGCCGCGACCGGCCCTTCCTTCCATGGTCTCACTCCCTTGCGCACCTTTCTCCTCTGTAGCTGCTCCGGCCGCCGGTGCCCATTGCCATCATCGCATCAGCGACCCCCGTCTCCACAGCAGCACTTCGCCCCTCTCACCTCCTCCGGCCACCGGCGACCTCCATCTCTAGCAGCACTCTGCCCCTTTGCGGCTTCGCGTCGTCAAATTCATTCCATTTACGTCGCTCCTTTCCCACTTTTTGGAGTTTAATTCCTCCTTCGGTCTGTTCTCTTTCCTTCGGTCCCTTCTCTTTGAGGAGGAAATTAATTTCTAATGCGGCTTGTTGATCCTCATGATAACTCTGAAACATTATAAACCGATGAGAATACATGTAACTCCAGTGAGGCGGGACTATACTGGTATTGAAATTTGGAATCAGTGAGCAAGGGGGAGAGACCTATCTGTGTGTGGAGGAGGCAGTCTGGGTCAAGACCCAATAAAGAAGGCCGAATACAGTGCCTGCTGGCCGAGGCCCAACAAACGAAATAATTTTTTTAACTATTATGAACGTACGGAAAGACTGAAAAACTAATAAATGTATGGAGAACTATGAAATCTTCCGTCTTTTAATATTAGGTAATAGAAATAGAATAAATTTTTCGATCACAAAGGGAGAAGGCACGTGGACTTTCTTTTGACAGAAAGAAGGCACATGGACTTATTCTATAGCTTGAAACTGAATCGTGAGCTCACATGGAATTTGTATAGGTTGAAACTGTTTTTTATTAGGGAAACTTAGACGTTGATGACTCTTTGATCTGTGATCTAGGTTTTTTTTCATCACAAATGAAGACACATGGATTTTGAAGCTTAACGTGATTGTTGAGGACTCTAATATATACATCCCGGTTCATCCTTTTGATTGTGCATACGCACGGGGGACGTTATAATTATGAAAATGCCAATTATTAAAGAACATTAACTAAACATAATTTTGCATATGAACTTTATTTTTTTTCTTAGTACCATTTAGGAGAATAATTAAAAATGATTGCATAGCTAAATAGTTAAGGATGTCTTAAGCCATTGAGATGATGGTTGAAAGTACGCAAACATTTTCTTAATTGACTAAAGGATCATGAGAATGAGAAAGAAGAATGCAATAATGGTTTTGTTCAAATATATATATAAAGGACATACACAAACAATGTATAAAAAAATAACATACATCAATTTAGAAAAAAAAAAGTTCCCTAAAGATCTTTGATCAGTGACATGCATCAGGCATCTGTCAAGGTTAGGGATGGTAGAAAAGGTCCTAATATTATATCTTGGGAAGCAAAATCATACTCGCCGGCGTTGTGAAACTAAAAAAGAAAAATAAAAGGAATATTTTCTCCTGGTGCATGTCAGATATTTGACCATATCTGTAAGTGCAAAATATATGAATAACCACTACCACATAAGCCTTCTTTGTGTAACGTCAATCTTGAGAAAAAATTCCTGCAATTTTCTATGTTTGCCAGCAACACAATGATGGAAATACACATGTAGTTTTATAATAAAAATTAAGTAGCACAATAATCACATTAACTTCTCAATAGGTTATTGATGAAAAGCAAAGCAGCAGTAGAAAGGCAAGCTTGTAAAAAATCATGTCCACGGAGTATTGTACAATTTTCATATACATGTGAAACATATTTATGTATATTTAACATTATTTTAATAGATGATTAACATTTTCTTCAAATACATGTTTTGATCACTATTTTTTCATACACACTTTACATTTTTCTTATACATCAAAAATATTTTTTTATACATGTTTAACATTTTTTAAATACATGATTTAATTTTTTTTAAAGTGCGGTGAATACTTTACAAACCTAAATAGGAAAAAGGAAATTGAGAAAAAAAACATATGAGAAAAAATAGAAACAGAAAGTACAAAAAAAAGAATAAAGATATGTAGGACATCATACTTTTGAGTGGGCCGGCCCACAAAACTGCTGCTTGCAGTGAGGCGAGCTTCCGCGGACCTCAATAATAGGTGAACTTCTGCTTCTCCACCAAGGACAGTAGCTTGGTTTTATGGTACTAGATGACCAGCTGCGCCAAATGACGCAGAGACCTGTTTAAAACCATGTTCGTGTGGAAAATAGAACTGAATTTCCTTGGAAGTCTGTTGTTTAGTTGGTGCTTAGATGGATAGAACTGAATTTCTGCGTCAAGACCAACAGTCCTTGCCTTCTGTGTTGAGTACACTGCGTTCGGAAGGCCAAGCTGCTCCATCATAGTGTCTAGAAGCACTTTTCTTGGGATCCCGACTTTTTTCATCGCGGCTGACTGATGACAAAGAGGAAGACACTATAAGTGCAGTGTATTTTTTTTTGCAGGGTACTATAAGTGCAGTGTATGATTCTATATGTGTATGTATGTCTATCAATTTTTGGTGAGATACACAACACTGATGGTAACTGAATGATATGTGTTGGCTCAGTAATTCTGAAGCTGCTAAAAGGTGATAACTAGAGTAGCAGGGGTTTGAGCTTGCTTAAACTGTAGACTATACATGCTTGTACTATTTGTTAGGCACCAGGAAAATAGGGGATTAACAGATATGGCTATGCACCAATTGGTTACTCAGGTGTTTATTAGGAAGCATGCAGAGTCTGAGCAGAGAAGAAACTTCACTTCATTCTATCACCCTTGATACTATAGTATTTATCAAATCAGGTTATGGAAGCATATATGAAGTACCATCAGTCTTTTGTCTGATTTGGACGAAATCACACTGCCTACCTATCACTGCTGCTGTGTATGTGGTACTGAAACTAATGTGAAATAGCTAGGATGAACTTAATACAGATCAGGTTGTGGAAGCAAATATGAAGTACAATCCGACTGTTATCTGATTTTTATGGAATCACACTCCCTACCTATTACTGCTGCTGTGTATGTGGTATCCAAAGTAACCTGAAATAGATGGGATGAACCAAACACTATTCATTTTAGTTATGTCTAACAATCATACTTCTGCCTTTTTCGCGGAACACAAATGAACCAGTATGTCAAGAACCAAACATGTGGTTATGTAACAACAACCATGATTAGTGCATAACAGTATAAACACTGATCAGTACCATGGCTATAAGTAAGTAAACATGCTGGTAAAAAAAGTAAAAAAAAATTACAAAGAAGGTATGACATGCGTAAATATGGAGTTTGATTTACATGGTCGAAGAGGGTCCTCTTCGTCATTTAACTGAACAGAGATTATGGCGAATTACGATTTCAGTTTTGCCTGGCTTAAACTCTTCCTAGTTTAATCTTATACTCCCTCTGTAAAGAAATATAAGAGTGTCTGTTATATTTCTTTACGGAGGGAGTAATATTCAGTATAGGTGATCCAAAAGGAGTAAATTAAATAAAACTCCACATTGTAAAAACATGTGTCAGCCGTACATGGTAGAAAATGTCCTCTTCGCACATCTAGATTGTTTTAAAAAAACTAAAATTAGATTCTATAAACTTGTGGTTTTCTGTTCAACCCAGCTTAAACAGCTCCTAGGCGATCAAAACTGAATGAAACTCTAAACTGAAAAAAAAAACATCGATAAAAAGAGGTCATCTGTAGCCTTGGACCTTTGATTTGGCCCTACCAAGCCATGGCGACTGGTGTGTAGATGTGGAACTTAAGGCGACTGCGGAAAGACCCTGCCCACCCGACAACACCTCATTCCCCTTTCTCCGCTCCCTTCCCATAAGATGCCACCGCCTATATAAGCATAAGCATCTTGCATCATGTAGAGAGATATAATGCACCTTTACATAGTGGAATGCGGAAAATTGGCACACAAAACTGGTAATTGTGCCATGAAATACATATTTGTGCATTCAAGCATCCAGAAATACACAAATGCATCAAAAAAATACACAACTGCAAAAATAAAACTGCATGTGCGTTTGGATAGCTACAGAACATTCCTTGAGATAATTGCAAAAAAAAATATACATATTTGTGCACTCAAGCATTCAGAGATACACAAATGCATCAAAAAAAATACACAAATGCAAAAATAAAACAGCGGGTGCGTTTGGATAGCTATCTCACCTAGCTTAGCTGGGCTAGAATTATCTAGCCCGCTCCAGCAAGAGCCGCTAGAAGCAAGGCTAGTTATTTGGATAATGGCTAATTTTGCTAGTGTGGGAGAGCCAATTCGGCTAGCTTCCATCGGCAAGGTTTTCTTGGCAGTTGAGGGCTAGATTGCTTCCAGAAGCTAGTTTTACTTTGATTACCAAATGGATAACCTTGCATAGCTAAGCTAGAGCTGCCCCATGCCTCACATCCAAACACACCCTTGGTATCTAACTGTCCATGGTCAACACATACAAAATGTACATACATACTGGCAGTCTGCCAAATACAAAAAGAGGAAACGCTAACTAATATGTAGAACACATATGAATGATTATGAGTTGTGAGTCTATGGCTACGTGGAATTTTCTTGAGGGATTCATATAGCTGAAGGGATTAGCTGCCAAAATATAACAAACTGGAGTTCATGGTGTGCAACCAACTTTCAAAAATTCAGAAAATGGCTTCGCGAAGTAAAACCACGCATGTCAAGTCTCCATTGACAGCCACTGTTTGGGAAGAATTAGACTCTGCTATTAGTCAGTAGGTATGGTACACATTCTGTTCATGCTAACAACATANCAAACACACCCTTGGTATCTAACTGTCCATGGTCAACACATACAAAATGTACATACATACTGGCAGTCTGCCAAATACAAAAAGAGGAAACGCTAACTAATATGTAGAACACATATGAATGATTATGAGTTGTGAGTCTATGGCTACGTGGAATTTTCTTGAGGGATTCATATAGCTGAAGGGATTAGCTGCCAAAATATAACAAACTGGAGTTCATGGTGTGCAACCAACTTTCAAAAATTCAGAAAATGGCTTCGCGAAGTAAAACCACGCATGTCAAGTCTCCATTGACAGCCACTGTTTGGGAAGAATTAGACTCTGCTATTAGTCAGTAGGTATGGTACACATTCTGTTCATGCTAACAACATATGCTATTAGACGCTTAAATCACACACCATGTTTCTATTTTCTATATTAAAATAGGAATTGCTACAGCAGAAAAGACACACGCAAATATGTAGCTAAATTACCTCACAAAACTATCAGCAAGGCAGAAGCAAACTGTTGAGTTCCTTCCTGCTCTTGCTTCATTTCCACTCCGGCAAACACTCCCTGCCACTGAAATCTTTGCTGATGTATGCAAAAATTATGCGAATGGGGTTCCATTAAGACAGCCAAATGAGCAATTAGTCCAGTCAACCAAACAAATTTTGGATGGACACTGCTCCATTCAAATGTAACCATGGTATGAATGATCCATCGATCCCGAGCGTGTCAAAGACACATGGGTACTGACCCATTCAAATCCAACCATGGCATGAATTTCATTTTTCGTTTAAAATTCGTTCATCTTTCGTTCTAAATTTCAAATTTTGTTCTGTGCTTTTCGTCCGATTTTTTCCGAGATTTTCCGAAAAAACCGGATTTCGCCCATTTCGCCTTTGACCGGTAAAAATCACAAAACGAAATCCAAAATCTTGATCCCAAGTGTGTCAATGACACCCATTTTCTTATCTCCTACCAGAAAAGAAGCCCGAGTAAACCGCATCAACATATCAACAAGGAATCCACTTCTCCAGAAGCGAAACCATGAACCTACGGGGGTCACAAGAGAGGACTGACCAAAGGAAAAAGACTCCAACAAAGAGAAGGAGCGCGGCGGATGCGGCGGCAACGACACATGAGTTTGCTGGGCCAGGAAATCTTCATCCCATTGATGCTCCCCATCGACACCGGATCCATAGCCTGCAGGGAGGAGTCCGGGTAGTGGCGAAGTGGTAGCTGCGGCGTATCGACCCGCTTCTCCACATGCGCAGCGAGCTGGTCACTGCCCGACGGCGTCCGATGGGGACTGGCAATGTCCCAGCGGCTCCCAGCCGGTGGCACTGGGAAGGCACGAGAGCTGCATCGGCCGCCGTGCATGAAGAAGCGGGCAGAGCTGACGGCGCCAAGATTACCTCCAACATCACCAACTTCTTCAACATATGCCAGACTATCATGGCCTGCAGGTTTCTTGCGCCATCACATATAATACTTTATTCATTAGAACACAACAGCTGACAAGGCTAAGAATTGTCTAAAGTTCAGAAAAAATGGCTGCAAAATAGGAGCAAGCTATATCATTATGAACAATTACACTTCTTTGAGTGATGCATTCTCCTGGGAAGAAACTCCAAAAGAGCAGGATTACAAACTACTCTCATATGCCAAACTAAGTATAAGGTACTAAAACTTACATGGATGACACATGGCAA
Source organism: Aegilops sharonensis (assembly GCA_904067115.1). Lineage (NCBI taxonomy): Eukaryota > Viridiplantae > Streptophyta > Magnoliopsida > Poales > Poaceae > Aegilops > Aegilops sharonensis. Next base: position 17,121,621 of record LR880968.1, on the reverse strand, counting down.
ATAATTTAGGATGGCAGAAAACAAATTGGTTTTACTCGCCTAGTTCCGAAAAAGAATTGAAAGTTCAGTAAATGATTTAGGGCATATTACATTTGAAACAAAACACAAGTAAATTTACGTCACAAAATGCACACACTTGATCGCCCACTACCTATGATAGAGCCAACAGATTTCTATTTGACAGAGTATATATATACTTGTAGAGGATGGGAATCCAACAGGTGCCAGAAACATAGGTTGTAGCAAGGGAAACGAACTATGAGGATAAATAAATGACCAAATTTAGAAGTAAGTACTTCAGGTACCTGTCGGCAACGATATCACCTGGTCTCTGAAATACACATCCTGCTATCCTGCAACCTGTGGCCAGCTTCAGGCTGAAGTCCATCCAACCTCTGCATGGCATACCATATAAGCCTTCAAGATTGACATTTATAAGCCAAAACCAAGATCGATGCCATGATAAAGCTTTCGGACACAAATAGCATACCATATAAGCCTTTCGTGTCGATACCCAATAGAAAACATTTTGCACAAAAACATGGCATCCCTAACTTAAGAACGTGTGACTAATTCTGCTGCGTCTTTGGAGTTTATGATTTTTAATTTCTATATGAGTGGTATAAGTTAAGAGACATCGGCACATTTAATCGTACATTCTCAAGCACCAATAACACCTATTTGAATAGCAGGAAGTTCCACAATGAAATGGACTGGTGCATTATTGCAAGCTAAATGTACGGACGTAGGAAATCATAATTAGTATAAACACAGGCTAAATGTTCAAACAGTGGATGGTTAGTGTCATGGATCAATAAAATAATTACATAAAAATGAATTTTAGTGAATGAGAGATGAATCTTCACTTGAGACTGAAGAAAGAAAATAGGATGAACTCAGACCTGACCTTGCCCTCAAAATAGGTGTGTCGATGGCCTAGCACATAACATACCTCTGAATTAAATCTTCATCTTCATTAGGTAACAACATGGGCTTGAAAGGAAATCAAGTTCTGATTATGCGATAGAAAAATGGCAGCCTGTAACTAAAGCATCATTGGCCAGTTTTTCACCCTCGTAAGAATGGTAATGTTACATGAAAGCAGAAGCAATGTGTACCTAAGATGCAAGACCTTCCTTTTTATGTATTGTAGACGCCACATAAGCTGCATATGTATGATCTATCTGATTAAATTGGATAACACTGTGAGCATCCTACAAAGAAGAATGAATCAAACACCAATTTTAGTCCATCAATATTCAATCTTGTTCGGAACAGGGGTAGCATCTGTAGCTAACAAGATCAACCATCAATGACTTATCCTAACTAAACACGACCAGATAATCAAGCAAAAAAACTGTAATCCAATCTCAGTCAGGGAAAATCAAATCTCACCTCATTCTTCTTCTAGAGAGGTACCTCTGCAACCAGTCACGACATGAACAAGAAGAGGCCGAGTTAGATGACATATATCTACTCATTGTCGCCTGAGCTAACGGGTTGCAACACTTCCGTAGGATCCTTCCTCTCTTCTTCGCCTGATCTGCGAACATCTTGTTCAAAAGGAAAACATAAATCAAGAATCAAAATCAGATTATCAAAGAACCTATGAAATCAAGAAAAAAAAACTGGGGTGGAAGAAGATGGCAGGGCCAAAGAAGTGCAACCCAGATGAGGGATGAGGGACGGCAACCAGGACAAAGAAGAATGAATCAAACACTAATTTTAGTCCGTCAATATTCAATCTTGTTCGGAACAGGGGGTAGCATCTGTAGCTAACAAGATCAACCATCAATGACTTATCCTAACTAAACACGACCAGATAATCAAGCAAAAAAACTGTAATCCAATCTCAGTCAGGGAAAATCAAATCTCACCTCATTCTTCTTCTAGAGAGGTACCTCTGCAACTAGTCACGACATGAACAAGAAGAGGCCGAGTTAGATGACATATATCTGCTCATTGTCGCCTGAGCTAACGGGTTGCAACTCTTCCGTAGGATCCTTCCTCTCTTCTTCGCCTGATCTGCGAACATCTTGTTCAAAAGAAAAACATAAATCAAGAATCAAAATCAGATTATCAAAGAACCAATGAAATCAAGAGAAAAAAACTGGGGTGGAAGAAGATGGCAAGGCCAAAGAAGTGCAACCCAGATGAGGGATGAGGGACGGCAACCAGGGAGCAGCAGTTGGTAGTGATGGCCGGCTCCACTCCACTGCGACGCGAGTGCTGCCTTGCTACACCTTCCCCATGCCTGTCCTCCTCACGCACAGCACCACTGCAGCGCGAGCGCTGCCTTGCTGAGCCTTCCCCATGTCTGTCCTCCTCACGCACAGCAACACCAGATCGATAACATGGGAGTTGGGAGGAGCTATCTTGCAAGCACGAGAGAAAAGGGCGGAGAGATGGTTGGTGGCGTGGCTTGAGGAGAGGCATCAGCAACCACGGGCTAGCAGATGAGGAGAGAAGCGAAGGGGAAGGAGAAGGGTGGCGGAAGAAGGAAGAGGGGAATGAGCGGGGCTTGAGGGAGGAAGGGGATTGGAGGCTAGGGCACCCTGTCCCGCGCCCTCCAGCGCTGCCCCGCGCACGTCTGGCGCTGCTCGCTTCCGCTGCGCCCTTCCGCAGCCGCCGACGCCCGCAGCCGCCGCGACCCGACCACGCCCGCCTCCTTGCACCACGCACCTACGCCTGCCGTTGCCTTCCGCTTCGCCGCTGCGCGCCCACAGCCGCTGCTGCCGCCGGCGCCGCGCAGAGGGGATGGGATGCAGGCGCCACCAGAGGGCGCGGCCGTCACCGTTGTTGAGGGAGTGGAGGGGACGAGGAGCTTGGGAAGGCGGCTGTAGGGGATGGGGAAAAGATTTAGGGTTGGAGACGAGGGAACGGGGATGGAGAAGAAAGCGGACAGGCGCCGGGCTCACCATGGCCTGCGCGTCCCTCGCGCGGTGCGGTGGTTTTTCCCCTGGCGTGGTGCGCTGCTCCCTGGCTGTCTTTTCCCATGCGCGGCGCGATGCGGTGGTGTTTTTCCTCGCGTGGTACCGTGCTCTCGAGGCATTGGTTGCGCCTAGCACCCCTTTCATCCTTTATAAGCTAGATTGCACGGTTGACTGTATCTAGGAGATAATGGTTCGAGTCCCTCTGTGCATGCATGTTTTTTCACTTTTTTCTGCAGATCCCGTATCTCTCCATCCCCTAATTTTTATTCGTTGGATCCTTTACAACCAATTTGCAGGAACGCGCAAGCTCGCGCAGAACAGATCCGGTATAAACATAATGCAAATTTACAGTTAGATAAACTAGATAGTTCACGCCACCTAGCTTGCCGGAGTTCAGACAAACGTACACACAAACTAGATAAACTTCTTGTCGCCGGAGCCGCCGTCTACTCCTTGTCGGAGTCATTGCCATCACCCTCGTCGTCGGAGTCGCTGGGGATGACCTCGGCAGGCAGCAGCTTCCCTCCTTGCTGCGTATCGTGGATGAGCTCGCCGGAGAGCCGGCTGTGGAGCTGGTAGTCCGGTAGCTGCCCAGCTGCATCTCCGGCGTCAGCGGCGGTCCTTGCTGCCCACCACGCCTGCTTTGCCGCGCGCTGCCGCTGGATGGCCGGGCCGAAGAGCCGTCCGTAGCATCGGAAGGACGCCCACCTCGCCGAACAACGGGCAGCCTGCCGCCTTGCCGGGGTCGTAGTTGCGTGGACGATGCCTATCCCGCATCCTCGTCATCGAGTCGGCGGAGGACACCTGCCTCACCAAATGGGCCATATCCGGGACTGGGCTCCGCTGGGGTGGTACTGGGAGGCGCTACCTACCGGGGGGCGCAGGTTGGTGAGGAGCCAGCCTGTCGTTGACCCGAACCTTCTTTGTTAGCGGTTGCGTGGGCCAGTGATGGTCCAGAGGCTCGAGGACCCCACGGAGGTGGTGCGCCACCGTGTCAGTGAGGAGGACGCGCACGTCCATCGCTACTTGTTCGCGTTGGAGCACAGGTTCTCCAATACCTGGCAGGTTCTCCAGGGATCTCACTGGAGCTATGATCCTGTGATGGTTCCTTCTCTGTGGGTGTCCACCGCCCGCGCCGATACCCGTCGTGTGCTAGGGTTTTAGTTGTATTAGTGATGTTATATGTATGATACTATTCGGGATGTATTAGTGATAATATTCGATGATGTACGGACGCATGAGATGATTTACTTTTGCTTATTGAATGCATGCTAATTTGAGTCCTATAAGATATTTTCAAATGTATATCGTGTGTTGCTCAAATAGGATATGTGCTTTCCCAAGTGGCCGGTCATGTTTCCAGGTTACACCTCCGAGTGGCCTATGTTTTGCCGGAGTGTTGATTCATTTCCGTTCCGGCAAATTTCAGGCGCTCGATATATCCTATTTTAGCAAAGCTCATGCCGGATTTTTCCGTGAATTTTGGCATGACTTGTGCCAGCATATTGTGACACTCCAAAAATTGGGATTTGGTTTTTATCAAATTCTTTATTTGATTTGAAGGAGGCTATTTAAAATCTTTCTAAAAAGACCCTCCTTCTCAAAAATTTCTCTTATGACAAATATTTTATTTTGTGTCATCCTCAACCTTGATGTTTGGTATTAAAATATTTTCATTTGGTGTTGACTCATCATAATTAATTTTGGAAATTTTTTCAATTAAAAAGAAATCCTATAGGTTTTGGATTTATTCTTTTTATTCAAACCATTCCCTTTTGCCATGCCTCTTGTTGAAATCTTTCCTCCAAACCACCTCCCTACTTTGGGTCATGTCAAATATCCAATCCCAGCAGGTTCAACCCATTTTTGATTTTTATTCTATTTATTTTATCCTCAAAACAATTTCTGTCTTTTATTTTGGACCTAGGTGATTTGCAAAGGAACCACCAGAGCCCTTTTGAGTTTTGGCTCCAAACAAACTCCCCTGGCTAGTCCTTAGCACCCTCAACCTAGATCCATCAAGATCCACTTGTCCACAGTTCAAAATTTTCAAACTTTGCTTGCTGCAAGTTTGAACCAGATTTGCCAAATTTGGTGAAATTCATCCTTTTCCTTCGCCAAAAATTATGAGATAAATCAGGCAGCCCCCAGGTGCATCGAGAGGTCAACTCACCAAAGATCAACTCCAGAAAGCTTTTCCACATGCCAAAAACATTTCATCAAACACCTGGCGTGCACTGTTTCTATTCAAATTCAGTAAAGTTCAGAGATTCAGTGTTGGGTTCGGTCGACAGCGTCGTTTTCTTCAGAGTCTCGGCGTCAATCTCGCCAGTGCCCACGTTGGCACGATGCTCACTGCTCCTTCTCCTTATCCGGAGCGTCGCACGATCGTTGGACGGGCGCAGATGTCGGTGGCGGCGTGGCACCTCATCGCCGGCAACTTCTGCGGTGGCAGAGCCACCCGTGGCGGCCAGCAGGGACCAGCACCACCTTTCGGCGCCGCCCAGCACCACCCAAGCCACCCGAAGCCTCCGCATGGCTGTCCACTTGCCTGTGCACGCTGCGGCACCGTCGCCGTGGCCTTAGCAGCGCAGAGCGTGCTGTCTGCCGCCGCCGAGCCCCGTGAGCCGTTCCGTCGAGAGAGTGGAGTACCACCTAAGTCAGGCCAAGTGTAACCCTTGAACGGAACCAGTAGACCATCGCGGTGATGCCTAGCCCCCTAAATCACCTGACCGACCACTGCCTCGCTGTAATCATCGCCAGATTTATCCCGTTCTCGACCACCGCCTCAGACCGGCTATAAAAGGAGCCCTCGAGCTCGGTCTCGACCCAGCACCACTCCTCCACCTCACCAGAGCCCCGCCTAGCTACTAGAAGGACCTCGAGGAGGTCTTCTTCCTCGACTCCGGCCGCCCCGATCCGCCTCGGGCTCCGGCGCGATTCACTCTGGTGAGACCACCCCCGCCTCCCAGACCGTGCCAGTCGCCTCCTACTACACCCAATACTCTAACCCGAGCCCCAATTCGACTTTTGTAGCCCTCCCCGACGAGATCCACCAACGCCCGAACCACCGTCCGCCGGAGTTGGGGCCGCCGTCGACGTGGTGCTTGCCGACGACCAAATCCACCACCCACAGGTGCGGAAGGACTCGGTGAACCTGTAGGTACCCTCCTTTCCCCCTACCTCGCTGTGGATCGCTGCCGGCGACCAGCGCGGTCCTCGGGCGCCGGTGGCTCTGTTTTGAAATTCAAACCTGACGAGTGGACCCCCTCGTCAGCTTTTTTCTTTTTTTTTCGAACCGTTTTCTGAAAACGCCTTCGGGCAGAATACGTTTTCCTTTGGGGTTGGCGTGTTTCTAATCGAAACATTTTCTGTTTTTATAAACTACCCCCTGGAAACTTTCTGTTTCATTACAGATGAGTCCCTGAACCAAAACCTTAATAACTTTTAAACAAAAGATGATTTTGAATTGATTCTTTCTCTGTCATCTTTATTTTTCAGTCTAGTTATTTATAGTATTTATTTGAAAAATATTTGGAACACTTTTTTGTACACACACGGTATTTATGTTAGTATACGATTTCTTCATACCGTAGATACCGGAGGAGGTGACGGAGCTGCGAACTTCGCCGAGCTAGACTCCGACTACTCTGAACCAGGCAAGCATGTTTGAACCTTTGATATGATGAGTGTTTTGCATGTTTGCTTGAGTAGCTATTTCATGGCATGTTTGTATTAGCATCGGTAATTGTTATATTGCATGCAAAGTAACTACAAGTGAGCTTCAAAACTCGATGTGTATTTGATGGGAGATAAACTGATCATGTGGTGACATGAAAGGTGGTAAGATGGTATTGTTGAAGCATGCCAGTCTTATGCCAAACCGTTCAACTCCAGTGTTAACGTGGATCAAGTCACGTTACCGTCCGTCCCCTTTTTGTGTGCTACCACATGTTTTCTGCAAAGACTATGGTTTAGTAGGTTGCAAACCTCTTTCCTCGTACACACCAAATAGAGGGGCCGGGATGAGGGTTCCATGGCCCTGGATTAAAGCCAGTCATCCGGTCAGGGGGCATGGGTGTTTCCGGTTGGGACCGAGAGGGGGAACCCCTTAGAGCACGCGATATAAATTTGATCCATGCTACTCGAGGTTGTGGCCTCCCCGTCTCAAAGTTTTTCTTGAACGTTGCCTAGGGTGATTCCTGGCATCGGGATGTGGAATGGGTGTGTACTGGTTAGATGAGTTTCCTCTGAAATACCGTAAACGGAACGAGTCTGTTGTGACTACCGGAATCCGTTGGCTCTGGTTAAATAGTACAAACTCTGCAGAGTCAAAATCATTCAAGTAACCTTATCTATGGTCAAGGACTATAATCAACTTATCTATGTCAGTCTCAGCGTCAGTTTCAGTGAGATTCTCATGTGAACAAACATGAGTGGTAAACCCGGCTGAATGTTATTTCTGTGGATGGACTAACATGTTCATTATGACAGTGTATTTTTTTTGAAGTGACATAATTTCATGAACAACTTGAGTTCGGATGATGAAATATAAGCCCTTTATGTGACGTCGCGTAGACGTCCGACCGTGGCATTCTTGTTGTTTATCTTTGCTATAAGCCCATGTGACGTCGCATAGACGTCCGACTGTGGCATTATTGTTATTTACTTTCATATAAGCCATTTATGTGATGTCGCTCTGACGTCCGACTGTGGCATTCTTGTTATTTACTTTCATTATAAGCCCTTTCCGAGATGTCGCTAGACGTCCGACTGGGGCACGCACTGTCATTTACATTTCAATATAAGCCCTTTATGTGGTGTCGCTCAGACGCCCGACTGCGGCATGTTATTTTATTTTTCCTTTCGTGGCGTCGCTTCAGACACCCGATCGGTCTTCAGTTATTTTATTGGGATTTCGGGAGGACTACCGCCTGGCTTCCTTTATATTTAACCTGCAGTGCAAATTTATTATTTGAGTGTGCATTCCTAATCTGCTCGTGTGCATCATGTTTGCATTTGTTATATCTTATGTCCGAACTGTCTTGCGAGTACATTCAAAGTACTCACCTGGCTTGTTGATTTGGCCAGATGTTGACGAAGGCGATCTTATGGATGAAGAGTACGATAGCGAGTCCGACGCCTAGAGGAGTCCCAGTCAGTCCCGTGCGATGCTGGAATTGGTCACTTGTATCATATACGCTTCTGCTACTCGAATAAATTCACCGAGCCTCACTCCAGCGCCCGATGAGCTGTAAGATTTAGGAGTCATGTCACCCACGTCACTGTGACATATCCACCACCACTTTTATTACGAGTCAGTAGTATGTCACCATACTCCGTGTGCCATATCCGCCCTTATGTATAATATCAGCGTGCTTGTAATAAAGTTTTTGAGCAACCTCAACTCAACCTTGTATGACATTTAGTACTACTGGATATCTGTATCAAGGATTTGTCTACTGGTAAGGAAGATTTTCCTATACCGGTCTGATAAAAGGGTCGGTTTCTCAATAAATGTTTTATTGAAAAACCGGTCGTGACAAACTTGGTACCAGAGCCAGGCTGACTGTAGGAAGCCACTAGGTGCGATCGCTAGTCGGTTATTAGCGAAATAAATGCTATTTTATTATTTTGCAAATGTAGTCATTTTCTGACAGTCAGCATAAATTTGTGATCTGACTATTCAGAATTTTTGCCGAGTTTTGTAGATGGCTGGCAACGACTGTGAGTCATAGGTGTTGGCCAATGTACCTGAGGGGTTTGTCATGCTTCTCGCCTCCATCATCAAAGTCGCAATCGGGCCATCGACTCGTCCAGAATTCACACTCTACCAGCACAAGATCAGCGACAGTCTGTCCATGCACCAGGCCGCGGTGCAATTCAAGGGAGGACGTGTTGAGTATTGCCGCTTCCGATTTGTGGGAAGGGCCATGCCTACGGAGAGGCATGCTATGCAGATGGCTGCCCGTGAGGCGATAGCTCGTCTTCGGGATGTTCTTCCTTCAATGAAGACTCGTCGCTACCGCTACCTCCCATGCCACGTGCCATACACATGTCACTATGCGTTCGCTTGCGCTAGGGGGAGAGAGATGAGGCTATTGAGATGTTGGTTGAATATCTCAAAGCTCTTGAGGCAGGTTTTGATAACCTCGTGGATGATCTTGTGGCTGCTCGTATGGACTCCGTGCAGAGCTGTTCCGCCAACAGGAGGGAGCTCCTCCATACAGCACCACCTCTGACGTACGTCTCGTCCTCAACATCCTATACACCTGCCATCTTCGCCACTGCTCACCGCCTGCCTACTCCTGAAGAATTTGACCAAGTCATCGCTCCTACTCCAGTCAGAGCTACACCACCTACCGCACCCGCACCAGCTCCACAACTCCGTGCTTCACGCCTGGAGCCTATTAGTGAGGAGGAGGCTGAGTCTCCAGCACCACTGGGTCTTACCCTTGGCAGGCCGAGGGAAGTCCTTACCATCTCCGACTGAGTGCGCCTAGCAACCATGCAATGTACCAGCTGTATGATATGTTTATATGTATATAGGTCGTGAGAAGTAGTTTGTGTTCGCATCATGTAGGATTTGGGAGAAGTGCACTAGCCTAAATAACATGTCAGGAATGTGTACGCACATCCTGAGTGATGTATTGTATAATTACTGCTTGCATGTAAGATATGTACTAAGCGGTCCTTCTCCATGCGCAATCAAGTATTTCCTTGAAAATATTGGAGTTCTTAAATTTCCGCCTTTGCAAAATGATTTACTTTGCCACTCAGTTTTTCTCATGAGTTTTACAAAATATACCCCAGAGTGCAAAATGCCTCGTCCTTGGACTCGTTCCATGCCAAGTCCGCCGGAAGAAAATGGTACCCAGACTAGCAACAATTTCACACAGGAGCAGTCAAGTCAGCAAGGCAGTAAAGCAGCATATTCTCAAATATGTCGCCTTTATGAGCAAAGCCAGCAACAACATCAAGAAATGATGAACCATGTTATCAATATGGGAAATCACCGTGGACCATATCAGCAGCAATCCAAATTGTCTGAACTACAAAAGACGCGTCCCCCAGCGTTCTCTCACACTGATAGACCTCTTGAGGCCGATGATTGGCTTCGAGATATTGAGAGGAAATTAATTATTGCACAATGTTCAGACCGTGAGAAGGTACTATATGCACCTCACTACCTCACTGGAGCAGCTGCATCATGGTGGGAAAATTTCCTACACATGCACCCCGATGAAAATGACATCACCTGGCAAGAATTTAAAGAAGGCTTTCGTGGGGCACACATTCCCAGAAGCATTATGAAGATCAAGAAAAGGGAGTTTGATGACCTCAAGCAGAGGAGCATGACAGTAACTGAGTACAACAGTCAGTTTACTCAATTATCTCGTTATGCCAACGAAGAGCATATGACTGAAAATAAAAAGATGGAAAAA